>OY284468.1:15289365-15889365 GCA_958336335.1 Dilophus febrilis | reverse complement strand
CCTACAAACCATTTCATTCGCAAATGATTCGCTATAGAATCGCTTTTACGAACAATTAGTTCGAAATCGAATTCAAAAACGAATCAATTTTAAATCATATGGCGGACTAAACGGTTTCTCGAAAGCGAATCATTTTTATGATTACTGTCATTTGATCATTTGTTTACAAGTTACAGTGCTATAAGTGACGCTATTTTTGTGTTTTAAAAAAAAATGAATTCAAAGCAATTCCGTGTGCTGATTTATCATTGTTTTTTAATGAAAAAAAATACTGTTCAATGCCAGGAATGGCTTGAAAAACATTACTCGGACTCTGCTCCATCAAAAAGAAGCATTTGTTATTGGTATGCCGAATTCAAACGTGGTCGTACAGACACCGATGACATTCCATCTACTGGAAGGCCAAATGACGCTGTTATTCCGGAAAACGTTGAAAAAACACTGAAAATCATTATGTCCAACCGTAAAGTGAAAGTGAGGGAGATTGCTGACATTCTGAAGATATCCGCAGGCAGTGTACAAACCATAATACACGAACATTTGGGTATGAAAAAGGTGTGTTCCAAATGGGTGCCGCGTTTGCTTACACCGGAGCAAAAACAACAACGAACCGATGATTCAAAGAGCTGTTTGGACATGTTTACGCGCAATAAGTCGGAGTTTTTGCGACGGTACATCACAATGGATGAAACATGGATCCACCATTTCACTCCAGAGTCAAATCGGCAGTCTGCTGAGTGGCATGCAGCCGGCGAAAGCCGCCCAAAGCGACCAAAGACGCAGCAGTTGGCTGGCAAGGTTATGGCGTCTGTATTTTGGGCGCATGGAATAATATTCATCGACTATCTCCAGAAGGGGCAGACCATCAACAGCGACTATTATATAGCGTTATTGGAGCGTTTGAAAGTCGAAATCGCAAAGAAACGGCCTCATATGGCGAAGAAAAAAGTGTTGTTCCACCAAGACAATGCACCGTGTCACAAATCAATGAAAACGATGGCAAAATTGAACGAATTGGGCTTTGAATTGCTTCCCCATCCACCGTATTCTCCAGATTTAGCCCCCAGCGACTACTGGCTCTTCGCAGACCTCAAAAGGATGCTCCGTGGTAAGAGATTTGGCTCAAATGATGAAGTAATCGCCGAAACTAACGCCTATTTTGAAGGCAAAGAAAAAAGGCGGTATCGTTTTACAAAGGCGGTATCGAAAGATTGGAAAAGCGTTGGAATGATTGTATCTCCCTAAAAGAGGACTATCTTGATGAATAAAAACGAATTTTGGCAAAAAAATGTGTTTTAATTAATTAGTCACACACATTATTGAACGAAGTGTTATATTTTTAGTAAACACATTTTTTTTTGTATAGAAAAAAATATGTCTATTTTTAGAAAAAAAAATTCTTCTGTTTAAAAACGCATTTCTATTTTTATATATATATATATAT
The DNA here is from genome assembly GCA_958336335.1 of Dilophus febrilis. Lineage (NCBI taxonomy): Eukaryota > Metazoa > Arthropoda > Insecta > Diptera > Bibionidae > Dilophus > Dilophus febrilis. The sequence goes on along the minus strand of OY284468.1, from coordinate 15,887,921 downwards.
AAGTAACCAAAAACTAAATGTATATTTTTAGAGAAAAATATATATATATATATATATATAAGTAAATAAAAACAAAATTTATCAAAATAACAAAATAATAAAAACTCTATCCGCAATGAAAATCAATGTGAATACTCAGCCACGCAATACAGTGAGAAACACACACGATAAACATATGCATGTTATATTTTTTTTTAATTTTTATACATTGGTATAAATCGTACTGTTTATATATATTATTCTGTTTATACAAACCTTCGCAAATTATTCGTTATCTGCGAACATTCGAATAAAACGAACAATTGGTTTGTAGGGTATTTATTATTTAATACAAATAATTACGATTTCATTACATACAATTTTCGTTTTTCATTTTTGGAAATATGCTAATGATAATAGAAATAAAATTATAAACAATATATAAACATAAAAAGTCATTTAAGAAATTATTTTCATTTTTTTTTTAATATTTCTTTGAATTTTTAGAGAGACCCAGAGCATCTAATAATAAAAATAATATGTATGATTTATAATGAAAGTAAAGTATTGTAAAAACACTTTAAAATAAAAACAAATAATAAAGGAAAACAATAGAATAACGAACGCAAGTGTTTTATGGCGTGTGCCACCAACAATATGTTTATTTTATTATATAAAATTATTTATTTATTATTTTTTTTTGTGGGTAATCTATGCAGCTACTGTTTATATATACGTGTTTAATATACGAATAACACTTGTATAATTTTGAATATATCAATACAAAATGCCACTTGAAATCAACATTTTTTATATGTGCTATTTACTTTATAAAGTTATATGTGTATTCAAACTATAATATATTAAAAATATTTTTAATATTGTATATATTTCTATTGTTTTTATAGAAAAAAAAATTGAAATAAATATAATCATAAGGGCGACCACCCTTGTTGCAGTACGTAATATACGTATATATATTTAAACTTGTATCAGAATTGTTATACATTTATTGTTTAAAATATAAAGTAAAGTAAAAAAAATTGAAGTGCATATATGTATGGTATTTATAAACCGATAATTATTAAATGCCAATACGCGTAAGCATGCACATTCAGTGTGTGTGGCATATTTAAAAAATTAGCAAAAAATTGTGTAATAATACAAAAAAATACCTACATCATCGATTAAATGTATATATCATGCATTCATTCATCACTTCAGATTTTATAAATATAAACCATATTATTAATAGAATCGAACGAAGTGACATTATAAAAGTAGTTATGTATGTTATATACATTTTAAAACAATACTGTCATATATTTGCAATCTATTCAGATAATTTACATGTGCATATAATATATATATACTTGGTTGCTATTATATAATAAACTTTATATTTTAACATATGTATTACAGAAAATGTATAAGAGTTTGCATTGTTTTTAAAAATTTGGTTACATTTAGTATTATGACTATAAAATCCTATATAACTTCTAACTATACATATAATATAAGTCATGTTATATAATCATATATATATAAATATTTTTGGTGATTTTCTATATTTGGATATAAGGCATCGCCGATATTCAATAAATATAGAAAATGCCCATAAATATATATAGCAAGTTATCGCGACCCGGATTTACCTTCGATTTTTGTAATATATGTTATGTGGATTAAATTTAAATTTAAATGCAGTACAAATTTAAAAGCACATATACAATTGTCCAAGATTTAGTGAAACAAAAATTTTTAATGAAACCACCTAAAGTGCAACTTGGACAATTGTATGAAAACATATGAGTTATTTTTTCTTACTGCTTTTCAGTTTAAGTTTTTTTTCTCTCATATGTTTGCTTTTATTTTCAAAATTTCATAAATTAATCCACATATTATAATAGATTTACCACCCAAAATCACTTAAATGCATTCAACGCATCATAGGTTCATCACCTGTTTAAGTGATTTCGTTACGGGCTCACAGCAATAGAATTCCGAGGTTTTACGGGCGCTAAACCGATTCTGCTGTAGTAACGAACCAAAAAAAAAAAAAAAAAATTGTATTTGTTTAAGAATAAAGCATAAAAAAACCTTTTGCTATAAAATATTTATAAATAAGGACTTTTACTCAAAATACATAAAAGACATTTTTATAAAACACTTAAAAAATAATCGATTGTTAAGAAAAATAAAAATTGTATTTTTAAATTGCAATTAAATATTATAATCTTATTTCTTTTACTAAATGTATAATTAATCAAGATTTCAACTTATATATAACAATATATCCTCACGTAAGACTATAATCAATATAAATACAATTGTTTATTTTCATTATTATTTTTCTTGCCGATTTATTCCCTAAAACATAAATCCAAATACATCAAATGTATGTTTATACCCTTCGTTATTTTGCATTTAAGCAATGAAACGATATACAACAATACACAAATGCACTACAATTACACTACAATTAAAGATTAAAAAGACAACAGATTTAAATGTTATTATTTAAACCACAGGGGTTGAATGTATATATACTACATACATTTTTCCCATATTGCATTCAAATAAAATAAATATTTATATGTTCCTATATGTGTACTGTAAATATATGTATATATGCATCAATTGACTCAATTACATTATATAATTGAGCAATAAAACCACATGTTCACAAATCAAATTTCACCAATTACATATAGTGAAAGTAAAAATAAAAAAATATATATAATATAATTATTATTATACAATTCAATTCTCTCTTATAAATATATTATTATGTCATATATGAAAATTGTGTTAGGGTAAAACAAATTTACAATTGTTTAAAATGTTTTAATTATATAGAGATTTAGGTATACGCGTATTTGATCAATATAGGAAAAAAGAATAATATATTGACATTTTATTTGATTCTATTTCATATAATTTATAAGAAATTGCAATTGCAATAAGAGAATTTGCAATATATATACAGATTTCGAATTATCATCAATTTCGTTGAAGTAAATATTTTTGAATAATTATCAATATATATCTGATATATGGAGCGCATTATGGTAAACAAATGCATTTATAGATATACTTTTAACATAGCCTTTCTCATATGTATCACGAGCTTGAGTTTGGTTTCATTTATATATTTTTTATATTGACAGAAATATTAGGTTGCCTAAAAAGTATTGATAATTTTTTTTACAAAATTCAAACGATTTTTTTATATATTTCAAATGATCTTTATTAAACCAAATATGCGCCGTTTTGATCGATGACCCTTTGCCATTTTTCTGGTAAAGACATTATCCCATCACTGTAGAACTTCTGTGTTTTCTGGGCAAAAAACTGATCCATGTGCATTTTGCAGTCCTCTGCGGAATTTAATTTTAAACCATTAAGGGAGTTCTGCAGAGACCGGAACAAATGATAATCTGAAGGTGCAAGGTCCGGGCTATATGGTGGATGCATTAAAACTTCCCCAGCCAAACTCTCTCAGTTTCTGCCGAGTCATCAAAGATGTGTGTGGTCTGGCGTTGTCATGATGGAACACAGTACCCTTTCGATTGATTAATTCTGGACGTTTTTTTTTATCTCGTGCTTCAATCTTGTTAATTGTTGACAATAGAGATCGGAATCAATGGTTTGACCGGGTGCTAGTAATTCATAATGAACGATTCCTTTCCAATCCCACCAAACAGACAGCATTACCTTTCTTAGTGTTAATCCAGGTTTTGCTACTGTTCACCCTTCTTGGATCACGATCTTTTTCGTACATTATTATCGTATGTGATCCATTTTTCATCACCTGTAATCATTCGCTTTAAAAATGACTCGATTTCGTTCCTGTTAAACAGCGTTTCGCAAATGGAAATTCGGTTCATTAAATTGTTTTGTGTTAATTCATGTGGTACCCAAACATCGAGCTTTTTCATGTATCCAGCCTTTGTCAAATGGTTTAAAACTGTTTGGTGATGGATGTTTAGTTCTTTAGCGATATCATGACTGCTTACGTGTCGATTTTCTTCAATTTTTGATATGATTTCATCGACTTTTTCAGTGATTGGTCGACCAGAACGAGGTGCATCTTTGACATCAAAATTACCGGAACGAAATCGAGCAAACCATATATAGGCTGTTAATTTTGATAATGTTCCTTCACCGTAAACTGCACAAATTTGTTCATGTGCCTGCGTTGCATTTTCACCTTTTTCATAATAAAATTGTAAAATGTATCGAATTTTTTCACTAATTTCGCTCATCTTTAATGCACTACAACTTTTAAATGACTAAACAAAAATTTTAATTTTTTTTTTTTTATCTACGAAATGTCATCTTTCGAACATATGTTAGTGTTACCTGATCAGATTAGTACTATTTGAAATATTCAATTATAATGACATCTATTTATAAAAATTATCAATACTTTTTCGACAACCTAATATAATGAATAGAACCGTGGAACTCTCTTTTTATATAAAGATTTTAATCAACAACCGGATCGTATCATGATAAATGAAATATATCTATGATTATCTCAACAAAGAATTAAACAAAAAATATATTAATGCTTTTGTACTCCATTTTAGGACGTTTTCTCGATCGGAAATGGTCAGTACACGATACTATTTCGTATGCTAAGTTCACAATCAACTAAATCTTGAAAACCTAACGTAATCTTTTATTTACCTTATAAGTACAACTCTTGTGGCTTCATTATACAATATTGCATAATGTCTGAGCGGTACCACTGGTTTTTCACACGGTTAGTCACTGAGAAACCGTACTAATAAAACGTAATACTAGCAATACTATTAAATACTATTAAAACGTAAAAATATATGCAGAATGAAAAGAATGCGCTTTAACATTATCTGAATTTTTATAGTTATTTCTTTAGAACGAAAAAGTCAATCGTTATGGCAATTTATGTCGATTTATTTCTATACGAACTCGAAATTAAACTATATAAGCTTCGTTATGAGATAGGGGTATAGAGAACAAAACAGAAATTATAAGCTGCTAGATCTTACAGAATTATGCATTACTTTATAATTAAAACCGAGCAAGCTTCTACAAGAACAGATTTATTTATCGTATTAAAAAATTTCCAACCAACACGTAGCCCAAACAAGTGTTGAACAACAAATTTTTTCTAGACGTTTAAAAGCATTGGAAATATTTATTTCCTGTTGACTGGAAAATAAATGGGTCGGAAGTTACCATAAGCTAAGGTTATTGATCTACGGCAACGCACCGCCACACACAGCAAAGCTGATTGCGAAGACGTTAATATCACTTGAATTTAGTATGAAATATTAATATATAGAAACGTTCTATTACTATTATAACCTAGTGATATAATCATTAATGTAATTTGTTTTTAATTTTTTAATTTACTGACAATGAGAACAAAGAGTGAACTTTTATTAAGTTTGAATAAATTATATAATCCTGAAATTGTCTGGAGTGTGTCCTAAAACTTCACAATATTTTTTTTTATTTAACTCCTGTAGACTGTATTGTAATTTCCAACATTTTCAATTTCACTTCATCTAACATTATAAATATTTTTGCTACGAGTTATTAAAATAAATGTAAACCCAACATTTCAGTTATTAAATTAAAAAAGAAATCCAATGTAATTGCAAAACGTATATGTCATAAGGATAAAAATGAATGGATTTGGGGATGAGGGACGAAGAGATTTATAAATAAATTATAATGTATGTGGTGTTTTGGTCGTAATTAAAAATGTATTCATATAACCCCGAGTATACTTTACATATATACATAAAACTTATATTATTATCAGTAAAATTTAAGGTAATAAAAATAAAATTTCATCTGTTAAATGTGTCGGTATTTTTAATGAACATTTTTTATACTACATATTATATAGAATTATATTTATAAAAATACTTTTATAGAACAGAATACGTATAGAAGAAAATGTATAAAGTTCGGTTTTCGGTATATAGGGTATTTAAAAAATGAAAGCTTTTGTTATATAGATGCATAATATACTATATTTTATACTATATATTTAATAAAATTAAATAGAGTCTGTAACTGTATATATGTATATATAATATATTTATATGTAAAGAATTCACAGAAGAGTTTTATGTTGTGCAATTAAACGCGAATGAGCATTATGTAATTTTCATAAGATAAGCCTATATACATTTTATATATAATTTATAATGCTATATAAGTAAGAATTTATTCGTATCACCAGTACTTACATTTACATGTAATACAAATGTATCTGATATACAATTCAATGTAATATAAAATAGGTATTAAATGTAACTAATTATACATTTATTTCGAAAAAAAATATACATATAATACAAACGTTTGATTTATAACACACTTTATGCATAGTATATATTAATAAAAATATTTTATAAATGCGAAAATAATTTTTATTCTGAAAAATATCATTATATATATACAATATATAAAAAAAATTCATTATCATCTTCAATGTAATATTTTAGGAATATTATTAGTATTTCCGGGGTATTTCGTAGGTACGTTCATATTGGTGACGTACAAAGTACAAAGGAAAACAATATATAATTTTGCATAAAATTTATATTTGTTTCGAAGCGCCGGGACGCGAAAGTTGAATTTTGGCTTCGTTCCCTCGCTTCATCTCATGGTGAACAATCACATCAATTTTCATATATTTAATTTTAGCCGACCTCTGGGTAACTTCAATGTGAATAGGCGGTTACGATCATAACTTGTTTCGATTGATATGTCATTGCGGGTCCGCGCACGCTCATCTTAGTGTGTCTGAATTGTTGGTTCAAAAATTTATAAATAGATTTACTGTAAAACAATACAGTTATATACCTGACATTTAGGATCTGATGATGGTTTTAATTGAACAAGAGAAAAAGTTTTGTATTGGAGATTTTTTTATAATCTTAACGCATATAGAACTCCTAAAATGTTTTTATGAATAAAAAGTTGAATATATTATACACTATAATTTGTATACATAACCACATTGTTTGTGGTACATAACCGAATATTAAAGTTTGCTTTCTATATTCCTGTTGTAAGTTATCTTACACTGCAATTTCGAAGGTTTTTAATTCTGATAAATTCCATTATATCTGAATAAATTAATGTTTTATTATTTATAAATGAAAATATTCGATTCCATTTCTAATAAATGTACACAAAACTATATTATATACAATATATGAAAATATTAAATAATAAATTACAAATTTCATTTAATTTGTAATATATCATTATATATATTTATTTATTTATATATGTATATCTCCTTCTGTATATAGCCATTCTATGATAGTTGAATTTATATATTGTTTATATATGACATTCTATTTAGAAAGACAGATTATTTAATATTTAAGCATATGAATATGAATCCATGTAAATCAATATATATACGCCATATATATAGCAACAAAAATAATTACGTGTCACATCAGTAGGCAAATCAATTTATCAAAATCATTGTTAATATTTTTATTTTGAAGTGAAATACCTATACCACACATAAAAGAATGCTTCTGCGATGACACAGGATGACAAATAAAAAAAAATTCTCAAAAATATATACTATATCAAATAAAATTTTGTATATTATAAACAAAATATATATGATTTGAATTTCATCTGCTTTAGAAATTCTTTATTTTACCTTTTTATAAAGATGGATAAATTATACTTTAAAAAATGTTTATACGATACATTATATATAAATATATTGTATATGTGTAATGTCTGTAGGAAAAATTAATTACAAAAATGCATGTATAAGCTACCTTGTGATATTGTCACATATATTATTATTATCTATTATTTATAATGAGACCTTTTTCTCGAATATAGAATAAATATATACATATAATAAAGGTGTATAAGAAATTTTTTTCTCATTCATTTAATACATAATTATGATGAAATTTTTTTTAGTTTTTATTCTTTATTATAACATTTTGATGCTAATTAATAATTGTCCTAAAATATATACATTCATTATATGATGAATATGTATATTTTTACCTAATTAATTATATTGAAATCTTTATATACATAAATAATTAAATGAAAATAAGGAATGGCATATCAAAACATAATAATATGTATAAAATGTAAAGTTTTGCTTATCATATTTGAAGTTAATTTTACATTTAGTTAATTGAAAATGACATCGATACAATAAGTTTTCTATTCGTTCTTTTATATATACTTCTAAATTTTATTCATATAGACACATATCAATATACAAAACACTTACGATTTCACTTACGATTTCAGTATTTTATAATTTATATATTCTAGGAAACTGATATATAAATTCTATATTCTAGGCCCCCTGTGACGATTTAAAGTTAAGGAATTTATACTGAAGTATTGCTTTATACAGGACCGGTCCTTTCATACACACAAAAGTTGCACTTGTTTGGGGCGCCTTTTTCAGTAGGGCGCTTTTTATCAAGGAGGACGTATTCCATTTTTAATGCAGTGTCTTGAAAAATAATTAATCCGATTCCAAAATTCTTCTTCCAAAACATTGGAATAGATTTGGCCAAAGTAAAACCTGACGTGCCCCAATTTGTTTTAAATATTTTTAATAACATTTTAAATATTTAAATATAAATGTTATATAGAAGACTAAAATCAAAATCACTTAAATATATTAAATTTATAAATGGTTTAATTGGTATAATTGATTTTGTTACAGGATAACGGCAATCGACTTCCGAAATTTTCCGGACTCTAATCCGATTCTACCGTAATAAGAAAAAAAAGGTGTCCTAGGTGTCCTTTTGGGTTCGTTTTGAAAAAAAAAAATTTTAAGTGCATCACTATTCTCCACGAATTAAAATTGGATGACATATTTCAGTCCCACAAAGTTTTGTGCAGAAAACCGTTTAGTGTATTCAGCTATATCTTTTTGACCTCTGGTCAAATCAAAATAAATGTTTATGATAAAATCCGAAATTGAATGAATTTTCATACGGTATAAGGAAATTTAAAACTCAAGAACAATCCTGACATTCATTTAACAAAACAAAACGATCCCGACAATTTAGTATGTTGAATTGGTTAAATCAATTTTTTTTGCATTAAGCACCGACTAACGATTCTTATACTTGACTTATAATAGGATGATTTTATTATACAGATTAAAATTTTAAGAAGAAATTACCAACTTTTTTGGCATTCTTATAAATAATACGAACGATCTATCCACAGGGGGATTATACGGGAGATATTATGACTTATTTATTTGTATATAAATGAAATATACAAAATGCATCTATGCATATATATGTGTACTTCCATTAATGTACCATTAATATACATGTTATCAAATCAAATAGTCAAATCAAATAGTCTTAAAAATTAGCAACCTAATCAATAAAATTTATTTTTAATAATAATTAATCATTTTTAACAAAAAAAAATAAATAAAACAATGGCATTTTAATTTGTCAGAAACATATTCGAAATAAACCCTAACACATATTATGATACGAACCGAGTCAACGGGGGTTGCCATATATGGGTTAATGAACAAGTGGGCTGGTTACATGTTACTTTTAGCTTTAATTTGCTTCTTGGAAAATTCGGTTAACCCTTTACAGACCGGTTCCACCTCCAAAAATGTAAAAAACCACTTTTTCCCATCCCCTGACCCCTGTATACCTTCAATTTATTCCGGGGTTGTTTTCAATGATAGAGAAAATACCTTTATTTTGAATATCTACTTTTGAAAATCACCCGTCAGGTTACGTCACAAATCAAGATTTTCTAAAAAAAAGAACCAAACTTTGACCCCCCCTATCTCCGGAAAGGGGGGTGACCGCCAAAAAATTATAACGGTTATTTTGTCTATGCAACATAGGCTTTCGACGGCCGTATCCCCAATGTCCTAGCTCAAGGTCCGTACTTCAATGTACTTCAGCCCTTAAAATTAAATAATTATATAAAAAGTAAAATATCATCCAATAATTCCTTTCTTATTTATTTATATGGAATGTATTTAACTACATTTAATTCTCATATATCACCATAGAATTTTAAACCCCCTTCGTTCAAGACTATGATCTCATAATACCTTTCAAATACTATAATCCATATTCATATGGTATTAGATTTTCAGTGAAAATTTTAACCAAATTGATATGAAACGATTGTCTTTTTTACTAAACATTCCATCAGTCCAAATACATCTCGAAATTTATAGACTTTTTCACCTTTTTATATCTAACAATAAGTAAATATTTTTCTTGACAATATTATGATTTATAATTTATATTACCTACATACATTTTCTATATAAATATATACAATTATTTACATAAAATTATTGTCACAATATCATTACACAAAAATATAAATGATGTATGTATATACAATAATACACCACCGCCGCACACAAATCGTTAATAATATAGTATAATTAAATAATATGATACTATAAATATTTTTGTATATGTATATACCACAATTTTTTTTTACCATATTTACTGAATTGTTAAATTGTAATTTTTTTTTTACTAAATACAAAAAATAAATGCCATGTTTGAAAATTTACTTTGTCGGTGTATATATTATATATATCGCAAATTGGTGAATAAACTTAACATTTTTCTATGTATCTAATCATTAATTACTTTGAGATATTAAATATACTTATGCGGTAAATATTCAAAAACAAATCCTCCTATATACAAATAAGAAAAAAAACTATATATGTTGATCATAATCTGTATTAAATCATTAAATATACCGAATATAATATGAGATATGGGTGTTGTGTTGTATTACATTACACAGTAGTATCACATCTTATATATGGATTTGTTTTGATATATATATATAAAATTTAAACAAAAAAGAAATATCTGCGCGGTAAGTGTAATATTTCAAAAATATATAATAACAATAAGAAAAAAAAATAATTTTAATACAATTGTGGAGAGAAAAAAAATGATTTTTTTTTGTATAAATACCGAATTTTTTTTTATTTATTGACATAAGAAAAAAAAATGTTTTTTTTTTGTTTTGAATACATTAACAATATTATACATAAATAGTATTAAGTTGCATTAAAAAAAAACATTCAAACAAATAAACAAAACAAAATATTGAGCACACGATTAATGTTTCCTTACATTATGGAATGTTTTTATTATTAATTTTTTTAACTAACCAAAATAAAAAATTTTTTAATTTCTATATATCTTATTAAATAAATATTTTTCAATCATTAATTTTTTTAACAATGAAATTATTAAACAAATTCATTCATTTTTTTTTATTTAATATTTAATACCAATAATTTATATTGTAATAGAAAATATATATTTCTGCGTATAAATCAAAAAGTAAATAAAAAATTATTTAAATTGTAATTCATCTAACGTATAGTTTCATAAATTAATATTAATATTAATATTAATAATATGTATATATATTTTATTAAAGATATACATACCGAGAGTATATCTTATTATATTATACATATAATAAAATGATAGATTATTATTATTATTATTATTTCTTAATGTAAATCAGTTTAGCAACTCGACCCAAAAGTATGAATAATATTAATGTATATACGAAACGAAAGAATCAATCACTTTTTGTTTATATAACATATATCTATACATATCTATATATCTATCTATATCTATATACAAATATGATTTCATCTTACGTCCTATTATTAGTTACACTCGTATATCATCTTCACATAATAAAATATAAATCATAGATCTACATATAAATAAATAATATATATTTGAGAGGTATAACATTTATAAAACAGTAGCTAGATTCACGTTAAAAAACTGTCAGTTGAATTAATCGAAATACTTCGATGGATAGAATTCCAACAGAAGGTGGAATGAATTATAATGTTTGATGCATATCTTTTTTTTTTTGTTTTTTTTTCTTAATAATAATTTTCATACATAAATTCATTTAAAAGACTATTTATTTATAAGATTTTTTTTCTTTATTATTTGAATTATTGTATACATCATTTTATATTATTTATTTATTTATATACCCTCCAAGTAATGGTGAACGCCCAAAATTGTTGAACATGTTAGAATATAAATATATAGAATAAACATCTCAAGACAAATCATACATACATTTTTATTTATACAATATGAATATACATATATTAATATATAACGATTTGTATAAATATATTAATAAATGAATTTCATCCATATTTATAATTTATGTGTATTATATAATAATAATATGAATAATAATTTATATTTATTATAATAGATTTATAACTTCTTAAAAATCTTTATCAATTTTATTTATTACATATATATCGCTTGTATATATTTGATATGAAAAACTATTAATTCATTTATAATATTTAATTAAGGTGAAATAAATATTAAAAATAAAATATAATATAAATGAAAATAAATTTATTATTTGTTCAATGATTTTAAATTATTATGATTGTTATTATTCCTATTATTATTATTATTATTATGATTATTGTTTATTGCTTATTATTATTTATTCTTTATTTTTATTTTTTATGCATATATAGATTGTCAATAATAAAAGTTATTCTTAAATGTTTTTTTTTTAAATGTAATATATTTATTTTTATGGTATATACGCTATTTATCATTTATAAAGATTTTACATGATATAATAAATATAATAACTAAACCATATTTATATTGATTTATCATAATAATAATATATGTTATATATTTAAATACGCAATCTACTCCCACTCATCTACATTTATTTTTTGTTTGGTTTCCATTCATTCAACAGGATCTAGATTCCTTGAATTATTTTTATGGCGATTTAATTAAAATAATTTTTTTTATCTAAGAAATAATTTTTTTTTTTAAAGAAAAAGGAAATTCGTTTACGGAGTACATGAGGATGAGTTATCCAATTTTTCTTTAACATTGTGCTTGGACCACATTTATCCAAAATTTTCTTGGTCTTTGCACCCGCCTAAAATGAATGAAATTAATTTAAAGAAAGTATATATTCGCTTCATAATCGCACATAAATGTAATTCGAATCTTTAGCACATAAATGTAATTCGAACCTTTAAAATCGTTTTCGAACCTATACCACTGTTTATTTTAGGTTTTAAATTTGATTTCAATATATGGGAATTCTTGAGTATGTGGCTTTTAGAACTCGAACTCGAAAATTCGATTTCCTCGAAAATCTTTTTCGACTCGAAACTCGAAAATTCGATTTCCAAAATTTGTCGTTTAATATAATAATAAAATTTTGGCTTACAACCGACTATCGGGCTTAGCGTCCGACAACAGCCTTCTGTTGATGGTTTCTTAATTTGTTGCATTTACTGTGTCGGTAATTAGCCGTACGACCAACCGACCGCTGTTGGTCATGAATTCTGGCTGTTGGTCCTTAACAAGTTGGTCAAGATAAGTTCTTTAAAAATTTGTTATCACTAGACTACAGTTTAGCGACGTAGCCATAGTCGCTAAATTGTAGTTTACATACGAAATCTTTTTTTTTTCACACTTTTTGGTACAACATATTCGAAATTCGATTACGGCAGAATATGAAAAATCAAAGATGTTTCATATCGCAATCTCTTTTGATTTAAGATTTTCATAAAAGAATTAAAGAATCGGCGGAATTCGATGCATTATTAAATTTACATATACTTTCTTTTAGATGTTGCTAGATATGAAAGAAAATAGAAATAAATGGTAAATAAAATATCAGATTTAATAAAATTATTTGTACTATTTTTGTGCATGTCATCTGCAATCTTATAAGTAAAAGTATTTCACCTTTACAGTGGAATGGAATATAATTGTTCTATACTGCACATTTTAATTCCAGAACGAAATTCTTACTGTACGAAACTTGGAATTAGTGTTTTTCTTTAAAATGTTTTTTCTGAACATATTTAAATCATACATCACGTTTTGGCCAAATGATTGGCAAGCAATTTCACAATTTTAATCTAAGCAATTCTTCGAAGTAAGTAATAATACGTTATCTAATATATGGAAATGTTTTTATTATCATATAATAAATCTAATATGTGATATTATACAGTGTAAAAGAATCATCGCGCAAAAATTAAATATGCATATGATATATTTCAATGTAAAGCACAATGAAAAAATTCTATAGCCTCTATAACCTCGCGATGATTCTATTTCACCGCATACATATATTTTTACATATATATTCTTTTATATTATCATATTTATGATGAGAAAAGAAAAAAGAGTTATTGACATGATAATTTTTCTTTTATCATTATTTTCATATGCATATAAAATTTTTTTTTTTTTCAAATTCTTTGATCTCTATAAGAATAAAAAATGTTATATGAATATAAAACAGACTATTTATATATTAAATCACCACATAGCTTAAAAAATTGTATTATTTTATTATATAATTGTGATGTATTATTTTTTTTATTATGTTTGTGAATAAGAAAAGAAAATAAACTCATCAAAGGACAAATTTTATAAAGTTATTGAGTTTTCAATATACCATATATATGAAGGATATTTTTATTACATTTTTATTTATATACATTTTTATAAGTTACAAACAATTCAAGAAAACACACAAACAAAAAATGAACTATTATATGATATAAACTAAAATAAAGAAAAAACTAAAAAAATGATAATAGATATATGTAAAAGTAAAAAGAAAAGTTTGAAATGTAAGCAAACAAAAAAAACCCTCGAATCGAGCTCTCCGCCTTCATCTTTTTCTTATTCTTTATATAAAAATAAATTCACACTCCTTTGAATAATAATCAATATACAAACTATATATAATATATACAACTCTTTGTATTTTCAAATCAGTACAATAGAAATGTATTTTTAAACTTTTTCATTTATTACAATAGCAGTACTATAGCTACTTGTACTATATCTTACAATAATGGAATATATGTATATTCTGGTAAATAAATGGTATATGATGTACGTACAATAAACGAAAGACAAGACTATATTTTGACATAATGGGACAATAGACTGAAATGTCAAATGATTTTTCTATATATAATTTTTAGGTCAAAGATAATATAGTTATGTATAAAATACATGTATATATATATATATATAGTTATATATTTATAAAAGAAAGGTTTGCATTTGAATAATTTTGACTATATCATCAAAGGATAAATAAAAGAAAAATTATTAGATTAAAAGGAATAGCCGATTATATTTATAGTATATAGATAATATATATAAAGAAAAAAATGAAAGCATATATTTAAAATATGATAAATATATAAATAAACATATCTGGTATATTCAAAATGATTACAATTGAATTAAATATTATTTATATATAATAAATCTGTATGTATATAGTTATAAGAATGAAAATGTCCTTTATTATATTGAAAACCTAATATTTATTATTTGTTTGTACATTGTACAATCATATAAATATAATATAATTATAAATATAAATATAATTATATGTGGTTATATGCGACGAAAGTACTATATTGTAAAAATTGTATTTCTTTCAGTTTATCTTTATACAAACAATACAAATGTTCTAATTTATTCTTTTAAAATAATATTTTTCCATTATATATATTAATATACATAATTATTTATAGTTAATTCATTCATCATAATGATGGTATAATTGATAAAATAAGATATATTTTGAATCTTGAATGATTATCAAAGGTATAATTTTATAAACATCATCACATAAAATTGCTAAATCTCGCTTAATACCACATATAACTTGTGAAATAAGTAAGTAATATATAGCAGTTATTATGTCCAATAATGATTTTCTCTAATAATATAATAATGATATTTGCAATTAAGGTTATTGATGTCAATCCTGCATACACAATTTACAACTATATTCCAATTTAAGTGTTCTATATTGTTTGTGCGTTACTGAAGGATTTAATTAATTGACGAAAACGGTTGGAAGTGAAAAATCTTCCATATTTTCGTATATGAAAACCTGACACCTAATATACCACGAACCATAAATTAAAGTTATATCTCAGTTATATCAGGGTTAGTCTAATAAAACGCACAAACCCTTTTGTACGAAAACGACGCATTTTGGAGAAAAAACTTAAGAGACGAAAGTTGTAGAGAACGAAGGGGAACTATTACTATGATATGACCTTGGATGCGCTTGAAACATAACGGTTCTTGAGATCTTGATCAAACTACACATTTTTTAAATGGAACCCCCCATTTATCGGTACGAATTCTTATTCTACATCAAAAAATAAGACCATTTTGTACCCGAACATTTTTTAATTTAGTTAAGTTAAACAAATTTGATTTCAATTTTCTTCTATAAAACAACATACATGTACATACTTCTATAAAACAACATACATGTGGCCAGAGAATTAACATTGCAAAAAAAACTAGAAAAATCATACGTAATATAAGTATATCCAAAACTGTTAGGTTATACCTAAAATATTTTATGGAATAAGGTGATACGTTTATCGACCTGAACGTGTTCCAACATAATCCATTCCTTTATTTCAAATTCAACTATCCTAGTGATACCATAAAAACCGTTAAATTATGGTGGTGATTCCATAATGGTGTGGGCCGCTATGTCATGGCGAGGTGTGCGTCCCATAGTAAGAATCCAAGGTCGTATGGATCAGCATGTATACCGCAACATAGTTTTAAATACAATGATACCTTATACCGACGAATTTATGCCATTACGTTGGATATTTATGCACGACAATGGTCCCAAACAAACCACACGTAGTGTAAAAATCTATTTGGGGGAAGAGCAGATCAACGTTTTGGAGTGGCCAGCTCAATCACGCGACCTTAATCCTATAAAACACTTATGGGGAGATAAAGAACCCAAAAAATTTAAATGATTTGTGGGAGATTACACGAAACGCATGGAATGAAATCACTCCACAACGTAGTCGCGGTCTGGTGGAGAGCATGCCCAGAAGATGTGCCGCGGTTATCAAAAATAAGGGTCTTCCTACAAAATATTAAAATTAAAGTAAATCATATTTATAATAATCACAGTGTTTTTTTAAAAAAAGTATAAATAATATAATATATCATGATAAATAATGTTAATTCTGTGTCCACAAGAAAATTGTCAATTGAACTTTTTTTTTAGTTTTATATTATTTCATTTTCCAACACTTTTTTTAAAATCCGTATTTTCATAAAAATGAAATAAATTATTATATAATTAAATGTACATAATAAAAATTTGAATTGAATATCGTTATAAATATTATTCTGCTTATACAATTTTTTTTCAACGGCAATGTTAATTCTCTGGCCACCGCGGTATGTCTTAAAATGAATAAACCAAAATATCAGGATTTGGAATTGTTAAGAATTTTCACTTTAAGTGGTAACTTTAGTTAAAAGCTCTTACACTTTCTCCCTTTTTCTGATTTTATTTTATATTTATAAATTTATTTATTTTATTTTATATAATTAAATTTGTATGTATAAAAAAACTATGGTTTTTTTAAATGCAGTGAACGATTTTTTGCTCATGGAATGCGCCGATGAAAATTATTGGCAAAGTAGGGACAAAGTGTGACGATATTTTCAATGCGTTGATTTGAATATTTGTGGATAAAAATTAAACTGGATACATTTTATTGTTGCTGAAACTACCATATTGAGTTTTATTACGTATAACTATTTAATATTCGTAAAAATAGGTCCTTATATATGATTTCTATAAGTAAAAATAAACGTATGCATTTTATGTGTGGTTGGTACAAACGGTTCTAATTCTATGTGGTCACAATGTCTGGATTTTATTAATTGTTAAGATGATTCTATGAATTTAACCTTTGTTGGCTAGATGTTGGATGTTGTTGGATGATTATTATTTCCGCAAGTTTTGGACCTTTTGACGTGTTATAATAGTAGGGTATAGGCTCAGTATGGATTTTAAACATTTTTTCTAAATAAGCTGTAATTTTGAACAATTGGACCAGATATTAACAGCTTATATTTAATTTATTTTATATTTATTTTTAGGTTTTGGAATACCTGTGAATTATGGGATTCAAATATCTTAAATGATTTTGTTCGCGATCTCTTGTAAATTTTATGTACCTTTCGAAGGGCAGAGTCTTATTCTGTATAATAGTTCGTCAGACCTCAATAGTGGAATAATTGATTTGATTCTACCCTGGCGAAGGTATCTTCAAGCTCTTCTAAATATGCTTTACGTTTGAAAAATATGCCTTACGTTTTTCTTACGTTTAATGTCCGGGTTTTACAGTAATGTGTGAGAACCCAGTCAACAACATCCAAATTGTTGATAATGTCTTCTCAGACTAATATTCAATGTACGTAATGATTTCATCCGCAAACAAGATCAAAAATGATGGCTAAGTTCGAAATATAGATATTAAAAGTAGTGCAACTGAGCTAGCCTGTAGAAGACCTGCTATATATTGCATAATCAATATTCAATGAAATAATAAATGGCCTTCATATGGGTTATTTGATGAACGAACAATTTCTAAACTATGTATGTATATTTATTATTAAAAATTTATATGAACCAATCGCCTATGTGACATAATTACATTGTGGGTAAAACAAATTTGATTTAATTCTAAAACGATTTATTTGTTTAGTTTTTACAGTTAAAAAGTCTATATGTAAACAAATCAATAGAAAATATGTTTATGTTGAATATTAAAGGCGAATATATATACGATTTTCAGTGTTTAGGTTCTCCTGTAAAATTTACTGTTAGCGGCATGGGCCCGTAAAATTTTAGGGTGCGACGATATCTGATCGAATAACCGTACTTCACAGTGCGTCGTCTTCGATCTACATGTGAGATCGTTATAAACTTATTCCATTCGTATCCTCATTATCTTTAATTTTTGCATTCAAATGGCTAAGTTATGTGATATAGTTACCATACGTAAGCAATTCTAAAAAAATATTCATCAACATTTAAATTTTTTTTCTGTAATAGCTCTTGAACAGCTTTACCGATTTTGTTTATGTTCGTACATGAATTCACTTTTATGATTGTGTTTTAGCTTGTTTTTCGGTAAAGAATTACTCAAGTTATCGGACAGATTGAGATGCCTGACATTTTTATTCATCCCAACACACATCCTTAACACCTAAAACAATGCTCCGGTCTCATATCTAAGGACAAACGATATCACCAGGAGTTCGTTTTGTTTTATTTGTCCGACCCATAGACTTCTGGGTTTTTGCGATTTCTTAATGTGTTGGTTGCTGTTACAGTGTTGATAATTATAGTAGTGAAACCAAAATACCTATAGAATAAAAACTTAACTTTGTGTGAAAATTCAGAAGAACCGCAAAAATGTTTAATATCAGATCAACAATACGTTGTAAAGTACCTTTACGCGGTCGGATATCGTCGAACGCTAAAATTTTACGGGTATATGGCGCAAAAAGTAAAAAAATGAACAGTACAAAACAAAAACCGGAAATCGTATATATACTACTGTATAATATTCAAAATAAATATATTTTCTAGTTTCCTTTAATATTCAAAATAAAAATATTTTCTATTGCATAGATTTGTTTATCAACAACACACCACAATCTTTTTATTTAAATTCACATATTTAAATTTTATACATATGTATGCACAGAATCGATACAATAAAATTAAATTACTATTATATTTATATTTTAATTTGACTACTGGCTCTGGCTATCAAAAATTATACAATTTAATTTAATTTAATTTATATAATTTAATTTTTATTTTATGTAATCGCAGGCTGCGCTTATTCTTTATTTGAATTTAAAATCACACCTTTTTCATTTAATTAATTTGTTTCATTGATTTTATTTCAACTTTTTATTTATTTATTTATTTATTTTATTTATCTATTATATAAAACTGTGATATGGGAAAAAATTGTAATTATAAAAATTGATTAACATATAAAATTAATTGATTTTGTAAAACAAAAAAAAAATATATAAGCATTAAATTCAATTTCTATACATAATATTCTTATCAAATTTGTAACTTACCTATACACAAATATTTTGTTTTTTATTTAATTATTTCGATGTATAATAATATTTGATATGTTTAATATTATCGCAATCATATACGTCTTATATGAAATCAATTTTCATTTTTTAAGTACACGATTCGTTGGTAATTTTTTTTTTATTTTCGGTTATTAACATATCAATATATCATCAACTTATTAACTTAAAAAAATTAAAATATATATACCGTACAATCTAGGTAATTGCCAAATTCGATGATTTCACTGTCGATAATTTGAATATTTCAAAAAATTTCAAATTATTTTATATTTAACTAAAACTATAATTATTCTTAAATTCATGAACAAAAATATATGCTACGGTTTATCCAGTAAACGATATCCATTCCGGAATTACTAAGAATGTGTGTTTATATCAATTGAAAATATTAACCGAAATATAACCTGAAAATGTTTAAAAAATTACTATAATAATTTAATTAATTCTAAATTTAACAAACATAAAAATAACGATCTACGATATAACGGTAACATCACGATTGATGTTTTTTAGGGTTATATTTTACCGTAAAGTGTTTATTCAAAGAAAAGTGTATAACTTTTCCGATTTGGTTATTCATTTCAAAAATTCTCATTCGGTAATGAAGATGGGTGTATCGATTATTTTCGTTTCCATAACCATTCCGGAATGGATGGATATTGCTAACGGCATAAACCAGCACAATAAGTGTTCTTATTATTCCAATAAAAAAGCGATATTAAAATAAAAAGTATGATAGATAGTTTTGTATTTATTTCGATAATTGTACAAATTCATTGTTTGCACAGGATTTGGTTTTTTTCCAGTGCAATTTTCGAGATTGTATACTGTATTATTAATTAAATAATAATTTTTGAAATTTAAATTAAAATATATTACATAAGAAAAAAAATCTATAGAATTTTTTAAACTATATAATTGATATCCAGCATAAAAAAATATACAAATATACAAATATATTTATATATTGATAGAGAGTATTAACATATTATATATGATATTTAATTGTTTGTGACTAATATAAAATGTATTTCCAAATCGAATTATATAATTGTTGTTTATTAAATATATTATAAATATAGAGGTAGTAAAAATAAAATATATTATATAAAAGGGACAGTGTAATAATATTTATAGACACATACCATTATACGTCTATTATTATTACATACTTATATTGATGATTTTACAACACGAAAATATTCTATTGTGATTGTAATATTTACCCATACCAAAAATAGATATAGTTATAAATATACATTTATTAATAGGCTATCTATAACGAATTAAATTAAATTTTATTACCATTATAAAGTGTGTTTGTTGGTTGCAATTAAAAGGGTGACAACAAAAAAAAATTGGTACAGGTTTAGTTTATCCAAATTTTTTCGTTTTTTGTGTGAGTAACATAAAATTATTACTGTACAAATTGTATTATCCCAAGTGATTCAATTGCAATATATAGAATGTGTTACCCTATAGATAAATAGAATATATAAAATGTGCATTTATAATTATTGATGTTATATATTGTATTTTAGTTATATAGAGAGATATACATTTGCTTTACATAAACATGTAAATGAATTATTTTTTATATGAAAAATAATAATAAAATTATACAAATTATACACATCAAGAATAATATAATAATGTAATAATAATGCAATAAAAACGATTTTACTTTGATTTGTTATGACAATTTTAATTATGGGAACTTGGGTTACACATTATTATAATATTATTATCTATTATAGTATATATTATGTCTACATAATTGGTATCGAACACAAAAAGGAAAATTATATGCGTTTTACATGATATTTTCTGTATATGCGGTAATATATGTATATAATAGAAGTGCATCGCAAAAATTAATGTGCAAAATATGTAACTTTCTGACTTTGAATATTTTGTGTGAGAAAAATTATTTCTTTATGTTTTATTATATTATCATGCGTTATCATGAGAATGTTAATATTTAATTTCAATTGATGCGATGTTCATGAAAAATGCGACATATATTATATTAATTATTATATTATATGTATTTGCATATGATGAAGTGATGCAAATTAATAACTGTAAAATATAATATTTATATTAATAATTGTATTTATATAATTATTGATGTTTAATATACATTTTCAAATTTGAATATCTATATTAATTATTAAATGATTTGATAAAAAATCGTATGGTAAATTACAAATGAAATAGAAATGTATACATTTCAAATATAAATTCGCCCAAAATTGTCACAAGTTTATTTAAATCAAATATCAGTAAAATACATGTACATTCAGAACTTTAAACTATTTATTTCTATAAACAGAAAAATGTTTATTAATTGAATTTGGAAATTCATATAGATCAGTATAAGATATTAACTATGAATTTTTTATTTATTCCCTAGTCCCTATACAAACTCTCTACAGTGATTCTAGTAAAATATTTTGTACGTTTCTTGTTATTCGATATTCGATTAACAATTCATAATCAAGAAAAAAAGAAGAGCGAACAGAAACAGAAAATAAGTTTTATAGAAAAAAATGGGTATTGTACCCAGTCGACCACGTCTAGTATATAATGTAGAATCAATATTGATATATAGAAAATCAAATAGATGTTGTTGATTTTTATTGTATGTAGAAATCTTCTATGAAAATATCGATGCTCTCTAACCGAAATTTTAACAGATGTAAACGAATTTCTGATCATCGAAAACACGGAAGAGGTGTTTCTACGCAATCTACCGAATTTAGATTAGAGTTACTTGGAGCGATTCTTCATATTTATTATACGTGGAAAAACATTCGTTAGTTTCTACAATATTTTTTATTCATTTTACTGATGGCATCGAAAATCATTCTACAGATTTTGTATTAGATTGTTTTTGTAAAACATTTATACAACATTTATACATATATATCATATCATTTATACATATATACGAAATATGTGCAGTAACCCCACAAACATTTCTTATCGCTGGTAGTACTGCAGACGATTCGCCTAGGCGATAAATTTATCGCCAAAGATATCGCATTTTTATCGCGTACGATACTCCCTACGTATAGAGAATGGGACTCTTCCGCGATACATCTGGAAGATAAATTGACGATATCGCGAGGAAGATAAATTGGCGATACAAATGCGATATCGCCAGGAAGATAAATTGGGGATACTAATGCGATATATAGATTAGAATATTCTAAAGGAATATCAATGGAAGCTCAATGCTGTGAAATCCTGTGAAAGCTCAATCCTGAAAATTATAAAAATTAAAAATTGTTAATATTTCTTCTTTATTCATTCGCTGTTCCATTTAAACTGTTATAATTTAATTTTATACTTAATTATTTACATACTTATCGCGAGGAAGACAAAAAGACGATATATTTATCGCGGATTTATCATCAAGAAGATAGGCAAGCAATAAATAATAATATATTATCGTCATTTTATGGGCTGGAAGAGAAATAGAAGATAAATGTGGCTCTGTATTTTCTTTTTATCGTCAAAGCGTATCGCCATCGTATCGCATTTTTATCTTCCGTACAATATCGCTCAACTGTTAAAACAACGATAAATTGGCGATATAAATAACTTCTTTTTATCTTCCTCGCGATATCGTATCGCCGATTTATCTTCCAAATGTTTGTGGGGAACCGTTCTGTTTCATCGACTGAAATAATTACGAGAAAAATACCATAATAATGTATACAAATATTTGCAGAACTAATGCGGACAAATGCGGATCTGAACGCATTTCGTATCCTTCTACTTATTATTCTTGTAATATGTCATTGTAATCTAAGTCTACAACGAATTATAAATAAGATATTTCAATTTAATTTAATGTGATATGTTATAATCAGTCATAAAAGTACATACAATTAATTGCAGTATATGCATTTTATATATTTAAAAATTAAATAATAATTCATTTGTAATTTTTTTTAAATTTATTTTGAAATATATATAATATATGATTTAATATAAAAGAATGAAATATTCGAAAAAAAAATCATTAGCTGAGGTTGATGTTGCACCATATAGTAGCGTAGAGATTAACGAACAGTCTAAATTAAAATCATAACAAAACAAAAATAAATATATGGACAAGTGTTGAAAAAAAATCGTAAAATCCAAATAACAAAAACAAATTATAAATTAAAAGTTGAAGTGAATATATGCGATGTACCATTATATAATATATAAAGCATATGTTAATATTTATATTACTAATAATAATAACAAATAAAATACCCGCCGCATATCATATATAATAATAATGAATTTATATCTTATATATAATTTTTACTTTTATATTAAAAGCAGATTTTATATGTCTAGATATATAACAAATCTTATACAATTTTGTTTTTAAAAATAAAAATATTAAAGTGTATTTTATAAAAAATTGTGTTATCATTCTGTATTTTAATAAAATTACTATATATTTCATTCAACTGTTTGCGGTTTTTCTCTACCATTAATTAGCACATCAAACACCCTTGTCGATATATGTCTATATATATATATATATATATAAATAATTTACCATCAAAACGCCCAACTATAAATATATTACTTATAAGCCTCTAAGTATATATTTAAGGAACTTCACTTATGATATGATAAATAAAAAAAAAGCAAAACTAAGATAAAATTTAGACGATGCCGTGACTTGCAAAAAACAAAAAAAAATTTTTTATAAATAATGAAATTGAAAGAAGAACTCTTAAGGTAATTATACAATCGTGATGGAGTTTTTTATTATATTGTTTGAAATTTTATTTTTTTTTTTTTTGCTCTATCAACTTTTAATATAAATATTTTTATTTTTTAGAATTTTTGTGGGTGGATAATGTACGTTATTTTCTTTTTTATTCTTTATTTATTATTGAACTATCTATAATTTAAAAATAAAAAAACCATTTATTTATTTTTCATTTTAACTATAATAATTTAATAATATAATCTATATAAAATATATATATTATATATTATAAACACATTTATTATAAAACTTAAAATTTTACGTATAGTCACTCAAAAATTTTTTTTTCTCTTAGTTCGTATAGTATAATGTAACATAAAAGGAACGTTACAAAATGAAAAGAGAAAAACATTGAATATACATACGTTTAATTTGACACAATATATCAAAATGTTATCGTTTCTTGCATCTAATCTGCGTATATAATTGTCAAATAGCCACAAGCCAAATAAATTATGTATATACTATATATATATTATATATTTATATACTGCGTGTATATAATAGAAATTCAGTAAGCAATTTTTTTTTTTGGTTAATGTATATTTGGATTTTCAATTAATATAATTAATTCAATTAAAAAAATTAAATTGACTTACAATTTTGACACACTTTTATATGCTATTATTACCGAATGTGTTATTTTTTATTTATACATTAAAAAATTTGTATATTAAAAAATTTCATATTTTTTTTTTACATATTTTTTTTTACATATACAAATGTGACAACCGATAAATATTGTATTATCCTATTATTCAATTTATTAATCGACTTTATTATATATATCACTATTTATGTGTATACATTTTATTATTACGGTGTCGTTTATTTATTTATGACCATATATAATAAACATTTATTTGCCAATTCTAATTCATATATAAACAGAAAAAAAAAGAATTTGAAAGTCAAGGTTATATCCCATTCATATAATATAATTATATGTTAATTCATTTATTTATATATAAATAAATATATAATCTATCCATTTGTCGCATTGTATACAGGATTTTATAACGAAATCTATAAGGATTTTATAAGGATCGTCAAACGGGTTGAATTTAAGTAAAAATTGTTATGGATTTTATAAATGTGCAGCCAGCGCCACTTAAATTCATATCGTCAATTATTCACACTATATAATTTTACGCTAATATGCTGCTGTTGCCCAGTTTTGCAGTGCCAGTGCCTTCAAGATCTTCAATAACGTACAACGTACAAAATATACTAGATAGTTTAAGTAATTAATTAATAATCATATTTAATTAAGTTATTGTTATTTAATAAATGTGTACACCGTACAATTTAAATTAAATACGTTTATGTATACCATACATAACATGGTGTCAGAGTAAAGAAAAAACAAGAAGAAAAAAAAAAAAAAATAAAATAATGGCGTTTGCAAGAATTGAACATTTTAACATGGGCGGTAATGTTAGTGAGGGTTGGAGAAGATGGAAATCCAACTTTGAAAATTTTCTGGTGGCAAATGAATTAGACGAAAAACCAGAAAAGCGAAAGATTGCGGTATTTTTATTAAATTGTGGCAGTGAATTGAAAACAAAATACGAGGATTTTAATTTGCAACCAGTTCCACCGGCCTTGGAGGTAACAATGAATCAACTGCTAGCGGCATTTGATGTATATTTTAGAACATTCACAAATGAGGTGTTCTCAAGTTATTTATTTTGGAACTCATCGTTAAAACAGCAAATGGGTGAGCGATTTGAAATATTTTACGATAAGGTGAAAAGACATGCCGTCGATTGTAATTTTGGTGAGGCATTGTCAAGAAATATAAGGGATAAGCTTATAATTGGAATTATAAACGAAAATTTACGTGAACGTTTATTGCGTGAAAGAATTTTAACAGAAAATGCCGTCGTAGAACAATGTTTAATAAGCGAAAGATCTCACATTCAATCTGGATGTATGGCAAAGGGGTCAAATGAAACACGTGTTGATTTACAGGTTGACGTAATAAAAAACAAAGGTAATGATTTCAATAGAAATTTCGGCGGACATGGTAAACGAGAATTTAACATTAAGAAATGTGAAAATTGTGGCAAAATACATGGCCATAGGCAATGTCCGGCTTTTGGCACTAAATGTTTAAAATGTGGAAAAATGAATCATTGGAAATCACAATGCAAAAATACTCCGGTGCGTTATGAAAAAAAATTTACGGTAAAAAGTGGTGCCCCCGCGCGTCAAATAAATGAAGTAAGTTCAAATGCCATCGTAGATGTGGTTTCGGCTAACGAACACAATGAAAACGAATTATGGATCAATTCAATTGGCTCTTGTGATGTTTCAACGGATTGGATCGTTCAAATGGAAATTAATGGCACTTTGGTGAATTGTAAAATAGATACGGGTGCTCAGGTTAATGTAATTCCAATTGAACAGGTGAATCAATTACAAACGCAGGCAATAGTAAATAAAACAAAAATAACACTACGTGCATTTGGTGGTGCAATTATTGATGTTTTAGGAGAATGTAGTTTGAACGTAAAGTACAAAAATATCAGTGGCAGATTTAAATTTATGGTCACGCGATTTAACACAACTGCGATAATTGGTATCGACACTTGTAGAAAACTTGGATTGATAAATCAAGTGTGTCAAATTAAAAGTTTAAATGTGGCTGAAACACCGGAAGGCGTCATTCAGGAGTTTGATGACGTGTTCAATGGTTGTGGGTTATTGAATCCAGTAAAAATAGTTTTAAAAGAGGATGCTGTGCCACACATAGCGGCGCCAAGGAAAATACCAATAGCATTACATGAACGTGTGCACGAGGAATTAAAAAACATGGTTCGATTGGGTATTATTGCTGAAGTTAAACAACCAACCGACTGGGTAAGTAGTATGCACATTATAGAAAAATCAAATGGAATCAAGGTGGTGCTTGATCCAAGACCACTGAATAAAAATATTAAGCGGGCACACTACCCAATACCAACGGTAGATGAATTATTTTCCAAAATGCGGGGTTGCAAGATATTTACATTGCTTGACGCGAAGAATGCATTTTGGCAGCAGCCGTTGGATGAAGAAAGTTCAATTTTAACGACTTTCGCAACACCGTTTGGTAGGTTTAGATGGTTAAGGGTTCCATATGGATTGGTTAATGCACCAGAGAATTTTCAGAATACTATGAATGATATTTTTAAGGATATTCCGGGAACGGCTGTTTATTTTGATGATTTGGCAATTGGGACATCAACGATGCAGGAACATTGCATATTATTGAGGCGAATATTGGAGGCGGCTCGTTCGGCAAACTTAAAATTGAATAAGGAAAAAATGCAATTGGCAATGCGCGAAATTAAGTTTTTGGGACATAATTTGTCCGATAGGGGTATATTCCCAGAAAAGAAAAAGGTCGAGGCAATCGTAGATTTTCCAATACCAAGGAATGTTGATGATCTCCACCGGTTTTTATCAATGCATCGTTATCATTCAAAGTTTATACAAAACGTTTCGCATAAATCTTATGCATTGCGACAATTATTAAAAAAGGATTCGGCATGGGTTTGGGATGCGAATGCACAAAGGTGTTTTGATGAACTCAAAACAATGATAGTTGAATCGCCGATTCTTCAAATATTTAACAATGATAGTCAGGTAACACTGTCCGTAGATGCATCGCAATATGGATTAGGTGTGTCGTTGATGCAGGAAGGCCGACCGGTTGCATTTGGATCGGCTAGTTTAAATGAAACGCAGCAAAGGTATGCGCAAATCGAAAAAGAGCTGCTTGCTGTCGTTTTTGGTTTGGAACATTTTAATTATTATGTTTATGGTCGTCAGGTTTTAGTGGAAACGGATCATAAGCCACTAATTGGTTTAAGTAATAAACCATATGACACGATTACACCAAGGTTACAAAGAATGCTATTAAGGCTTAATAGATATGATGCAATTTTGAAATATGTGCCGGGTAAAGAATTGATAACAGCTGATGCGTTATCAAGGGCACCGCTGCAAACAAATAAATTCGAACCTCCATATTTAAATGATCCAACGGGGCGTTCAGTGAGTGTATGTGTGTTAATAGGTGCATCGGATGTTCGTTGGGATGCATTTCGTCTGCAGACCAAACAGGATGTACAATTGCAGCGTGTGTTAAAATATATAAATTCTGGTTGGCCAGAATCAATTAAGGATGTTGATTGTTTGGTTGGACAATTTTGGCATTGTAGGGATGAACTTTATTATGAAGACGGTATAATTTGTAGAGGTCAACGACTGGTGGTGCCGCATGATGCAAGGCGGCTTATTTTAACGAAATTACATGTTGCTCACCGGGGTGTTGTGGGTACAAAAATGAAAGCGCGTGAATATTATTTCTGGCCGGGTATGGATGTTGATATTGATAATTTGATTGGTTCGTGCGATTTATGTCAAAAATATCGGGTGTCGAATGGTTCGGAACCAATGATTGATAGGGATTTGCCAACCCGTCCTTGGGAAAGAATCGGGATGGATTTTTTTGATGTGCGCGGAAGGCGTTATTTGTTGGTAATAGATTATTTCAGCAAATATATTGAAATGATTTTAATGCATGGAACTACGGCAACCGCTGTAATAAATGCATGTAAAAGTATATATGCAAGATTTGGTGTACCGGATGAAGTTATTAGTGATAGGGGACCGCCATTCAATTCGATGGAGTTTTCGTCATTTAATAAAGAATGGGGTATACGACACAACCCTTCGACGCCATATTACCCAAAGTCAAACGGCCAAGTTGAAAGGTGTGTTCAGACATTAAAAAGGGCGCTTAAAAGGGCGGATGATGAAAATGGTGATCCATATTTGGTGTTATTGGATTACAGAACGGCGCCGGGTAACGGACTGAAATCTCCTGCGGAGCTTCTCATGGGTAGAAAATTAAGAACCACAATGTTGGTTCATCCGGATCGGTTGAGACCGGGTTTTGAAATTGATGCGACAAGGGCGATTTTAAAAAGGAATCAGATACGACAGCGAAATTATACAAATGTTGCGGTGCATAGGTTGCCCGAGTTAAATGTTGATGATAATGTATGGTTTCAACGCATTCCAAAAGGTATATGGGAGAAGGGCGTAATAACGCGTTGCAATCATATGGCTCGAGCTTATATGGTTCGCGATTCCAATGGTAAGGTATTTGAGAGGAATCGGGTTTATATTCGTTTAAATACATCGGCAAATGATGTATCTGTAACTCGGCATTCACGTTCTTCAGTGGAAGATTATTATTCGATTGCTGATCACCGAAATTTGGACAATGCTGTAAATTTAAATTATATGAACAACGTTCCGGTAACATCGGCACGATTTACGAGATTTGGGCGTCAGATAAGACCACCTGGAAGATATGCGGATTATCATCTTCCAAATAATAAATAAAGAATTTTTTTGGGGGGCGTGTTATGGATTTTATAAATGTGCAGCCAGCGCCACTTAAATTCATATCGTCAATTATTCACACTATATAATTTTACGCTAATATGCTGCTGTTGCCCAGTTTTGCAGTGCCAGTGCCTTCAAGATCTTCAATAACGTACAACGTACAAAATATACTAGATAGTTTAAGTAATTAATTAATAATCATATTTAATTAAGTTATTGTTATTTAATAAATGTGTACACCGTACAATTTAAATTAAATACGTTTATGTATACCATACATAACAAAAATATCAAAAGCAATTATTACACGCTAAAAAGACCCGATAGATCTCATTGAATGAGCAACTATTCTCTTACCATCACTTACCATATTCTTCTCTTATTATAACTTATCACTTACTACTTACCATATACAACATAAACAAATCTATTACCATAAGATTTTTTTTTTGCAAAAGTGATTTTATCGATTATATTTCCATTTAGTCTACTTTTCATGTGTATTCGCTCAACAATTTAGCAATTGTATGAACTCGGCTTTTGATTGATTGCATAATATTTTATTATTTTTGGCTTGCACACCGTTTCTGTTCTATATTTTGTACGTGATATACATCGTCGAAAAAAGAATCATTAAAAAACGAAAATCAATGAACGATAATTATTAGAAATTATATCACGGTCTTGGATGTTCGTCTACATTGAAATACAATCTTTAAATATATGAAAGCATAATCTAATAGATATTCTTGAAATTTGAATCATATAAAATAATAAATATTGGGTTGTCGAAAAAGTATTGGTAATTTTTATAAATAGATGTCATTATAATTGAATATTTCAAGTAGTACTAATCTGATCAGATAACACTAACATATGTTCGAAAGATGACATTTCGTAGATAAAAAAAAAAAAAATTAAAATTTTTGTTTAGTCATTTAAAAGTTGTAGTGCATTAAAGATGAGCGAAATTAGTGAAAAAATTCGATACATTTTACAATTTTATTATGAAAAAGGTGAAAATGCAACGCAGACACATGAACAAATTTGTGCAGTTTACGGTGAAGGAACTTTATCAAAATTAACAGCGATTTCGTTCCGGTAATTTTGATGTCAAAGATGCACCTCGTTCTGGTCGACCAATCACTGAAAAAGTCGATGAAATCATATCAAAAATTGAAGAAAATCGACACGTAAGCAGTCATGATATCGCTAAAGAACTAAACATCCATCACCAAACAGTTTTAAACCATTTGACAAAGGCTGGATACAAGAAAAAGCTCGATGTTTGGGTACCACATGAATTAACACAAAACAATTTAATGAACCGAATTTCCATTTGCGAAACGCTGTTTAAAAGGAACGTAATCGAGTCATTTTTAAAGCGAATGATTACAGGTGATGAAAAATGGATCACATACGATAATAATGTACGAAAAAGATCATGATCCAAGAAGGGTGAAGCTCCTAAAACAGTAGCAAAACCTGGATTAACATCAAGAAAAGTAATGCTGTCTGTTTGGTGGGATTGGAAAGGAATCGTTCATTATGAATTACTAGCACCCGGTCAAACCATTGATTCCGATCTCTATTGTCAACAATTAACAAGATTGAAGCACGAGATTAAAAAAAAACGTTCAGAATTAATCAATCGAAAGGGTATTGTATTCCATCATGACAACGCCAGACCACACACATATTTGATGACTCGGCAGAAACTGAGAGAGTTTGGCTGGGAAGTTTTAATGCATCCACCATATAGTCCGGACCTTGCACCTTCAGATTATCGTTTGTTCCGGTCTCTGCAGAACTCCCTTAACGGTTTAAAATTAAATTCCGCAGAGGACTGCAAAATGCACTTGGATCAGTTTTTTGCCCAGAAAACACAGACGTTCTACTTTCTACAGTGATGGGATAATGTCTTTATCAGAAAAATGGCAAAGGGTCATGGATCAAAACGGCGCATATTTGGTTTAATAAAGTTCATTTGAAGTATATAAAAAAATCGTTTGAATTTTGTAAAAAAAATTAACAATACTTTTTAGAAACCTAATATATGGATAAAACTAAAGCTCTGGACCTTCAATAATATTGAATTTTAAATAAATTTCAATAATAATTTTAGTTTTAGTTTCAGTTTTATATTAGGTGTAGGAATTAAAAATGGGGATTTAGATAACAAATGGCGCAACTAGCGGTGAGTGTTTCTCAACACACCACGGCCATTTTCTTTTTTTTTGTCTGCCAGCCTAATGGCTGCCAGCCTAATAAATTTCAGTATATGTCATTTCATTGAAGTGTAAACAACAAAGCTTTTTTTTGCTTCGAATATGTCGAAACACATGCCTGAAAAAGTTGTTTGGGGGGAAGTTTAATAACTTTCTTTAATTTAATTTAATTTAAGAAAACCGCTGCTGAAAGTTATCGTTTGTTGGTTGAAGCTTATGGTGGGCTCCAGCTCAAGCAACTTGTGAACGATGGTTTGTACGCTTCGGAAATGGTGATTTTGACTTGGAAGACAAAGAACGGCCAGGTCAACCAAAAAAATTTGAAGACGAAGAATTGCAAGCCGTATTGGATGAAAATTCGTGTAGAACGCAACATGAACGTGTAATGGCGTTGAATGTCGACCAAACAACTATTGGCAAACGTTTACATTTTGTTATACAAATAAATGACATTTTCAAGCCAAAAAATCCGCATTATTAAATCCTACACCTAATATAATTATCGTTTTACAATATTTATATATTTTTTACTGAATAAAATTACTAATTGACGCAAATTAAACCTGTTTTACGTTACCGAATTTTGTAGTACTAAATCAGTTTGGTACTGCATTTATGGTAACATAAATATTTTGTTCCAGATTGGTTCTAAAACAAAATGGAACATTATTTGGTAAGGAACTAATAGCTTTGGTACAACAATTACAAAATTACATATATTAACGCTAAATTAAAGTAAAATGGAAAAAAAATAAAGAATATATCACGAATAAAATTAAAAACAGAAAAAGCAAAAAGTATAATGTAAGTGTATTTTTCCTTTTCGTAGTTACATGGCACATGTCCTGTGAGAGCCCAGCAGAGAACTTTAAGTTGTTCTCTCGGCAATTTCACGGCTTGTTCAGCTATTTTTGTATTCGTATTTATACATTTTTTTAAATGCTTAAGGTCCCAGTTTCCCCTAACCTTTTTATTGGACCACATTTCAATTGTTTCCATTTTGTTTTTTTTTTGGTAAATCCACAGAAGGGTGATGGCCCAATATATGGTCACCCTGCCCCCCTTTATGGCCAATGTTTCTGCTTCCTTCCTGTTCTTATGTCCCATTTTAGCCGGCATCCAGA
Organism: Dilophus febrilis; assembly: GCA_958336335.1. Taxonomy (NCBI): domain Eukaryota; kingdom Metazoa; phylum Arthropoda; class Insecta; order Diptera; family Bibionidae; genus Dilophus; species Dilophus febrilis. The sequence goes on along the minus strand of OY284468.1, from coordinate 15,854,293 downwards.
TGACTTTAACATCGCCCCTGTTTGCCACCCTGTTTAGGACTTCGCGTCATTCGAGAGCCTACTTGGAGTCGAAACTATTTTGTTGGAGTGCCATCAAAACCGCCTGATTTTCCTAGAGTATGTTACACAAATTCCATTCATGGGTCTCTCACTGATCTTTTCCGCTATCGTTTTGATCGTATATATCTCCCCTTGCAATGCAGTTGCATCCCCAATTAAAGGCGTGCTAATTGTACACTTAGGACCATGCATTCCCGCACCAACGCCTTCTTTTGTCTTTTATCTGCCCGTGAACCATTTTTGGACATCATCACTTAGCCATTTCCTTGCCGGTCTCATTCCTCCGTTTTATGGAGATATATTCCGTATTTGTGAACAAAGTACATTTTTCCTTTTAATTGGTCACTGCTTGCTCGGTATTCCACCAGACCGCCTGCGTATGTTATGCCAGGCCCTATCATCAGTCTATACATCCCTTCCATCGATACTGGACGCAGTCCCCAGGTTCTACTAACCATACTTCCCCACATCGCTTTTTTGTAAATTTATTCCTCACATAATCACTGTGTTTGTGACCCCCAAGACTGCCCCCAGATATTTCGTCTCTGAATTTAGGGCAAGAGTTTCACCCATTTTTATAATAGAAATTTTTATTTTTATTCTTCTTTTAAATGGAATAATTTTTGCTTTTACGGGATTCAATTCAAGTCCCTCTTTTGTACACCATTCCTTGGTGGTATTTAGAGCCCTTTGCATTAGGTCACTTATCGTGCTTTCATGCTGGCCCCTAATTATTCTGGTTATGTCGTCAGCATACCCTATGGTCTTATATCCCTCACTATGTGACCATCAGCTCATCCGCCAATAAATACCGTAATAATGGTGATAGGACCCCTCCCAGAGGGAACCACTTTGTAGTCCCCACTTCCAGGTTAACGGATCCCATATTCGCAGTTATCATTCTGCTTTCCAGGATTTTTTTGACTCATGTCCGCATGACATCGTCTATTCCCCTCTTTTTAGGGCATTTTCCATTGATTTATAGCCAGCATTATCAAAGGCGCCCCAGCGTCCATAAAGGCCACTAGGACAATTCCCCTTGATTCTAACGCGTCGTCAATGTTTTGACGATGTGATGCAGGGCAGTTATTGTTGAAATGCCCTTTTGATAGGCAAATTGCATTTTGTTTAGCGGATCATATACCAGAATTTTATTTCTGATGTGAAGGTCCACAAATTTTGCATTGTTTTCAGCAAAAACGATGATAGGCTTATGGGCCTGTAGGATTTTGCCCAGTCGGCCCTTTTGTTTCCACTTTTTTGGGATGAAGATGACCTTCCTCCTCTAACCTCCCTCCGCTTTACTATAAATCTTTCCTAGTCTCTTTTCTTAGATTTTTCTTAGACCCTCCTGTATAGTTGTACTTTTTTGCTTAATAGGGCAGTTTACCTCATTTACAGTCACAAAAGCTCCCATGGTTTTGTCAACTGCCCCTTATAATTCAGTGGTTGTCTTTATCCTATAACTTATGTTCCGCAATCCCATTATGGGTGTTGTTACTGCACCGCATGTAACAGTGGTCTGAGAAAGAGTTCTCATGTGACATCCTTCAGTTTGTGATCAAATTACTTTTTATATTTTGTTTTTGTCACATCCCATAATTGTTTTTTTTTATATATTTGACAGTATTGCACTAGTTTTTTTGTTGTTTCATCAGGAACCTGATTTGCATTCCCCCGTAGGTAGGCTGAGGCAATTATTGCTTCCATCTGCATCCATTTAACATCTATTTTTGTGATATTTGGAGCTTCCTGCCATAGGTACCGATGAACCCTCTGCGGTTAGCTCCATGGTTTCCGAGGATTCGACTTCCTCCTGGGTTGGTGGATCGTATCCTCCCCTTATTTTTACCGGCACCTCGCCGAATCCAAAACTCATTCTCAGGTCCATGTTCATAATTTTTTCCGCGGACACATGGTCGATCACCTGAAACATAAGTGCCGCCGTGTTTTTGTTGATTTTTTCAACATCCTTCTTGTTGGCCCTGTATGCGGTTCAAAATTAGGGAACGGAAGCCCAACATCGTTGTGCCCCGTGGAACATTATCCTCCATGGTAGCATAAAGCTTTGCTCCCCCCCATGGCCGCATTTCCACAGCAATTTTTTGCCATGTTGACGTGGCATCATCCTTACATTGAAACAGGATATACCCCGCCTTGTAGATGGATCCTAGGAAATTGGGCTTTATAGCTCCTTCCTTCTGATCCTCTTTAATTTGAAGTATACCCTGTCCAATCAAATCCATTTGCTCTGTGTTGAGCAGGTAAGGCTATATAAAACCAGGTGTCGCCCGCTGCCTGGAGTTCGCTAATTGCTACTGATCCCCCATCAGGCATGCATCCCCTAGGCTTAGGTGTTCCACCGTATGATTCGTAATTTTTTAAGTAGAAGGTTTACTCCTTCCAGCGTTTTAGCCTGATATCTCATTTCCCATGGGTTATGTTGGATTTTTAGGTGTTTCGTGTTAGGATTTGTTATTTGATATTTGGATTGGAGAAGTCAGGATCGTGTGGTTTGAGGTTAAGGAATTACTTGAGTATCAATTACCAGTAGTCACCACGAGGCGGTAACACATTACACTTGTGTATCATAGAAAGTTTTACCCTTCCATGACCGAGGCAGCAACTTTTCAATTTTCTAAGAAATGACTAGAACAGTTCTAAAGCGTCGTTCGTATACCTAGGTTACGGAGGTCTTACAACCTTAATTTCCCCCCGCGTACGACACCATGACCACCTTTGAGATGTGATACCTCAAACTTTTGTGAACAAAAAAAAATAATGCTTTATATATTTATTTTTATTAATTCTAATTATTTATATTATATTAAAAATGAATTGAGTTTTTATACGTTTGTTATTAACCAAAAAATAATAAAGCAAATTTATGTATTCTACAATTATACGCATAGAGTGTCAAATTTCTCTAATGAAAGTAATAAATAAAAAATAAATTTATAAATCCATCCAATTAAAATCCATCAATGTCAATAATCCTATACTGCTAATATTACAACTATTCATAACGTATAATACCAATATTACTTATGTCATTTTATTATGATGTAGTTTAAATTTATTATAAATCTACATAACGTGATTAATTATACCGGCACATTACATAGAGATAAAATTAATATATGTATGTATGTATATATAATATATTTAATCTAAAAATATAAGATAAAAAAAAGTTAATAAATATTGAATGGAAAATCTGATAAAATTATACCTGAATACTTTTATTTTATTTTTGCAAATCTCATCTCTTTATATAAAATATATAATGTTTATATTACATTCATATATAAAATTGCCATATACACAAAATAAATGAATGTATTTAATTTTCTGGTATGTGAATATATTACAAGAATTCATTTACTGTTTATATTTATATGGAGTTTATGCATATAGAGTCCACTGTTATGTTATACATATATTTAAATAAATGAAATGAATACGTATATACAATTTTCAATATTATGTATAAATATTCAATAGAAAACAAACGATTATTTCCATCAAAGTAAATTGACTATTTTTATGTATGGAAAAAATATATAATTTTGTATATTACACGCAAAAATCACCCTTCAAAAACATATTAAGGGAATTGACCTATTCAATTTTAAACCATAAATACATATATATAATAAAGGTTTTATATTTATTTTTATATATAGATGTTATGTATATAGATATAGATATCGAAAAGGGATAGAGAAATTAATCATGCCATAAAAACATCAAAAAGCATATACATAGAGTACACAATAAAAAACAATTCAACATTTTCATTTTCATGAATATAAACATGTCATATATACTATTCTGTATAGAAAAACAAAAATTATCTATATACATATGAAAACATTTTTAATATTCGTAAAATTAAATAAAAACAAATATAAAAAATTGTATATTTTAAGATAAAAAGATTTTAATATCATTTAAAATTATAAAATTTAATTTATGTTTTTGTCAGTTATATAATAATATAATATATTTATAAATATAGTGGTCTCTTTAAGATTAAAAATATAATGTGATATTGATAAGAGATATAAAAGATGAATCTTAACAAAAGCAAAAAAAAAAATCCATTTATTATACACTAAAATACACCACAACAAAATTATATTATGATAATTAACTAGATTTGGTTTATTATATTTTCTATAGAATAAATTGTTTTTGAAATATTAAAATATTATAATTTTTTTATTTTATCATTATCACACATCTTTTGCACGGATTCCTTTTAAATTTCATATGTATATATAGCATCATCATATTAGACATGACGACCCAATCACTTTTTGAATCATATTTATGTACATTACTCCTATATATTCATGCATATAACTTATATAATAAATACTAAACTAATCTACATCATACTTTAAATATTAAATAACAATCAATTGTGCATTTAGTGACTAAAGAATCGGTATATGTATACAATATATATACTAAATAAATATATATCAATCATTCATTTTTTTTTATTGTATATTATTATTATTATTATTATGCACCCTCTCAAATTTCGATTTATGAATTTTACCATATTAGAATACATTATACAATTTGGATATTGTTGTATATAGTCAAAATGTGCATGTACATACATACATATATAGAAAATATTATTTTGCAGCAACTACTTTGGAAACAATACATTCTATATATATATATATATATATTCTCTCATTTGTATTATATCTATGTTATACAATGCAATAAATTGTACATTGATTATATATATTTCTATATCGGTATATATATTTGGTTTGATATTCTATGTGCATTTTGGACCGTTTGTCACCCGCTCAAACTCGAGATCGTGGCGTTTTTAATCTCCGGGGTGTGCAAGATGTAGATAAGGTATATCTTTGTATATATATATATAGTACTACATACAATATTCAGCTATCTGTATACATACATTTTCAAAGATATATATTTTATTGTTGTGTGTACCATATATACAGAGATGTATTCTGATATATTTTATCATTCATTGTATATAATTTTATTTTATACAATTATTTATATGATTATCTTTTTTTATAAATACACCAGTTCTGCATAATCGTAAATACGCACAAAAAAGTTGAAATTTTATCAGATTTTTTCCGAAAATCTAAATCGTATCATCTTTATGACTTTATGTTGTTTTAACTTTAAACGTATACATATAGAATATAAACGCTCAATCAGAAATCGAATTAATCTTTTGCTAATCGCGTTAAAATAAATTATGAGAAGTTTTATTAGACTTTAAATACATTATTCTTTGGTAATCGCAACAAGATGAATTTAATTATAAACATATGTGTTTGTGGTTTAATTTGACTTTAACATTAAAAATTATTCTTGGTTAAGTCAAAGTGCATTACCGTAATTTAATTATTATCTTTTTGTATATTTAACTTAATGTCATATATTATTATTATTTCAATTTTATAATAGAAAAAAAAACATAAAAGAAAGAAAACTTACAGCCGTGTTGTATAGGATCGACAGAGAATTTCATTCTCTAACAACTATAATCATTTGGCCGAATATACAAATAAATTTTGCCTCTTTGATTATTAAATTTTTATTCATATCTTATTTGATTAATTGATTCATTGATTCATTAATTCATTGATTCATTGATTCATTGATTCATTGATTCATTGATTCATTGATTCATTGATTCATTGATTCATTGATTCATTGATTCATTGATTCATTGATTCATTGATTCATTGATTCATTGATTCATTGATTCATTGATTCATTGATTCATTGATTCTTTGATTTTCAAGTTCTTATTGAATGGTTTAAAATTAAATTAAATGAAAATTGAATGATTTATCAACAGATCTAGCACAAAGTCCATTATCAATAAATAAATATTGTATGTTATAGCTATAATTGCGATAATCAATCAAAATGTACTGAATTAAGTTACAAGTACAATTCTTGATAACTCCTTATAAATCTAAATATTTCAGCTAAACAGGGATGAAGTGAGTGTTCCCTGAAAGGTGCTTTGATAGTATCCTGAACCGGCTTTGCTTTCAGTGCAGGTGCATTGTCATGGAGCAAAATTACCTTTCGGTGTTTTCTGGCCCATTCTGGTTGTTTTTCGATCAACGCATGGTTCAAATTGATCATTTGTTTCCGGTAGCGATCAGTATTACTGGTTTCACCAGGTTTTAGGTGCTTATGGGACACCACACCAACCCGCCCCAACAGACACACAGCATTGTCTTCTTGTAGAAATGATCAGACTTTACAAGTTTAGAATTCTTAAAATAAATCCGCTTTTTAACCGTTGAAACCATCTTTTGCACGTTGATTGTATAGCATAATCACCACATTCCTCGACACGCGTGTTATGTAATTATACCTGTAATTACAACAAACAAATATAATATATGCAAACGATGTAACATTAAAAAAGTAATAAAAATATAATGTGTAAGGCAATATTTTTTGTTATCGTTCCACACAAAAATTCTTTTATAAATCAAAATTTGCTAATGTTATACACATATATTTATAACCAAATGTTTGGCATATATAATCATGTAATCGATTGACATATATATTATTTATGGGTACATAAAATCAAATATGTATCTATATTAACATCTTTTACATTTGATTACATAGCCGTGAACGTAAAAATATAAAATTTCAGCTCTGTTCTTATATACTGCATATGCATATACATAATAAAACATATAATAATATTTAAGTTTATTTTATATAATTCTTATCCATATGTATAAAACATATATATATATATATATATATATTTAGAATATTTTATATACACCAGTTATAGTAGGATGCATATATATTTAACGTAAAGTTGAATAAATGATGAAACCAAGTGTAATGCGCTATATAAAATATGTATTTAGAAAATGTACTTTAATATATGTAATAGAGAAAATGATAAGGGGAGGATAGGATGTATTGTGTATATATAAGGATAACGGATAAACTGTACAAGATTTAGATAACGATATTATATTTGATATAATTTTGGGTTCAAGCTTATCTTAAATATACAGTTTTGTATTTGATTTAAAGAGGGAATCTATTTATATATATCTATCATACATATATAATAAATGTAAATGTATATTATATAAAATCGTATTAGTAACAAGTTTTTTTTATTTATTTTATTTGTGTATTTATAGTATAGGAATATTCTATTTATAGGATGATAGTATGACGACGACACAAAGTATATATCATGATCAGTGTAGACATAACGTTCTTGCAACGTTACGAAATATCGTTATACCACAATTATTTACCGCAAACCGTTACTCGTTTGTATTAATTTGTAATTGTATTAATTTTGTATCGAATATCGAAATTAACCTATATATTATAATAATATAATATTTTTTCGAACTAACCAACGATATTTTTTAAATTAAGCACTTCATCCACATCCACTATGCGCATGTAATAGTCCTGTTTATGTGCGGACAAAATTGGTCCGGTCAGAGTTTGTCTTCTGCACTTTCGATGACAAAGACCTACCCCTATTTTTTGTCGTTTTGTTTTTTTTTCCAGTTATTTTTTTCGGTGTATACCATGTTTTAATAGTTCTTAAAATTAAATTATGGGTAAAATTAAACATTACACTTGATCTTGTTCTGTTGTTTTGTAAATTATCAAGCTGGCAGGCAGGACAAAACCGAGTGAAAATTCACTCCATAAAAAAATTATTTACTATGAATATGAAAGAATATGTTGTATTAGCGAAAAATATAAATGAAACTGAAGAATCAGTAACTTTACGTATTCCGTTGAGGATTTGGTATTAGCAAATTAATACCAAAAAAAACCAACTCGTTTCTGCAACTAATATTGTCGACCAATATGGTATTGTTTGGTCCTTTTTTTGGTATAAATGCGTACACTATTTACTTACAAATATTGTCGAAAATATTATTTTGTGTACGCATAAAGTCGCGAAATATATAACTCGCAAGATGTCACAATGACAATAGAAAAATCGAATATTTGCCCCACTAGGCCTCAATATTTTTTCGGATATTCCAACACTGATAATGATACAAATATATATATTTTATTTTCATATATTTTTATTTGTACCTACCCGATTATATACAAGTTTAATATGAAGGGAATTCATATAGTTTTTTTTAATAAAGTAACTAATTAAAAACATACCTACATATAGGTATATTTTTATGGATTTTGATTTTTCATTTTTTATTTTGTATATATAGTAATTTCTTTTAACATTATACATATTTTATTTAAGGTGGTATATATAAAAACAAAAACAAAAGGGTGTATATATAAAAGGCAGTTATATAAAAAGATCTTTAAAATGAACTGATAATTTTATATATGTTTTAGACATATAAAATAGATATAATAATACAATAAATGATGAAGAAAATTGTATCTATAATTTTTATAAGAAATATTAGATCCTTATGGTTGGAATTTTTATTTAGCATGTAGTATGAACTAAACATATAATAGATATATATATTATAAAACCTATATATACATAAAGTTTTATATTTTTCGTCCCTGTAGTGATATATATCCTTATATAAATATATATATAAAATTGTATACATATTCACAAATAGTATAAAACTCTCGTCGGACAGTTTCGCATAAAAGTGTTATCTAGAAGATTTACGAGCCGACTTTCCTCATCCCTTATTATTATTGTTGTAAAAATGTATATGTATGTAACGTATATATAAAAATATTGTATTTTTGTGCAGCATGGATATGCCATATATATAAATAAATATTATATATACATGCAATATTATCACATCAGATGGGGTTAGTATCCACCTTTTTTGTTTTTTTTTATTTTATTTTATTTTTATTCATCCTCTTGGGGTAGAGAATATATATATCCATTATCCATGTATATTTACAGAGATAAATCTGCGTATCTCTTTCATAAATATATATATAACATATATCTGTAACCATTTATATTTACAACATAAATGTATATAAAGATATAGGAATATATTAGTATATACATATATCAAAAGTCAAAACATTATATATTATATAGTTTCAACAACGAATATATAGAAATATTTATACATATATGTAAAGTAAAGATATACAAAAGCTTTAGAGAGATTTTATAGCAAAATTTACTATATATACTATATATATAATCGTGAATATTTATAGAAATAAAACATAATCTTTGTTCAAGTATACAATAAATTTATCGCAAATATATAAAAGAAAAATTATGTTGAGTTTAAACAATTTAACATTTCAATTTTATATACAAACTATTATCCTAAATCCTATATACTAAATATAATTATTATCTTTTTAAACTACGTATATATAAATAAATTTTATTTACAAAACAAATAAAAAATATATATAAATAAACCTATATATAGAATGAACGAATGAGCCGCATTCGACATTTTACACTTGAATATTTATACTTGAATATTGAAAATCTTTATTATGTATAATAAAAACATATTTCTTCTACATATACCGAGATTATATATACAAATATTTATATATTTTTTAATTTATTTTTATTTTTTAATTTATTATACATGCGGTCAATTTTAAGTCAACAATTTGTTTGCGGTCAGTATGGTATATATATATATATATATATATATATATAAAGCTCAAAATCTTTAGCAAATGAGGATTTAAATATGTACTTGTATAAAAGAAATTTTATTTGTTTTTATAGTTTATACGCATTATATTGATTATATTCAACTCTTTATTCACCTCTTTATGGTCAAATGCATGCTTCGAAGGTATACAGGATTTATTACACCAAATCTACTTTAATTCCAAGTATTAAAGAAAAAACGAAATATTAAAAAAATGAATAAAAGGAAAAAATAAAATAATTTTGAAAATGTTAAACAAAACAAATTTTTTGAAATGTTCAAATTAAAACAACGGTTTAGATGCATATTTGTATCTGGGTTGGCTTCTGATACCACTGTTGAGATGGTTGAAAACCATATCATCAATAATATCGGATATAGAGACTCTTTGAAATTGGAACAAATCAAAATGGTGAAACACATTGGAGGTTACTCTTCATTCAAAGTTTTCGTTTCTAATGAACACTTTGATTGGTTGTCTAACTTAAAATGTTGGAATATCAAAGATATCATTGTCCATGAATTCAGGAATAAAAATAAAAATTTTCGTATAGGCAGATACAGCAAAATAAGACGGCAATAAATGAATTTGATTTTAGACATACGGATCTTATTTGCCTAAATAATGGTCTTGCTTCAATGGATTGGAATTCACTTCATTTATATGCGGTTGATGTTGCTGTTATCTTATTTTATAATATGTTATTCGAATGTTTTTCTAAATTTATCCCGTTGAAATGTTCTCTGGTTTTGTCATCCACTCATCCATGGTATGAAGGTGAACTTCGTATGATTCGTAATAAAAGAAATAAATTATGGGTAGCATACTGCGATGCGAAACGTCCTCAAGATTTCGTTGAATATCAAAATATGTGTGAACTATTCAATAATTTATCTCTTTTAAAATATGGCTCACATGTCTCCCGTATTGAATCGAATATCATTAGAAACCCTCGTAAATTTTGGAAATTTGTTAATGTTAAAAGTACGGTTGGGGGTTCCTCATCCGGTATGGAATACAATAATATTGTTGGTTCGGATTCGATGACTATATGTAATTTGTTCGCGGAATTTTTCCAGGACTCATATATAAACTCCACATCCCCTACGTTTTCTTATTCCGATGCCATCCCATCATTTGATTATTTATTATCCGTAAATTTCTTCATTCGTCAGGATGAAGTGTTTGACTCGATCATGAAATATAAAAAGAGTTTTTCACATGGTCCTGATGGCGTTCCTTCTGCCATTTTAATAGGTGCTATTAATTGTCTGTCTGGACCACTTGCTGTTCTGTTTAACAAATCGATAATTCCTCACTATAAAAAAGGGGGTAGAAATGATGTTAAAAATTATCGTCCTATCGCGAGGCTTTCTGTAATTCCTAAAATATTTGAATCCATTATTGCTTGTGTAGTTTCCTTTAATGTTAAAGCAATTATTTGTCCGGAACAGCATGGGTTCCTTGGTGGCAGATCAACGGCTACGAACTTACTTGAATGCTCTACATGCTGCTTTGAATATTTTAAATCTGGTGTTCAAGTGGATTGCGTCTTCACTGATTTCAGTAAGGCGTTTGACAAGCTTTCGCATGGTCTTCTTCTTCGGTTAAAATTGAAAAAAATGGGCTTTCGTGAGTCATTTATTAAGTGGATTTGTTCATATTTAAGTAATCGTTTGGGTGAGGTGCTTTATGACGGGATTTTATCTAAACCAATTATTGCTTCTTCTGGTGTTCCTCAGGTTAGTCACCTGGGACCTATTTTATTTGTACTTTTTATTAATGACCTCCCAACTGTTTTTAAGTATTCTAAATGTAGTCTATATGCGGATGATGTGAAAATTTATAAATCTGTTGTTACTCGGGACGACTGTCACGCACTTCAGTCTGATCTTTGTGCTTTTTACGATTGGTGTTCTCGTAATTTTATATTTTATTCATACCATTTACATGGTAATTTTTTAAACACCTTGGACAAGACCCTAAATTTGGGTGTTTATCTTCATCGTAAATCGTAAAAAATTTCAGAAAATAGAACATAAATATTAATCTTTTTTCCTCCAAGTCAATTATATACGTAGTAAACATGATATTGGTAAATTATCGTATCATTAGACCCACAATTATTAGAACCCAAATATAAATTAGTATATATATATTCAATTTACCCCATATGTATATCAAATAAAACTTATAAAGTTTATAAATCCAATTTATATTTAAGTACTCCCTGTCGGAAGAATTTATTGCGTTTTAACGCGATTCAAACGTCACGACGATTTTTGATAAAACATAAAATTTGAATCGTGTGTCTAGAAGGACTGACTGCATCGATAGGAATAAATGATAATGAGCAATTTCTGACGAATATAGCGGATGAGATAAACGCACAGTTTTTTTAAAATATTAACCTTCGCCTTTATATTAAGCTTCACCAAAGTTGTTTTTACATTTGAATACTATAATAGTAAACAAACTTTTCATATATCTTTCATAAAAAAAATCGTTTTATTTGTCGTTTATTTGAAGTAGGAATCACAGGTGATATTACGATTTTTTTGTTGTCTTTCTGTCAATGCATCTGTGACTGATTTTCCAAATTTTGCAATTCATTCCCATCTTATTACATTCGAAATACATTGCTAAATGACATTTAATTGTAACTGTTTTAATTACAATTTTCCAAACCAAAATTTTTCATTGCCCATTGCCCATACAGTTCATTAGATCCACGGTTCACTATGTCCACAGAATTTGGTTTGTATTCGTGATAAAGACAAATGTGTTATTAAAATACTTGGAACCGTTTTTATTTGCTGGATAATGGAATGGAAAGGAAAGTATTATTCTTTTAAATAGCGTTTTAAAAAATTAGTTAATTAAATTTTTTAAGCGTAAAGAAAAAAAAGCAATGAAATCATTTGGATTACATTATAAATGTTGGCCTTAAATCACTTAAAACTATCTGTGGAATTGTGGATGAAAGTATGGAATCTGTGGATAACAGGGTGGAATCCGTGGATGGAGAAGCCCATATTCTTAATAATTTTTATTGAATTTATTAAAAAAATACTAGTTTGCCGAATGTCTATATATTGGTATCTGTATATTATTTATTATTATTACATTTTCTATTACATATTACATAAAACTCTGTGGTGTAAATGCTAAAAATGCCAACCTAAAATTCTAACGAAATTTTGGGGTCGTGGGTTCGAATCCTACTGAATGCATAAAATATGTTTTGTGTTTTCGGTTATTTTTGGAATCTGAATTTTAACAAAGAATTGTATTTTCCGCTTGCGGTTGGTCGTATGGCTAATTACCGTCACCAATGCCAATGCGATAATTTTTATTTTCAATCGATTATAGAAATTATATTTATGGATTAAAAGTACCAAATAAAACCTTAATTGTAATGTAATGGATTTTGGATAATATATAGATTTATTTTGTACGATTTAATAAAAATAACGAATTCAGCTTCACTATTCTTTTTATCTCTATTCTAAACGTTTTTTTTGCAATATTCATATGGCATTTTGAACATAATTCTATTTTGAGTAAAATAATTCCATTTAAGAATACTCTGGATTATTTTGGAATGTAAATGTAATAGAATATTAAATGTTTTACGTTTAATCAACTATACATTAATTATATATTTAAAAACATTTCATTGTCATTATAAAATTTGGAAATTTGTAATTTCATTTGGAAAAACCTCGCACACATAAAATATATATTAAATGTTTAAAATTTAACCATATGCATTTTAAGGTCACTAATATAATCTAGTGATTTATATTTAACTATCACTTTAAGAAAAGAGTATTATTATAAAAAAAAATATAATCTACTTTTAATAAAAAACTCTCAAATAAAAAAGCATTATGATATTTTTTAATGATCATTAAAACAATTTGATTTGAAAGCAAAAAAAAATCTACATATCAATCATAATTTTTTTTTTACATATCCATAAACAATTTTAGCTTATACAGCAAACATCAATAATAAAAATATAATATTAATAATAATAATAATCGGTAACTATATGTATATAATAATTTTATGAATCATAAATATAATATAATGTAAAAAAAAACGACGGCATATGCCTGATTTATCTTTAATCTTATAAAATTTCATCGCATATTATAAATGATAATTTATATATAAATGCAATATAATAATACAAGTATAAGTAGTACATAAAAATGGATATATGATGAATATTTATATACATTTAGTATATATATGAACGTTAATCGTATGTGTATAATAATACATATATTCAATATAATTATAATATATATATATAATAGAGTTCGTGTAATATATACGTTAATGTATATGTTAAAAAACATTTTCATATACGTATAGAACTTCAAGAGATCTTTTGTTGGTTATATCTTATATCAGTTATATAAAAATTTATATATATAACAAAATGCAATTTAATCATGTTAATTTTATAAATTATACTTTTAATACATCCGATTTAAATTTAAAAAAAACAACAATTAATGAAAGTCCTTTTCATATATCCACCCTATATATGGCATTCAATTCTTGTATATAAAATGTAATATATATTTTACAAATATAGGTATATAATAAGATAATAACTATATGTGGTGTTTTATACTAGAGTAATATACTCTTTACTCTATGCATTGTTTATGATCATATGTATGGTACATCATTGTCAAACAAATTTTATGTGATTGTATATATTTTATAATCACTATATTAATATTATAATAAATTTTTGCTTACCGCCGACGGAATTAGCGCCGGACAACAGTTTCCTTCTGTTGCTCGTTTCACAATTTGTCTTTTTTACACGTTGCCAATATAATTCGGCATTACTATACCTATGTGTACCAATTAGCAAAAATTAATTCATCAATAGCATTTTGACCGCGATAAGTCATTTCTAAACATTACATGGTTAAATTGGCTATACTGGTAGATTGTGATTGGAAACGAACCTATAAACATAATCGAAAATTTCTTCATATATTCCCGGAAGGTTTATTATTAAAGAAAAAACATCAAAAAAATCTTTAAAAATGAATATATAACATTTATATTCCGAACTTTTTTTATAATCTTCAATATAATCGTACATAGAATAGGAAACTCTAGATATATTTTCTAAATGATATAATATTCATATAATCTGATAAAGGATAATTTTATTAATGATTCACTGAAGAAATTCGTATTTCTATATATCATTATCATTATTTTTCTAATCTGAATTTTAACACAGAGTTGTATTTTCCCCTTGCGGTTGGTCGTACGGCTAATTAATTAATTAATTAAATTAATTAATTTTTCGCTATACAACCAACAATCTGGTTTTAACGTCCAACAACAGCCTTCTGTTGTTAGTTTCTTAATTTGTGTCTTTTACGGTGTCGGTAATTAGCCGTACGACCAACCGCAAGCGGAATATACAACTCTGCGTTAAAATTCAGATTCGAAAAATAACCGAAAACACAAAACATATTTTATGCATTCAGTAGGATTCGAACCCACGACCCCAAAATTCCGTTAGAATTTTAGGTTGGCATTTTTAACATTTACACCACAGAGTGATTACCAGCTAATTACCGACACCGTAAAAGCCACAAGTTAAGAAACTAACAACAGAAGGCAGAAGAAGTTGTTGGACCCTAAGACGAGATTGTTAGTTCTTAGTTGTAAAGCGAAAAATTTATTTTTTATTTTTTATATATCATTTTAAATGAAATTCTGTTTAATTTTCAATAATGAGACTCTGTATAATTTTCTACGTAAGGAGATTCTGTACAATTTTAATAAGTAAATTCCGTATAATTTTGTTTAAAATTTTCTGATAATATTTATTGCAATTGTCGGAGGAAATCCTAGATATATTTTTAAACATTTTTAAACATTGCAACATTTTCAAAAGGAATTTAGATAATTTTCAAATGGAAATTCTATACATTATTCTAAAGAAAATTCTGTATAATTTTTTAAAGAAAATTCTGTATAATTTTTTAAAGAAAATTCTGTATAATTTTATAAAGAAAATTTTGTGCATTATTCTTAAAAGTATTCCGTATAATTTTTTAAATTTCCGAAGTTAACTATCTATCCAGCTATCCCCAGAAGGTGATTGGAATACAATTTAAAGTAAATTGCTGAAAGTAATTAACCACAGTTGCGGGAGATGAAAAGTACATTTACATGCAAATGAAAATCCTAAAACTAAAAAATCTGGAAGCCTCTTGAAATTTGGTTCATCAAAATCAAAGCGAAATATTCAAATATACTGATAAGGTTATGTTATCTGTAGTGAATGACATCAAAAACGTATTGGTAACCATTATGTGTTGCTTTCTGCTCAATGGTGATCATTCATTTAAAGCAACAGTGATGTACAATCCACCAAAATTGGTTAAAATAGACACAATATATTAATTTTCAACATGACAATACCAATACTCATATACTTTAATAAAACGGAATGGTAATGTATAGCAGTCATTCTTTCCAGATTCTATTCCTTATACCATGGGGCTATTCGATAACCACTACTCCTTACGATTCATATATTTATTTCGATCGATGCATACCTTGTCCCACCAAACACATTGTCTTCATGCCGAAACAATCACCCAATCACCAATTTTCAAGGCCAGGAACAATTTGATACAAAACTGATTTTCTTTCGTGATTTTGAATAAAAATCGGTATTTCATTCAATTCATTTGGCACCCATTTTCCACATTTTGCGATCTTTAATATAGCTTTTAAATGGTCAGAAATTGTTCATTGTACATTTAACATTTCTGCCATTTGTTTTTGATTCAAAATGTCATGTTCATCATTGCTTGTATTGCTTGTAATTCGGGGTGTTCAAACTGTCTTGGTGGTTTTCCACGTTCTATAATTCTCACATCAACATCCCTATCTCAGAACCTTTGAAACCATATTTGCATGTTGCTTTTGATATAGAATGCTATTACTTGGATGCGATTCTGTCGCATTTTCTTCAAATGAAAGAAAAAAGGAATGCTATCCGCAAAACATCATTTTCTGGTGAAAAATTCGACATTTTTAAACACGAATAAAAAATATGATGTTGTTTGTACTATGACTTGATGTATACTAAATATAATTGACAGATGTCAAATAGCACACAAACAAAACAAATTAAGGTTCGTTCACAATTAATGTTCCCCATCGAGACATTTGTATCCTGACACTCACTTTATACCGGCGTATCTGGTATTTGCTAAATTAACCTGTATAATTTTAACCTATAAAAGTAACTTACTTTTGCATATACCATATAAAATTTTACAATATAAGTGGTCTTTTATAAATAAATATATAATATATAATTAAAACTATATATAAAATAAAACGATAAATATTTTAATTTATGATATGGTCATTAAATCGGATGTAGTTTGATTTATATATATTATATACATGGTAAATATGATATGTAATTAATAAAATATTTTCTTGAATTTATTTCAATATCGAATCTCAAATGTTATTATAGTGTGTATATTTATAAAGAAAAAAAACACTCAAAAATGAAAAAAGAAATCCCTTTCTTTACCATTACATACATATATAAATAAAATATGTATCATTAATAATATATATATTAATGATCTCACACTTCAAAAAATACAAAACAAAAAATATACATTATTCTCTATATGTATGTATACATAAACTTATAATTTATTCATCAACAACAAAACACCTTTATCATATATCGATTTTTTTTAACTATTTATACCAATTGTCTATAATTTTTTACCTTTAGGTATATAAACAAACATATGCATATATATTGAACACATTGAATTATATCAGAGTAAGTTTGTGCTCTATTGATGATAATGATATCTTATATATAAAATAAAATAAAAACCAAGACCTAACATTTATTTTCATTTTTTCCTATAAGGATATTTTTATATGCGAACACTTATACTACTGTATACAGGACTAATCCTCTTAAGGGTTTTTTATACCCCATTTTAGATCTTATATACTATTTCACATATAATTTAAACAATACAAATGAATATATATAAAAAAAATGAAAATCTATATATTATATACCCGTATTTGTTTGTATATATAAAAAATAACAAATGCATTGAAATGAAATTAAAAAGGATATATGAATGTATATTTTCCTAAAAAAATAACACATGCATTTTTGTGAAGATGACGATGATAATTTTCTTTATATATATGACATTGTTATTGTCTATATTGATGATGATCGGGATAATATTTTAACAAAACAAAATATATATTATCGTATATGTATATCGTCCTTTATTCCTTACCATCACAATATGTTTGTATGTGTGTGAAATATCCCTATATATCTTTTATACAATTTTAAATATACAATAAATTTAAATACTCTTGAGCTATACAAGTTTATACTTATATACAATTTGTATTAAATTCGATATCGCCATTTTATTTATAGGAGGAGTATAAACAATGAATGAAGATTGCTTATTGGCTTGCCCTTTGCGCGTGTCAAATTTCGCGCCAGTTGTAGATGGCGTTGTGCGATTTAAATATATACATATTATATATATATAGATATATATATATAGATATATTATTGATATAATGCATATGTATTGCTGCACAATTATTTTAAAGGTTAAACCAGAAATAAATTCTTTTGGATCCTGCTGTGTGATTATACTTTTTTATTTTTTATTATTATTATTATTATTACTATGAGGACAATATAATAAAATAATAATAATATTATACGATTATACCTACCGTTTACATTTAAGCAGGTATAAATAAATAAATTGGATATAGAGGTAGATTGTTTATTTATACGAATACATATGTCAAATTGAGTATTGTATAAGGAGAGTATTTTGTATAAATAATAAAAAAAATGCGAGAAAACCAAAAATGCTCATCTTATCTTATAGCATATACACATTTTCTTTTCCGTACGTGTGTGTTTGTAGTGTAGAGTTTATATTAAATTGATAAATTCAGTATATGGTTGGTATTCATATTAGGTGTGCATATACGAAATGAAAGCATTTATTGAGGTATAAATAAATAAATATATATTTTACAAAATAAATGCATATAGATTTTTATAAAAGCAACCTCATATTATATATACATATATGGATAGTGTGTTTACTTTAAAGTGAGAAGTTGCATTTTATAAAAATGAACTAAACAGGGAAAATATTTTGCAAAGGAAAATTTATATGAATGTATACATATATCGATGGTAGAGTTCAGTGAACATATTTATTAATGTATACGTAAATATAAATAAATGAATATCTATAATATATAATATATAATTTTATGGCTATGCTTTTTTTTCTCCAATGTGTTTTTGTATAATGTATGAACATGAAATATTCATCAAGTATTTTTTTTTATATATACTTTACGATATACATTTTTTTGGGATAGATAGAAAATGTAATTTATTTGGAATTTTTTTATATTCTTCATATGTACGTAATTTATATAACTCGATAAATGTATTTATATATAGGTTTTATCATTTTTATATTATATGTGATGTAAAGATAATCACATACTCGCATATATTTGTTTATAAGTTAATATACATACGTATATATTAATACGTTTAGGTAAAATACGATTATATATCCAAATATATATAATTTATATGTACAAAAAAAAATTAATATTTATCTATATACGTTAAATAAATTCTATTCAACTTTTAATGAAAAATACAAATAATTTATATACAAAAATATAAATGCCTTATTCATTGAAAGGATTAAAAATATCTGAAAGTATATTTCAAAATATATTTATCCTTCTCCTTGTCATCATAGCGCGTTTCCCACGGCATTTTAATTTTTTTCTAAATTTCTGAATTTATAATAAAAAAAAATTATTTGTTAATGATATAACAAAACATTTCAAATTATAATATTTAAGTCATATTAAATTTTTCCCAAATAAACGTCAAAAAATTATTAACTATTTGAGATTTTGTTTTCCTTTTTATTAAATAAAACATTGGTATCGGGTCAACAATGTAAACCTCTGAAACAAGAAGAATGTTAACAATAATCGAGAAGCAGGATATATAATATAATTTGAAAATTTGTCTTTATCCGTATATCTATAAGATCTTAATTTATATATAATACAAAGGCCTGAATCTGTATGTATCTTTTAAATCACATTTATATATAGATATATTTCCATTCCATAAGCATATAATAAGGGTAATCAAAAGTTGAACAACTTCTAAAATATTTAAAAGTTGAATAACTTCTAAAATATGCGTCGAAAAAAATGCAACAGGTAACTTTTGTAGGGCATGAAAAATGCAATCGAAATATTTTATAAAAATAATTTTGTTACCAGGTGAAATTTCGAGGAAAATCGACTTTTTTGCAAAATTTAATGAAAAAATGTAATTTTCTTACTTTGAGTCTCAATATCTCCAAACGGAAGGCAGATATCAAAAATTTCCACAACAACGAAATTAAAGGTCAATTACGTTAAATCAATTACGTATTAATATAGTACCGTCTGGTTATCCTCGGTTCAGTAGTTTAATAGTTACAGCTTAATTACTTAATGTATATTTTTCAATGAACGTCAATTTTAAACCCCCTCTAACTCGGCAGGGGTTGAAGATAGACCCACCCTTCCAGAACGATTTTTTGCTAGAAATAGTCCCAGGATGTGTGGTATGTGGCTTATAGGGGGTCAAGCAGGACACCTGTATATAGACATCTCCAATACGGATGTATCGCTTCCGTAAATGGGAATCAAGGACACGAATAATGCAGCGACAGTACGTGACATAATATCGTTCGAGATATTCCGAACAGCATAGATTACATGTGCCTTATAAATAAGCTAATTTATGGTCAAATATCTGGGAATTAAATTAGGGAAATCGCCCCATTGGTTAAAAAGATATAGTCGATTTTTTATGGGCCTCGGTAGATTTTTGTCCGTAAATCAGTTAATTAGATATGTGCGATATCAGCGAATCTTCAATAAGCAATGAAAGTAATAATGCTTTTGTATTGATGTCATTTGTTAAGGTTTGTATATGTCATCTGATATTTGAGTGCATGCGAATTTCGATTATTCCACATATGACAATTTTGAATTTATATTTTACGAAGGAATTTAACCAATAACGAAATTTATCACTATTTGAAACTGTATTACAAGCGCTTTACAATTTTAAGAAAATCACTAACCACAGTCTTTAAGACATTCATATCATGAATTCATATTGATTTATTTTAAAATACAATTATAATTATATAGTCCTTATTTGATTACCCTTTATTTATATTCAAATATAATTTACGTTTAATTAATTGATATAAAGGTACATATATTTATTTATCGCATGCATTTCCATTTACGTTGTATATGCTATTTGTGCGGGTGAATATTCTATTCTATATATCCCTATATTTACCTATAGTATAGCACAGAACATCCATAAATGTATAAAGAGATATATATGCATATCTTTTATTATACATAATAATTGTATATATGTTTATTTACGCGCCGCTTTCCATTTTGAAATTATCGATTTTCTTCATTTTCTTTAATTTTCTTCCACCCGCTCCTATTTCGGTATAGGTGAAAAAATATTATATATACATATATATATATCTATATATATTAAGTATAAATATATATATATATATATATATATATATACATATATGTATATATTATATATTGTGTGTATGCACAAACCACATTTTCCTTGTATGCTTTTTATTTTATATATTATTTATATTTAGACGTATATATACATTATACAATATACATACATGGATATAATAATACAAAGTGTTTCTGCGTTTTGTGTTTATAATGTAAAACGAATATATATATATATAAGTATAAACTGTGAATTAAATATTGAACCTATATATATGAATATAAATATATACAATATATATAGTAAAATATATATTGTATATGTTTGAAATTGTTTATAAATTTGTATATGAATGTGCAGATTCATGGTTATTTTTATTGGAAAACTAAAGTTCAAATAATAGAATTGGATATATATATATATATATTTGTATATATAAATATGAATATATGGTGGTGGGTAAATCGATTTAAATAAAATTTAAAGAAAAAAAATGCAACCAAAGTATTTCGTTTATTGATCATATTGCAATTACTTTTAAATATAATTTAATTGATTTTAAAACTTTCCATATTTGTGTTATATTAAGCGCATAATTTGATATCGCAATTATATTTATACATATAAATTCGTGTATGTAATAATGTAATATTGTATATTTTTCAAAACATAGTACCGAGTAATATATACTATATAAAAATTATATAAATTTTGCGGTGCTTCAAACTTTATATATCACATAAAAGAATAACATACGGAGAATATTTTCATTTATGTATAATGAAAACTTTCAAATTAAAGTTTATTAAGGCATTTTTGCATATGCCGATTTCAAAATTTTTGAGTTATAGTTATTTAATATATACAAAATATACAAAACGTGTAACATTTAAAAAAAATTCACAGTTTATGAAAATCTTTTAAAAGATTTTCACATAAATTATTTACATAACTTTAATGGAAAAAAATTTGTCGGTGATTTTAATTGTTTCTTCTTTTCACACTTTTCGAATTTGCAGTATTCCAAGAGGGTTTTGAAATGATTACTATTTTTGAAATCTTAATGAAATTTAAAAAAAGGTTTGCGACAAGTTAATCCGATTTATTAACACATAGAGTATTCACATATTAACATATACAGTATAGAGTAAAGGTCGACAACTGCGATCAACTATTTATTTATCCAATATTTTAGTTATACCACAGATATGCAAAAGTATTGAGTGGAGATACATGTTTTGTTTGTTGATTTAAAGGTTCGTCGACCGTGTCATTAGGCAAAAGTTATGGCGTTTGATATAGGAATTTGAATACCGAAAAAAAACCTGATAACCATGGCAAAAATCAACACTGTCGCAAGTTACAGCTTAGGTACAAATGTGAGGTATCAACTCGAACACGTTTGATCTATTGACGGATTTCGGCAATTAAATCTAGGTATATAACGGGGACGGCAATGAAGAGGGATCAACAAAGTATGTTACAATTGACCGGAAAAATACGAATTACTTCAGGCAATAAATCGTTTTCGGCGAAAAATGTTTTTAAATGTTTAATAGACGTTTAATAGAATGTTTAAGTAAGCTGCAGCAGACACTGCGGTATGTCCAATTATTACGTATGGTTCGGATACATTGCTTGTCATAGAAAATCAACAACGTTCTACCAGGTGATTTTGAAAAAGAGATTTTACGCGTCATCTGTGAGCCGAAAAAAGAAAACAGACTATTGCGCAGATGTTACGAACATGCGAACTATTTGAAATCAATAGAAAACGTTGTTAAGATTGGTCGATTTAGATGGCTTGGCCATGTGGGATGCATGAGTGGTGATCGTGTATCGTCAAAAATGTTGGACAGCCGAGTGGAGGTGGGATCCAGGGCTGTGGGTAGACTGCGACGAAAGTGGAAAAATGGCATGAAACGAAACCTACGGATTCTGGTTTTACGGAATGGCGGTCGATGGTGATGACTGATGAATGCTTGCGCGATTGGAGAATAATGATGTTGAATCGTCGAATCGACGATCGATCAAAGGTGAATCCCGTAGAAGTAAAATATATGTTCAATTTTTCATGGACAGTTATCAATTGTTGAAAACTGGATGACGTTCATGTAAAAAAGGAAAATTTGACGAAAATGCTATTTTGGTAGTATATTTCATATATAATATCGTATTATCAAATTGTATATACGATTTTTATTTGAAATCTTAAAATGTTAAAATTTATTTATATATATATTTGTTCTTTTATTTAAATTATTAAGTATAGTTATATATAATTTCAATATATAAATCCTTTTACGTATTTAAAGAATATAATCATATAATATTAATATTAGATATTAACAATATAGAAAATTATTCATCCAAAATGATTCGTATAAAATGTATGCCTACAAAATAGCACATAGCAAATGTATTATGCAATAAATCACACATATAATAAATATATTTTGCAACTATATAAATTAAAAAAAATATATTAAAGCCTATACATATAATAATGATTATACAATGTATATTTATATTATCACATATATATAGCAATATATTGCATTCATTAATGGATAAAGCCAACTACCACATCATATATATGTATGCAATGTAGATATGCAAATTTCATAAAATGTGTTATGTATTTATATACGAGCACGACGAGGTATATATATTAAAAAATGTATAATATTTAATGCTCAACAAGACTCGATTTAGGCGGTTCAGAATGATTTAATTATGCTAATGAGGTCATATATATATATGAGAGTGTGTTGTGTATATATGAATGAATTGGATAGAAGCATGCATTCAATATTCGGAAACATAAAGCATTTTGTTACATACAATGGCATATTGCATGTTTATGTAATTTATTTATATACGTTAATAGGCGCAAATGTTCTGTATATTACTATATATATATATATATATATGATTACTATATTACTATATATATATATATATGATGTATGTATATCTATTATATAACCAACCATATGTACTATATATATAACGATATAGCATACAAAATATAATGTATAAATTGTATTAATAAAATTGAAATAGAAATTTAATTTTGTTGCTCTATTTAGTCTATTTATTGGTTGGTTATTTATAAAATAATATATATATATATATATATGTGTATATATAAACAAAATTTAATATATGCAAATTATTTAAATAACTATCATCATATTATTGCTTCTGTATAGTATTATTATTGTTTGCTATTATTATTATTGTTATTTTTATTATTATTATTATTATTATTATATGTGATTATATCATATAATTGTAAAAATGACTATATTTAAAAATTATTATTCTTCTATTGCAGAAATAATACTATACAATAATTAAATTTTCAATAAATAAGTTGTATATATATGAAAAAAGAACGAATATTAATTTATATAACATTATTTTGAAAAATTCTAAATTTCATTACGGTATATATATGTTACCATATATATAACAAATTCAACATAACGTATGAGATTGTAGATAATTTTAATTCGAATATTTCAAGCTATTTGTAGAGTTTGAAGGATTTATGCGAATTTCCATTATATGTACGATGATTTGAAGTTAAATATATATTTCTTTAAATCATTGGTATATATTTTAAAGTTTAAACACTTACCTTTTGTACGAAATTATCATACATTTGTATATTGACAAAAAGACCATAATGCCGAAACTCCAATGAAATCGTAATACAAAACCGTATTCTGCTGAATTAAATTTCGGTTTTATATACTATACACATTTTGAGGTAGTTTCAATAATAAATTGAAAATTAAAATTTTAAAATTAAATGATTTACATGAAATGAATTGCAATTCAAAAAATATACACGTTAATGTAAACAAACAAAAACAAAATGTTTTTTTTTATTTTTCCAAATTTGACAAATTCTATATAGAAAAAAAAATATTTATATAGTTGCCCAAAATTATTTGTAATTCACAATTAAATTATTGAGTGAATTATGAGTGAAATTTTGCTGAATAAAAATATCAGTATTCACGTTTACCCACACAAACTTCGTCAACATGTCGTCAAACTATGCGTAAATGAAAAGGCGATAAAAATGTTTGAAATCACATACAACAAACTGAAAAAAAACATAAAACGGTTTTGAATTTTAGTATTACGGTTTCATTGGAGTTTCGTCATAATAATACAAAATTAATTAGCCAGAAAATACACAATTTACCAGAGCGTTTCTTGTTGCTAAACTCTTTTTGATACTTTTATATAAATTTTCTTTTTTTTACTTCAATGTCAATTGAAGTGGTTTTTTTTACTTCAAACTGAAGATACGGGGTATTCAACCTTCTCGGAGGACGATCTTTTTTGTACAAGATTATCGTATTTGATCCATTTTTCATCACCTGTAATCATTCGCTTTATGAAATGACTCGATTTCGTTCCTTTTCAACAGTGTTTTGCAAATGAAAATTAGGTTGATTAAATTATTGTTTTGTGTTAATTCATGTGGTAGTCAAACATCGAGCTTTTTCTTATAACCTGAAGATACGTGATCGATTTTGTGATCGATGTTTAGTTCTTTAGCAATATCATGACTGCTTACGTGCCAATTTTCTTCAATTACTTGTATGATATCATCGACTTTCTCGGTGATTGGTCGACCAGAACGTGGTGCATTTTTGTAATGGAAATTACCAGAACGAAATTGAATGAACCATCTATTTGCTTCGCCGTAAACTGCTGAAATTTTTGCATTAGCCAGACGACACGCCATACGGTGTCCATTATTTTTGTTTCATTTTTTTTATCAAGAATCATTAATTGATTTTATTTTCAAATGATATTTCTATAGTGCCAACGTTAAAAAATATCTGTCGACTTTTGGGATTGTAACCCGCGCTATAATATTATAGAAGTTACAGTAAATTCATTAACAATTTGTTTATTATATTTAAAAAAAAATGGATTCAAACACTTCATTGTACAAACACGAATAATGATGAACTTTGCGAACGTTCATCATGAGGTTGTTAATTCTGAAAATATCACTAAATTCCCTGAAAATCATTATTAATAGCGATAAATAGGGTATATAATAGCAAAATAAAATTACAAGAAATAACTTGAAGTTATCAAAAGAAAGTGTTTTTTTTTTGAAGTTTTTTGGAAGTTTTTGTTTTAATGAAACATGGATCCGCGCCATATACAACATTTTACACCCGTATGCAGTCGACAAATAGTAAAGTGAACTGTTTGAGGAAAGCCGCTCGACGCGAACAGAAACTCAATAATCCTCCGGAAGTTTATGGCTTCCCTTCTTTTTAGGATGCAAGGAATGTAATTTTCATGAACTACCATAGAAATAGAAGTTTGCCCATGGAAAAACAATCGTCAACGACTATATTATATTATTTATAATATATTTAAAAGCAAAAAGGCGCATTTTTGGACATTTGGTGAAAAAAGATATCTTGTTTCGCCAAGACGCAATGTATGTTAAAATAATTAAAGATTTATTTCCAATTTTAAAGAAACATTGAACTAAAAAATATATATTATATACAAATTATAATCATCGTGGTGTATATATAATATAAATAAAAGTTAATCATTATTTAAAATGTATTTGATTGTTTTTGTAAAAAATAAATTATACAAATTTTAATAGTATATACATATCTAAAAAAACCTGTATCGCTAACTGCATATAAAAAAGTTACAAAATGACAACATAAAATACATAAACATATAGACACATTTTCTTATATATAAATAAAATGTATAAAAATCATAATTTTATAAGAAGAACACAACGCATATGAGAAAATAATCAATATCTTTTATATATAAATTATGTATATAAAAGAAATATAATCATATCAAAGCTTAAGCATATATTTATATACTTGCGATGCTTCTTTGGTTACGAATATCGATATATGGAAAATTTGTATGTTTATATATGTAAAAAAATAGATGTTTTCTTATCATTTTTGTATATTTATAATAATTTCATATATAAAATTTTTTTAGTGTATATATAATATTTTCCATATTTATATATTCATAAATTTATATGGGATATGACAACACATTCCACATTAGCAAGTTTTGTTCATATACCTACTCGTATTTATTTATATTAACAATAATATAATATAATGATATACAAAGCATATGTATATATTTTAATCTATATACATTTATGAATAAAATTTTCATCGCATATATGAAAAAATATACATTCTTATTATTAAATTTAATTTCTTTTGCATTGTCTCAAGGTATAAAATTTTATTCTGCTTCTATATTTGTATATAAAAGAATATAATATTAATATTATTCTCAATACGCGTATATATTGTTTGTTTACATACAACTATATAATAAACTTAAACTGTATGTATATAGATACTCATTTAAAAATAAAAACGACAAAATTGAAATTACACAATTAAAAAAAAAATAAATACATTAATAAATATTATTTTATTTATTTTTTTTTTTGCAAAAGAAGAAAATGATGAAGAATATAATCTCCGCAGCAACAGCAGCAACCGTAATATACCTACGTATACAAATACATATAATAATAGTATATATATATATATAGTAATAAAATAAGGAAAAAGATGCAAATCTACTAAAGAATCATAGCTGTGTTCTCAGAAACATTCCCACAACAAAATACAAAATAACATAATAAATACTATAATATATATATTTATATATATATATATATATATATACATATGCATTGCTAAAAGTAAAACATTTAATAAAATTAAAAGCAAAATAAAATAACAAAAACAAATAAATGGAAAAACAAAAGTTATAATAAAAGAAAAAAAAATTTTAAATGCACACAATTTTCAATACCAACTAATTTATATATATAACAATAAAGTCCGCATGTATCAACCCCGGTGTACGGAATATATATAGCGATATATTTGTACACATATGTATTAATGTATTATATAAAATAATAAAATGCAATTTTTTATCTATAAATAATAGGTGATTATTATTGTTCAAAAAAAGTCACTAAAAGTGTATATATTTAAACGCAAAACGCAAAATTTAAATTAAATATATACTACACTTTAGTGACCGGATCCAAAAACATGCGTTCTAATTAATCGGAAATGAATCTAGAACAAATTCCACTAAATTATTGAATCATAGACGTTTATCTTACTGCTTTTCCGTTTAAGTTTTTTTTCACTCAAATGTTTTCAAAATTTCGTAAATTAATTCACATATTATTAAAGTTTGGGTACAAAAAATTACTTAAATGTATTCAATGCATCATAGGTTCATCGCCTGATTAAGTGATTTCGTTAGGGGGCTCAAATCAATAGAATCTCGAGGTTTTAGGGGCGTTAAACCGTTTCTGAAGCAATAAATATATAAAATAGAAAACTCTTGCCAAAGTATAATTTTTCCTTTTTTCTTCTTTTTTTTTTAACTCAATGCATATTTAACCAAACGTTAATAAAACTCTAACTAAATTTATGTATTTATATCGTTGAATTTATATGCCAAAAACGAGATATATATATATATTTATTTTTATAATATATAAGCAACCTTATACACAAGCTCACCTCCAGTCCGTCCATACAATGATCTTTTCGCAAACATTCATTTCAATATATATTTATCTATAGACCCGTCGTATGTGAATTTTTATACCATATATACGGTGTATGTTTAAAGCAGACAAAAACAGCAACAGAGTATATGCACATAGTAAAATACATACATTAAAGGAAAATAAATATAAAAGGAAAATCTATATTTATAATATAATAAAACAACATCAAAACACACACACACACCATATTGAGGAAAATAATAAAAAAAATCTAACAAAAATAAACCCCAAACGAATAAATAAAGAAAATATATGTATATATATGATGAGATAAAAATTTAATGCAAGTTTATTTCTTCTATATACACATCACCAACCAAATAAAAAAAATTTAAAAATAAAAAAAAAATTAAATCCCCCAACAAAACTTTGAATTCATAGATTTTGTATATTTAAAAATACGCCTTTAAATGGTGATTTCGAAATGGAACCCCGCCTTATGTGTATGATATGATGTGTTGTTCACCACCAGAATATATACTATATAGTCATCATTATCTAAAACAAGTTTTTGATTTTTTTTTTATATTTTCTTTCCATATTTTCTATACTACACAAAATGTGTGTTTGAAAATATATTTATTTATTTATGCATATATATATATAATGATGCGGACGATATATAAAATATATAAAAACAACATTAAACCAATCCGACATAAATCGAGCCTACCCGAAATCCATGAAAACTCAATGTAAAAACATAAAAACGTTTCTTTAGTTGGTTTAAGACCGTTGTCGTGTTTGTGTGTTTATATCGTTTATCTGATATATGTATATTTATATACATATATAATTTTATAAATGATATTTTACGCGCGCGATTATTTTATCATTACAACACCGTTTAAATAATAAAATAATAATATACATTTTATAGAAAAATATTCGCGAAGATAAAATTTTGTTAGATTTAATTTGAGTATACGCAAAAAGTCATAGAAAAATAATAAAATATATAGATAACAAATAAAAGAAAAACAGTTCAACATTTGTAAAAGAGAAATAATCATAAATTGTATTTATATATATAGATTTTAAATCAATATTATAAATTTAATCTGCGACAATTTATAGATTATAATTCTGAATTGAAAACATGAGGTACATATCAATAAAAATTTAGTCATCACAATTTATATTATATATATTATTATATAATCTGATAAGATTATTATTAGATTTTAATCGGCAATTTATTACGTTTCTTTTTTTTTTTTAATATTTAATCGCAATCATTTTTTTGTAAATTATCGCCAATTATCAATTTGATATATATTAAATTATTATTATATTAAATTAAATGAGAATATCTTATAAATTACTATATAAATATTATAATCATTTTAATTAATTTTTAAAATTAAATAAATAAAATTAGAAAATAGAAATTTAAAAATAATAATTTTGTTTAATTTTAATTTACTCTATATATGTATATTGTATATAATAAATAAATCATAAACGCATGCTTGTTTATTATTAAATATAAGTTACATATGCATTAATAAATATATTTAAAGTATGTGTATATTCATACGCAACGCAATCAATATTTTCTGATAATTATATATTTTGGTTCGATAACATAAAAAAAAACGAAAAATATTAAAAACGTTATTACAAAAATCGTTTAATTTTGATAAATATCGCGATGTAAATTCAAAAACAAACACACGCACACACATGAAAGAAGATTAGAAACAACCAATTCAAATAAATATATCGTAAATATTTACAAAAATATATAAAATTATAAGTGATTAAAAAAATATATATAAAAAACATTTTTTGACAAGTGAATGTTATAGATTATATAAAGATAAAAAAAAAATTATTATAAATAAACAAATAATAATAATAAAAAAAAATTATTTTGTGTAATAAAAAAAAATAACATATTAATATTTATTGTGTGCATTTTTGGTGGTTTATTTTTTATTGTATTTTAATATAATTTTTTTTTATTTCATGTTAATTGTATATATAAATATATTTGTTTATTTTTGGTTTGTGTGATAAATAAGTTAATATATAATTGATAAAATGTGTTTTAATTTTTTTTTTTCATTTTTACTATATTTTTAATTAAATCAAATTAAAAAAAAAAGTGTTTAATGATTTTATTCATATTAAATGTTTATACAGAGAAAATAAAAAAAAAAGCAAAGCAAAAATAGAAATTATTTTTTTATGTTATTTTTTGTTTTTCAATAAAATGAAAAGTATGTCAAAGGAAATTGTGTGTGGAAAAATATTGTGGGGATTCTTTGATTTAATGATTTTTTTAATATTGTGTAATTAATATTATTATATAAAAAAGGAAAATATTTTGGTTTCTTCCTTATATATAAGTTCAATGATATATTTTTTTTTATTTATTCAATTATTCCTCAATATCTTATTAAAGAAAAAAAATTCCATTTTTGGTAAGTTTGAATACGTTTTTATATTATATAAATTCTTTGGTTGTTCTGGCTATATCGCAACAGCATTATAACCGCCGCAGTAATAACTGATTTTTTTCTGGATATTTACTGATATATGGATTATGTATGAAATTTCAAATTTGCCTATAATTCACATCTATAATGTATGGTATACTTAATTGAACCGGCACAAAACCTATATACAAAGATTTTCCATATATGATAAATTAATTGTTTTTTGTTAAATAAATAAGACTTTATTTTCAATAGGAAGGTTTTCCAATATTTTCTATATTTCGTACATTCGTTATTTATGAGTAAATATTTTTTGTTAGAAGATTGAAAATTGATATACTGACTTTGATATTAATAAAAATCTAATTTTCACACATATTTATATAGTTAATCATTAACGAAAGGATGTATATTATCATATTATATACACATACTTATATTTTTCAAATATAAAATTATACCATCATTAATACAAAAACGTAATGTCTAAATTTCATTAAATCTAAAAGTGATTCAAATTCATTAAAAAATTCTATTTTAAAACCCTTCAACAATTTTCATTCTCAACATTTTTTAAATTAGATTAAATGACGAAAATTAAAAAAAAAAAACAATATATAATATTGTACATATATATTATATATATTTATAAATATAGTATATTGTTATTAATTATTTTGATTTATTTTCATAAACCTATTATAAACTGATAATTTTTGTTGTTTAAAAAAAATTCATTTATGCAATACACACTAAATTGATTTGTATATTTAATATACTATATACAATAGTTTTATTTGACAAAGCTTATGTTAGGTGCGTTTCAATAATACCAACACCAATTTAATATATAGACGAACATTTCAAAATAGAGATATATAGACAAAATGTCTGTAACATATGATTTCAAAAAGATAATGTAATTGATTTATATTGATTTAAAAAGATAATGTAATTGATGTCCCCCGTATTATGTAATTATACAATTAATATATTTATAAACAATATATAGGCGATTTTATATTTTCGCTAAATGATTGATTATTGAATGAAAAAAACCTAGAATTTATTTGGGTAAATATAATTATAAGTTTAATAAAATATCGCGATTACCTGAAACAGAACACACAGTAATATATCTATATGCAAAGTTCATTCCCATAACCATATATAACACCGATATAGATTTGAAGTGGAGCAGATAAAAGTAGTGGGTGCGAACCTCCTAATCGAAAATTTCAACCAAATTAGTTGGAAACAGACTGAGCTGTTTAATGGGGAGTGGTTTATGAAAGAGGATTAGAAAAAAATTCCGGAAATGCAATCTTTTGCGTTTTATACCAAAATCCGTTTTATACCTACAATTTCAAGCAAATATCTTCAAAACTGACAAACAAAATCTAAAAAGTCGGAAAATTTGCAACGGAGGGAGTAGAATGCGCTTCTACCAAATTAAAACCACCTTTGAACTTAACTGCAGCTCACTTTAACTGCAGCTCAGATTTTTAATATTCCCATAATTATTTTTATCACATCAGTTTTATTAGAATAGGTAAGATGAGCATTACAATAAGGATTATTATACGGTATTCCATACAGCCAACCGCAATTCTATGGGAAAAAATAGATTGAATAATTACTGAAAAACGCAAAACATATTTTGTCTTCCGTATAGGATTCGAATCCACGACCCCAAATTCGGGCAGTAAAATTAAATAATTAATAGTTTGTACAGTATTTTCTTTGTTATTTTTCTTTATTGCTTCAGGTCTGTAACACAATGAAAAATTTGCAGCATTTCATATGGGTGGCTGTCTTCCATATATACGATTTTAATATTTAAATGGTTTTAAGATTTGCTTCTAATATAAAATTTCTTTATTACCATATACACTGGTACATTCCAATTAACATTATAATAATATTTACATTTAATTTTATCACACATCTAAATATATATATCGCAATAATTAATTGACAAAAAAAAAGTTCATTGACATACACTCTAATATATATATTTAATTATATATTTCACTTCATATAATAACCGCTGCATTATTACTGTATATATAGAAAAAATAATCAGTTTTTTTTACCTTGATATTGCAATTTGTAAAATATACAAATATTAAAGTATCAATACCAGTATATATATTTTGAATAAGTGAATATAACATTAATTATTTTTTTGTTATTGAAATTTAACACAACAAAAAGAAGTTATTATTAATATATAATACATATAAATTAATTTATATATACAGAATTGCAATTACTTGAACATTTTAACTCTATATTTTATTAGAATTATATGATATATATCAATATCAATTAATAAAGATCTATAGATCTCATATATGTTTAATCTTTAATATATAATATTATATTGTAAAGATCTTATTTACTTGATATCTTCGATGTATATCTTTAATTATATATAACCATAAATTTTGTCATTTGAAAGTAATATGTTTATGTGGGAATACATTTTTTTATACCCACACTTCAATTTCTGTCTAGCTGTCTCTTTATCTTTTTATCTATATAGATATACATATTTAAATGTACAACAAAATATATAGAATTTTTATTGTATTTCATACACACTAAAAATAATATTTATTATAAATTTAAATAGATATATAATTTGTAACTTTACTTTAAAATAAAACAATAATTGTTTTATCTTTAAAATTTTTAGAACATATATATATACATTATGCATATACACTTTTCAGTCAGGTATATATAATATAATACATTAACATATCTCTATGTATATATCTATAAATTCAATTTATGGTTGATGAGTCCAAAATCAACAGAAAAAATGCCAAATGTACCACCATCCGCAGCTATATTTGTATATAAAAACATACACAGATATACAATACATTTTTTTGTGTGGATAATTTGTAATTAAAAATTAACTATATATACATATTAATATATACATGAGTCTCATTTTATTTTCCTTTCGTGGCTACGTTCTGGTTCATGATTCAACAAAATTACATAAAAAATGAAATAAATAATTAGTACAAAATAATTTGAAAAAAAAATCAAGTAAATTTATATATAATAGAATAGAAATATATAATAGTTATAATAAATATATAATAATTTATATATAATAGAATAGAAAATAATACCATTTATAATAATACATTTAATATATTTAATTTCAGTTTTCTTTCTTGTTTATAAAAAAAAAATAAAAAATAACGCATTTTATTGAAAAAAAAAAAAGAAGTTTTATATTGTCAAATTTTTACAAAAAATTCATTTTATATATCAATTATATAAATCTCTATCGTTATTTCAATAGCGAAAAATATGTTTTTTGTATTAAGAAATATTAATGGATATTTTTAAATATTTTTAAGTGCGATTTATATTGTTTTGTTTTTAATTTTCACAATTGCCATTTGTGCGTGGTCAATCTGTTTAATATTTTAACATATTAAAAAAAATTTTTTATTATAAAATCGCAAGAACAATTTCTATCTTGAATCGTTCTGAAATCTGTTAAATAAGAAAATTCATTTTGTTTTCCCACATTTTCGCTGCAACTTCAATGATATTTGGTTCGGAATTATCTTGCACATTTTTAAAACATTTTTATAAATGTAAAATCATTCATGATAAACGAGTTTATAGAAAATCAAATTCAAAATGAGCTGATTGTAACATCTACATAGAAATCAATAAATGTACATACAAATTTTTATTGAAAATATCATGTGAATTATTATGTATCACATCACAATTTTAGATTTTCAAGATAATTAAATCTTCATCTTTTTTTTTAAATGACATTATTATAAATTTCTTTAAAATATAGAAAAATACTTTACAAATGATGTTCATATTCATCTCAGAAGATTTTTTGAATACGTAAAAAAATTTGTATTTTCTCTAATTCGATAATAAACCTTATTAAATCAACGAAAAGGATTTGCATAATAAAACAAAATAACTATTTGTTGTACAATAAATATATTTGATATTCTACCAATAATAAGTTTGTTTAAAAGTAAAAAAAAAAAAAACCATAACACAATAAAATGTGACGCGCTGTAAGGAAAGATTTTGATACTATATGGTGTATTTCAAAAAACGCCAAACTAAAATACTTACAAAATTTTGAGGTCGTGTATGGGTTAGAATGAAGACATAAAATATTTTTTGTATTTTTCGTTTAGTTTCGAATCTGAATTTTCACACGGCTTTGAATATTTTCCCAT
Source organism: Dilophus febrilis (assembly GCA_958336335.1). NCBI lineage: Eukaryota > Metazoa > Arthropoda > Insecta > Diptera > Bibionidae > Dilophus > Dilophus febrilis. The sequence goes on along the minus strand of OY284468.1, from coordinate 15,818,485 downwards.
ATGTGGTTGGCTAATAACCGTTATTCGAAAAGAAGTTCACATCTGGCCTGGTTTCCAAATACCGCCATCGAAGGCGGGGTTATACGTCAGTAAGTATCTGATAGTCTATTCAAGATTTCATACCCTTCGTTAACAAAACGAAAAGTTCTACTCATTTCACATACAGTTTTACTCATAGATCAAATCATCTTTTTACGTTTATGGTAAATATATTCTTCGAATTCGCTAGAGCACTTAATCCATAAAGTTAAATTTTCATAAAAGGAGTGAAAACAGAAACTCGCGATTCCGAAAGGTTTTTAAAATTGTGATAAAGTCAGTAAAAATGTGAAAATATTTCCCCATCGATTTTTATAATGAGATGAGAAAAAGTTTATTGTTCGTGACAAAACATGTTTTGGCCATTATATTTTATTTTATATATTTTTTTACATGAACATTTAATATTTGTTGTAGTTTTTTCCCAGTTATCGACTTTTATAGAACTTTTTTACACAGTATCTCACTTTTGGTTGCGGAATCGCAATGTTTATTTTTGTAAGTGAAAATACAACTTGTGAAATATTAATTTTCACCCCACCGTGTCACGGCCTATCTACGTTCCGGAATTTGCCCCCTGATCTATGACCGGTATTTTATTGTGTACCCTACCGATAGCCGAAAGTATATACAGCTATTAAGCATTAGATATAAAGTACGCATACATTTTATAAATCATTATTGCTCTAATCGACATATACAAAATAATTTATAAATAATACTATATATAGAGGGTATCTATCTATATAAAACTATAACCATCTATATAACATAATCCAATATACATTGAACTATATTTATATATATTTATATACTAAATGGAATGTGTAAAATTTTGACACCTTCGTGATCATTCTTCATCGAATATGACATATATAACTAAATATATATAATCTATAAATGTATATACAAACTATACTATTAGATATAATTTAAATTTGTAATATAAACCAGATATAAAATAAACTATAACCGCACATACAAAACATGCACCTCTAATGATTATATATATATGGACAATTTTAATTTATTTTATATTACTGGCTACTATCTTATACATATTGATATCAACCGCACATTTATAAAAAATAATTATATAGCATAACGAAATGAAAAATATTAAGGAAATTTTAATATCTAATATAATAATAAATCATATAAAAAACATATTAATCAAAGTCTATTTTTTAAAATCAATGCAAAGCAAAAGTGTATACATATATTTATATTCAAATGTATGTTTAAAAAGAATATCATTATGTTGTCAATTTCCTATATATATAGCTATACAAATATATGTATTCGTTTCTTTTATTGCTGGATGTTCAATAAAATATACAATACAATGAGGTGTATATTATATGTTGTAATGTAGATTATACAATTTATATAAATATATAAATGAAGGTGAATTTTATTAAATAAAACGATTTTATATCTATTTAACCATAATATGCACACATAATAAATCTCGCACAAAACCTAATCTATTATATGTATATGAAAAAATCGATTATTTCTCAGGTGAATCTATAAAGTTACAAATGTATTTAAGTATTATATATTATCTATGTGATATGTTTATTTTAAGAAATAATATCAATATGTATAAAATTGAAGAAAAAACTATAATTCGCACCAAAAAAAATGTTTACCTTTTAAATTCATAAAATTACGATATAGTGATATGTTTCTAAATAAGTTTATATTGCAAGTATACAGTCGTTTTTATTCAATTGTCAAATATATATACAATAATATACAATAAAAAGTTTTGTATATGTATAAACTATCCGTATTCATAAATCTTCACATCATAAAATTGTTTTGAACTTAAATATAATAATGTTTTACCATTATAGTTGCATATAGATATATACGATATAAATACACAATATGTATAGGAACGATACGGTGATAGCGAGCTTACAGATCATATACAATAAGAATGTAAACTCTATTATATCATTATATAAAATAAACAAACATACACTGTATTTTGTATAATATGACTTTAGATATATATCGTTTATATATGGGGTATTGATATGTAGGTTTATTTATAATTTCATATTTTACAGTCATCGTCATAATTATAATATCAAAATACATTTATCTACATATAGCGATATATCAAAAATTGAAAAATGTCATTTAAATGATTCCAATTAGAAATAAATGAATCAAAAAATAAAATTGATTATCCTAAATTATAATCATTTAAATATTTTTTGTTTTTTTGTTTTCTAATTTGATTTTATAACCCAAAAATTATCCCAAATCTTATTATACTGTTGTTTTTTTAGTATATAAACCAAACTATTTTTCATCAATTCTTTTTTTATTATTATTATTGAAAAAATCTCACCTTTCGTTATATATATAAATAAAAAAAATATCTGTTAATGCCCTCTCCATAATATAGAGGTATATTCTATATTTATTTATTTATTATATATATTATCGCAAATATGTTATTTCGATTTTTTATTTTTTGCTTTTTATTATCTTTTATTTCTTTATTGATTTCTTATATTATTTTCAAATCAATAAATCAAAAATACAAAAACCCAATGGGGGAGTCATTCATATTTTTTGTTTTCTAGAAAGATGAACGAACAAACACAAATAGAAAAATTAAATACCAAAACAAAACAACAACAAAATCAACAAAAAAAAATGATCATTTTAATCCACAAAAAAAAAAAGATTGAAATTGAAACACACAACAAGCTGTGATTTCAATTTTTCATTTCGTTAAATTATGATGGTCACTTTTGTTTTGGTTCTTAAAGAAAATTAAATAATATACCATATATTTAATACTTTATCATCTCTACATAAATATATATATTAACTATTGTATTGTTTTTTTTATACTTGTTTAGTTGAGGATAATATTTAACCCTTTATCGCCGCAATGCGTAGCCAATTCTATTTATCTAAAAACATATTAGTGTTGTGTTGAAAAGTGTTGAAAATGTTTGATTCGTACATAATGTAATTAATACATAATGTAAAAAAAAAAATGTTAAAAATATACCCCTATTTCCCTGTTGACCAAAGTCTTGGAATTTTTTAGGGACTATTACTATTCCAACTGATATTCCATCGGAAATCCAACCAAATATCATGAAAGGCGAAATTCATCTTCCATCTTCCGATATGCAATAATGCATCAATGTACCCGATATATTTTCCAATCGGAAACAATTAGGAGTTTCTATTACTCTTCCGATCGAAAATCCAGATTTCTAATTCGAAAAAATTCCGGTATTTCAATAGTAAATTCCAATGGAACATAATTATGGAATTTATATTAATTTTCAAACAAAAAATTCGTAGGATTTCCAATTGAAATATTTGGCGATATTTTCATGATTTACATTACAACTCAATTTTGATGAGTTAATGATTTCTGATGATGTGATCGCCGGTTTGATTCCCGGCAAGTAGTCAAATTTTTAATATTCATGTTACTTCAATTTGTAATTACAAGGGCTTCCATAGCTTTTTCCGACGCCTTGGTCAAAATGTACTGGTTAGCCTTTAGCAACTTCTAATTATACCTAAACCAAATGTAACAGATTCATTAAATGTAGTTTGTAATTTATTTTAACTGTATATTTAATTAGAAAATAATAAAAATACCATTTTACTTCAACACCAATGATTTGGAGATCAAAGGGTTAAAGAAAAATTTTTATATTATATATATACAAATAAATAAATAGATACTGTAGTTCATTATTTATAAGTTTTTGTTTAATATAATATATGAAAGGTATAAATATCATAGATTAATATTGTATATGGATATATAAGGGAGGCTTACCTCTGTAAAATTCTGATACCTCTTTTTTTTTAATTTTAAGTTCTACCATTCATAGTTTCTATCATATATCGAAAACCGTAAAACAACGTTTCACACTAACGTTTGATGTAAAAATGTTTTGATCATTTTGAAGACCCAGTAGTCGCATATAAGGCCGTGAATATTTTGCAAAGGTTTAATTTTGAGTTTATAATTTTTGCGTATTAGTATTTTGTTAGAAGAACCACTACGGTAAAATTCGATCTATGAAAGAATTTCCAATTTTTCTTGGGTTAATAAAAGTTAGAAAAAAAATTCCAAGTTAATTTTTGTTTTTAGGACCGGTAAATATTTTTAGATGATTCGCCTTAATGACGCACTATTCTCTTTAACACCCAATGTGATTATAAATGTATGTATACTGTAAAAAAAATTTCGGTTTAGAAGATTCCATAGCACGTATAATAATTTTTTTTATAACACATTAATTATATCTATAAATAAGTAAATATTTTGCTTATATAATACAATAATAATATTAATTATATATTTACCTTTACACCTCCTACCTATTCATATAATAATAATAATATATTTATAATAAAAAATACTTGAATATAATTAAAATTGAATAATATGATTAATTTTAATTATATTTCAATATATGTTATGTTTTATATTTAAAATTCATTTATTATTATATTGATCTTTCTTTCTTCACCAAAAACGATAAAAAAAAATTAGGAAAAGAATGTGACAGTTAATAAATTAATCATTTCATAATTAATTTTAACAGCTCTATACAGATTATATATGTCTAAAAGGTAATTTTAAATACAATAAAGTAATTAAACATTACACTTATAATATTATAATAAATATATTTCGAAATAATAAAGAACAAAATCTTATATATACTGAAAATGCGTTCGACAAAATTTTACATACATTAGAAGTAACTATTCATTTTAGGTATTTGCCCATTTGTCTGACATATAATTTAAAAAATATTTTATAAATTATTTAATTTGGGAATAACTGCCGCTGATATAATAATGAAAGATGTTCACAAGATAAATTTGATATAAATAAGTGTGTGTGTGCATATATACTAAATCAGTAAGATTTCATCAATTTTACATTTAAGTAAATATTACACCTAATATATATAATTAGAGTTTTAAAATGTATACGTTAAATTGAAAATTGAAAAAAGGTAGCTCAAAACAAAATTTTGCTTTTATTCATTTTAGAATATATTTCAAAATTGTTGTCTTTCCGTCGGTATATAAACATTTGTTATGCGACGTGTATTATAATATATATATGTACATTGTACAAACATTAAACACCCTATCCGAATTTAAACTAGAATATATGCGTTGATGATATAAAAAGGATATTTTGTAATATGTATTATTTAACAAAGGTTTTGTAACGAATTCATATATATATATTTTAAAGGATTTAGAAATGTCAGCTAAAATATATATAACGTTGTTTGTTTTTTAAGGAAAATATTTCAATAATTTAACAAAGAAAAAGATTTACATTCTTACAATTTTATTTATTAGCTAAAAATGTTGTAAGAATGTAAAACGTAAATATTTTTTACCAATAAAAAGACACACTCGAGACTTTATGTTAGTTTCTCTTTAATTATATAGATGCCATGTTTTTTTATATTTATCACATAAAAAGTATTAGAAATAAAGATTAGAAAAAAATCGTTTCTACGTATCTACGTTTATATAAAAAAAACTTCAAAAAATTGATAAAATATTTAGGGAGACAAATATAATAACTATATTGAAACGATATTGAAACGATTTAAGGGATTATTAAGTAAAAAATTTTGTAATCGTATTATATAATCAAGAATATATTATATATAACATGACAAAGCTCTTATCTTATATTTTACACTTATAATTTATTATACAATATATTAATTAAAAATCATTCATTATATTTATGCATATATAAAATATGTAGTTATGTAAATGAAATGAAAATATTTTGATAATTAATATATTGCTAATTGGATTAAATCGATAACAAATCAATTATATATGGATTTACTATATATGTATTTATGTATATAGCGTGAAAATACACAAAATATATGAGATATATCTAATCTTTAAGTTATCTTGTATAAATTTACATTCATGACTAATTAATTTTAACAAACAACAAAATAAATAAATATGATTTTATGTTAAACTATATTATTATTATAAAATCTTAAATAGCTATATATAATATAACATTTTGTAAACAATTAAAAAAAAACAAACACACTCCTGTTTTAAATTATATAGTAATCGTTTTCATTTTTATCAAAGTTAACATTCAAAACATTTTATGAAAAATTTGGTAGGACAAAAATTTTTGTTAAAATTTTTATTTAAAATTTTAGTTAAACAATTTTAGAATATAGAGAAATTAAATAAATATTCATCTTTATATACGTAGTTTTATTATAATAATCATAATATATATGTTTTCAAAAATTTTTTTTAAATACGTGCTTTTGTAAAAATTTACCCATTGAAATAAGATATTCGTGGAATTGAAATGGAATATGATGATATAAATAATAAAAGTTATGTATCCACTTATTAAATACTTAAGTTTATTTGGCCGTTTTTTGATGATTAAATTATTGTATATATTTTCATTGAAAATTATTCCTTTTTTTAGATGCTATAGTTTTAAAAATCATATTAAGAATATTTCAAGAATAAAACTGAATAAATAATTGTTTAGAATTGCATTCTAGATTTCTAGAACATGCATTCACACAAAACATTCAAATTCCTCTTAAGGACATTCAAATATTAAATTCGTATTTTTTCTATATAAAAAATAAATATGATTTTATTGATTTGGTAAATTGTTATAACTTATACACTGAATATAATTATGATGATTATATTATAATGTTTAGTAAATTACATATCATTTGATATCCTAAATCAGCGTTTGCAACTTTTATTCATATGAAATTGTATTAATAATATACGAACATTGGAATTCTCAATTCACATTTTTTTTAATAGTTTTTTGCTAAAAAAAAACTTATAACTAATTTACTAATTGTCTAACCGTTACACCAGAATGATCTGTATGTGAATATATCTGAGATTTTGTTTTCTTAACCAAAAGTCGTTTTTTTTTAAATAAAATCGCGGTTGCTAAGATGCTACTGAAAATCAAGCAACATTTTCTTGATAATTTTCTATACATGAGTTTTGTATAGATATTTCATTATTTTTCTGTTACTTTATTATAGGCTCCTGTAATTTTTATGAATATTTTCATAATACTTTATAGATTTTCGTATAGTAAAAATTGTCTTTACATTTGAAAAACAAAAAATCGATATTTGCATAAATCAAAATCATCCTATAGGTAAAAATTGCTATAGCTATTGACACAACGACAAATCTGATCAGCGTTATATGTTCCATTGTTGACAATAGGTGTGATTGTTTGCGATCGTTATATTTTTATCTTAAATTAATCGCTAAAATTGTTCAAATATTCTATAATACATTAAATATATAATGCCAACAACGCAATACAAACTTCAGCTTTAACCTCGGGGTCTTAATATATTTGTTTAAAATTAAGTGAAACAAATTACAATATGCAAACTTTAACAAAATTTGATTTATAGTGGTTATAAAATATATTTGCCGTCATTGTTTGAGACCTGAACAAAAGAACAGAACTTTAAAAAAAAAGTCGGTTCCTTCATTTTTTTTTGTTTTTTTTTTTGGTGTTGAAAAATGTTCGGTGAAAAATTGTATATTTTTTTGTTCGGTTTTTATTTTATATCATGAAATTCAAAATAACGCACATATAAAATGATAATGAATGATGAAAAAATCATTCTAAAAATATATGCATAAAAAAGAGAAAAAAGAATAACAAACAAAACAAAAAATGGGTTCTTTGACGACACCGTCAATTTTTATGGAGTAGAAAAATGAGTCTGAACTGAAATAACCGAACACACATTTTATCAAACAATCATCTACTCTCTTTTGGTTCTGTTTTTTATAAAGTTCTGAACAGCCAAACAAGTGATTTTTTTAAAGTTCTGATTTTTTTTCTGTTCGGTTGTTACTCGGTTTTAGTCAAACAATGATGGCAATTGATATTTGATCGCTGTTTTTTATATTATTTTATAAATATAAATTTAATATTATTGCAATTTTTTTTATTGATCAATCAGAACAGCATATAAAAACAAAACATATAATTTATCATATAATTAACATGATAATTTAAAATTAACGTTTTCTATAGCAAAGGTATCGTTTTGCGATAACGATCGCAATTGTGTATTCTTATGTTATCTTATATGACACTTCATATATGTTCTAAAATACGTCATCACATCTGGAAATCGGTTCTGCAGCTGAAGCTTTACGGTATTATCTTCATTTAATTTGCCGTTCTACAAAAAACTACAACTTACAAATTCTTAAATTTTTCACAAATTCCAAATTCATAAACATTTCACGCATTTATACATATTGAGTTCACTATCTGATAAAAATAAAAAGTATATATGGTTATAAGGTTTAAAAAAATATTATTGCTTATATATTACTTTTTAATTATAATTTACAGATAACTCAAAAAAAATAAAATAGGAATGAAGTGTTAACATTTTATTTTTTTAAATTATAACTAATAGAAATGACAAAAAAAAATAAATAATTCATATTTTTGTTTATATATCAAAAAAAGACATATTTTTTTAATAGATTAAAAAAAAATCCAAAAACCCAATTATATTTACACTTATAACTTGTACATAAATAAACAACATATGATATTTATAATATCATAAATAAATAAATAAATAAAAAAATTCAATGAAAATTGAAAATATATGTGCATGTACAGTACACTCTATTTAATTAAAAAATATACATATATATATGTATATCAATATATATGTCATGTTCTGTTCAAATTAAAAAATTTAATTTACCAAAATTGGTGTAAAATGTCGTTGTTGTTATTGTCGTCGTCGTCACACCTTATATATAAATAAAATTCTATTTAATTTTCAATTGTATGCCATTTCTACATGTATATATAACTTATAGAGCCATATATACAAATAAATATCAAAATATATTTATATACATATATTTTTCTACTGATAACTTGCTTATCCTTATCATATATCAGTAAATAATAAATAAATTAAAATGATATTTCTATCTGATAAAAAAAAATGTATTAAGAAATTGTCCAAATATATTATATACTTATAGATATATATATATATATAAATAATATCAATTCAATTTCAAATCAAATAGTCTTGTGTATAGATTGATGATTAAAGATCATCAGTTAGTTATTGCGGTGGTGCTCTGATCGAATCATATAGCTACATGAAAAAAAAAATACAAATTTTATTGACTGTGTGTATTTTTGATTTCATTGCCATTTTTTTTATATGTATATAATTTATATATAAAAAAAAGTATTTAAAATTATGTGTAATAAATTTAAAAATTAAATAAATTATTCAAAAAGTAAAATAAAAATGTTAAAATACCAAAACGTGTGTGTGTCTTTTATATAATATAAATATAAATAATAATAGTTTAACAATAAGTGGTATATTTCTCGATATGTTATTTATATATATAATAAACAAATTAAAAAATTAATTTTTGGTTTTTTTAATATAATTTAAGATATTCTCTTCTTGAAGCAGCAACATAAAATATAATTAAAATTATATATTTATGATAAAGGAAAAAATTATAATTTGTTATACATAGAATTTTCCACTAAAAATACATAAATATAAATTTTACAAATGACATTTAATGCATTTGCATTATTGCATTATACATATTAAATTTATTATGTATAATATTTAAAATTTATTCAAATGTATATACGTAATCTCATGCGGTTTATTTAAAAAATTATAAATATTAAATTGATTATTATAATAATATAGAAATTAAAATTTTGTATAATATTAATTATATATATATATATATATATATATATGATATTTTATTGAAAATGATATAAGACAATACAACATTTTTTTTTTCATATTAATTGTCTTTTTATTTATATTTATTTTTTGATAATAATTATGTTAATTTATTTTAATTTTTTTTCTTTCTTTTTTTTTTTATTTCTTATGGATAAAAACAGAATACCAAAAATATTTGTCTACAGGTTTGTTGTTAAGTTGTATCGGCGGCGCCTTCAACATTATTTTATTGCAATATAATATTGGAAAAATTAAGAACCTAAAAAAAAGGACAAAGCAAAATAACAGCAGCGTCTATTGATAAAGTATAAACAACACTTACTTAACATTATAGTTCATTTTTTTTTTGGATTAAAAACTTAAAAATCGAACAACAAAAAAATTATCGTATTGAAATAGGGTTTGAGAGCCACCTAAATAAAAAATAATATTAAAAAAAACTAAATATATATAAAAAAAAATAAGTAAAAGGGAATAAAACAAAATCAACTTCAACAACACAAAAAAAAAACGTAGTAATAATCGAAGAATAAAACAGCCTTTTATTTATTGTTGTAAAAGAATTTTTTGTTGAATATTTTTCTTTAAAATAAATAAATACCTATGCATATTATAAAAGAAACGAAAAAAAAAACAACAAAAGATAATAAATTGAAAGAAATTGATTTTATAACAAAAAATAAATAAAATTATTATATTGATTAATAAATAACATCTTCATTAATATTTTTATTATTAGTATCATCATCTTTATTAAAAATAAAACCTACAATAATAACATTAATTTTTATTAAATACTAATAATAATAATAATCAAAAAAAAAAATTATTATTTGTTTTACAATCAATAAAATCACAATGAAATATATATGATTATGATATTTGCAATATTTCACGTTGTGTTCTTATAGATCGATGACAAAATTTTTTATTCAAAAAAAAAAAAAAAATAAAAAAATAGTGTCTATCTAAAATGTTATAAAAGAACGTCGTTCGTCTTATGAATCATGAATTTTTTTTTTCTTTGGTTTTCTTAAATTTTATATTACACTAAACTTGATCGTTAAATAAAACCAAGAATACAAAAACAAAACTAATAATCGTAATAAAATACTATAAAAAAAAAATAATTCACAAATTGAATAAATTAAATGTGAATGTGAAAAATATATTTTAAATCGTTTATTTTTTATTTTTTTTTTCTTCTCATTTTATAGTTATGTAATTTTTAAAAATATACAAATTAACACAAAATAAGTATATAACTAAAAAAAAATTAAAATAAATAAAATACCTGTGTGTATGTGGATTTTTTTTTTAAATATAGTGATTTGTGGTAAAAGAAAATTTAAGTTTTTTTTTTTAATTTGATTTGCAATTTTTAAGAATAAAATTGACACTGTGAACGTTTGGTTTTTTTTATATTAATGGTTTTTAAATTTATTTATAAACATAACACACATACGTACAGATAGAGGCTGTGTATTGTGTGTATTATATATATTGTATGTGATAATTTTCGTGAGAATATTCTTTTATTAAGAATTTGAATTTTTATAGTTTGATGATAATATGCAAATGTATTATAATACATATTTGTATATGTATATATTCATAAATGAGCAAATAGTTAAACATTGATTTGTGTGTTTTTTAGAAGCAAAATGAAATGTTTCTGTTAAAAATAAATGACATATAGTAAAACAAAACTAAAAAAAAAAATAAAACGTTAATATTGTTCAGCAGAATTTTTGTGTGTTTATTTTATTCGAACTGTTCGACATTCCGTGTGTTTTCTTGATATTTAAAAAAAAAAAACGTGAATATATTTATTATTTTTTAATTTAAATTATCATATATTTCTTCGGTGATAATAAATAAATGAATAATTATAAAACGTATACCTGTATGTATATATACATATAGAGATAATAATTAATTATTTGCGAAAAAGAACGGTGTGTGTATTTATTGTGAAAATCTATACAATATACATATACTAAATTTTGATTGTAAATTGTTAAATACGCATTAACACTTGTAGTATTGCATAATAATATTATGGATATGACGTCGACGGCGGATACAGCACGATGGTATGATAATCCACGTTTGGGTGGTTCACCATCAGCTGGTGGTGGTGGTATCCATCAGGGTATTGGTGGCGGTGGTCCGGGTAATGGCGGTGGAGGCGGCGGCGGTGGTGGTGGTGGCGTCGATCCATCCGATATGGGTGGATTTTATACATTAGATAATGGTCATCATAGACGATATTATTCAACAGGATATGCAACACATGGTAAGTTTTTTTTTAATTAATTATTTTTTTAGAATTGTCGTTACTATTATTGGATTATAAAAAATTTATCTGTTAGGTACTTGATATTTTGTTCTAGCAAAAAATGTAATAAAGATCGTTAAGTTACAGAACAATACAGGATTTGACCTACAACATGAAATTTAAAATTATCAGACCCCGAGGTCTGTAAATATGTTTTTTAATATACCATACATTTGACCACCAAAAACCCAAAGTCAAATGTTTACGTGTAAAATTAATTTGTTTTACACTTATCACTATATACAAATTTTCGATTATTAATGAATCATTCATAGAATGTCCGACTGAACAACTCTGGAATCCGTATAGATTATATCGTAGTATATATTTGCACATACGTTTTACAATTTTCGAGTGTTTTCAAAAATAGAAGACAAATCATTAATATTTAAATTAAATAAAGAAGGCCCCAAATGACTTCCCTGACACCAGAGATAGCATCAAATTATATAGATCACACAGCATAAGACGTTTTGAAAAATTCAGCTTTCAAAAAATTCATAAGTTACCATAATAACATCACTTCAAAAAAATATTAATACAAACGCAATTCATTGGACGAACATTTCGCTAATATATTTTAAAAAATCAGAAAAATTATTTTTCAAATCAGGTTAAATTTTTTTAATGTAAGAATAATAACGTGTTATAGCACGATTACCTAGTTCATGATAATATATTCTGCAAAAATTACGAAATCCAAAGATGATTACCGTTTTTTAACATTTTAAAGTCACATGAATTCAAAAAAACATACAAATATGAAAAAATTTAATTTCTTTTTCACAATAACTTTATTTGTTTACGTTTTTTTTGTTTTTGTAATTTTTTTTATTAAAAAAAAATTATGAGATTTATTTGGCATTTTCGATCGCCATTTTAGGAAAATTTGAGAGATATTTATCAAATTAATACATCTATACATTTTTATGGTGGCTTATCAATTTTTCTCTCACGATCTTTCTAGTCTCTTTTAATTCTATTGTAAAAATGTATTACAAACGCAAACACATTCAAGTGAGTTTAAACAATTGGATAAACCAATTTCATTTCAATATCGTTATTAGGCTATTATAGAAAGTAGCATACCTTCAACAATTTTCAATGAATCCCAATAGCAACCAACTAACGATTTCATAAAAGATTCGGCCGAATAGAGGCGTTTAATTTTTAAAATTAATTTTAAAAAAAATATGTAAAAAATTGTAGCAAATATAGAAAAAATACCTAAGAAATTATAAGTCAGAAATACAATGCACTAAATGCAACGTAAATTTAAAAATCTATACACAGGTTTCTTAAAACTATGATTTATTAGAAGAAATAAATTGAATGTTCTTTGAAATATTACGATAGATTTCAAATTCAACAGTCTTCATATTGAGCCTTAAACACCTCTCTCTCTTTCCCTCTAAACGATTTTACTATTTACATTTGATTAAATTTTTAGAAATAAATAAAAATTTATTTAAATTTAATATTGCCTTTAGTTTAACTATTATTCTATATATCATTATAGGATCATTAATTTTAAATTAAAAAAATGTTTATGATTAATATGATAATTAGTTCTATTATAATAATTATTATTATTATTTGTGTTTTAATGATGGGTATCCGCATAAAAGAAGTTACATTTTCTTCGTTAATATAATAGGTATAATAGTCAAATCAATATACAATCAATATTAAATTAAATATGGAAACTGTCAATGAAAAAAAAAAATAGAAAAAAACTAAACAAATTATTTAATACTTATGTTATATTAATAGTGTGTTCGCATTTCCCAATTATAAATAAAACATTATAATTGGTTGCAAATTTCTATTTTTTAAATGGTTTTAAAAAAAGAATCAATTAATTTTGTTTTTTTTTTGTTATTTGCAAACTATAATAATTAAACTAATAATCATAAAAAGAAAAATTAATTAGATATCATTTAAACATTCATATATAACTCTAAAAAAAGACTTGATATTTATATTTAATTAATGAATATAATTAGGTTATACTGGACATATGAATACATTTTGCATAATTCTGAATTATATGCGGTGTTTAAATGTGAAAAAGATTTTTTTATTTATTAAAAAAAAATCTTTATATTTCCCCATATATACAAATTATGTAAAAAGTAATTAACAGAGTTTATTTTTTTATTTTATTTTCTATATATGATACATTTTTTTCAACAAAATTATGTATGGGAATAAAATTCAATTTTAATTATTTTAAACTCTTTTGGTATCCGTAATGAAAGATATCACATATAACAGTAAATTGTGAGATTTTTTTCTAATAAAAAAAATTATGCGCTGGCAAAAAGACAAACTAAATACAATAATTTATTAATTTATTATTTTCTTTTCACAGATTTTTTTGTTTTTCTGTGTTAGTTTTTTGCTTTTAATTATGTGATATTTAATCAATATCGGTTGATACCCATTGAAAAAAAAATTGAATTCAATTCAAATGGTCTTTGCTTATTCAAATTTTCAATTTATATATTTATTTTTTTTTCTTTTTTTGAAAAAATTAATGAAACATTTTTTTTTTTGCGATTACATGCACTAAATTATAATTATACTGTAATATAGAAAATAGAATATATAATTTTAATGATTTATATTTGGTTTATAAATACGTAAAATAAAAGTTCGCCAGGTAAATTAATTCTGTTGGTTTTTTTTTGGCATGTGTATATTAAAAAAACTATTTCAAATAAAGATAAAAAGACACACATTCAATGAAAATTAATATAAACTCAATGATCTAATTCTCTAAAAGTTATTTTAAACGTTATAATTTTTTTCAGGCAATTTTGAATTTTAAAACACAATATGAAAATATTTTTTAATTTTGAAATACATAAGATTATCTCATAAAGAAAATCAGAACGCCTTTGTGGATTAGATTAGATATTTAGTTGATTTGTTTTTTTTTACAAATTTACATATCCAAAATGAAAAAGGTATTTGATACGAAAATGAACATTCCCTGAAGTATTTGTTAGCCGCAGACAGACTCATATTGAATATAGAATAAAAATAATTCCTAAAAATTTAAATAATATTTTATTTTCCACAATATAATACAATTTAATTATATATAACAATCACATACATTAAATTTATTGATTAAATAATTTGCAGACAAAACAAAACATACTATATATGGAAGGAAAAGGTTGATTACTAAATAGCGTGTTAATATATTTATACTTTATAGTAAAGTATAGAATTTACATATAATAATTAAATAATGCTATATAAATGACATATTTAATTGTGTATATATATAAAGTTTGGAAAGGCAAAACAAACTTTCGACTTGGAAATAAATTACTTTAAGAACAAAAAAAAAACAAAAATTCTGTCAACACGATCTCCTTACCCCATTGACCAAAGCATTAATAATGTCTATGGAATTCCAAAGTACTACAAGGAAAATTTTCCTATTTTATCATGGGATGCCATCGCCATTCCAACCAAATTTCGTTTTTTACCATCGCTACCATAATTTCCAATAGGAATAAAAAAGGACATTTCCATGGTAAATTATAACAAAAAAATATTATAAAATTTCTATACTTCCGAACGAAAATCGATGAGATCTCTAATTGGAAAAAACAATTTATATTCCCAATATACATTCCAATTCATATTTGATGTGTTGATGGTCACCGGTTCGTTTCCGACAGACCTGCAAATTTTTGATATACATTAAAATACATTGAAATCCCGAAGACTTCCATATTTTTTTCAAGCGCCTAAGTCAACAGGGTAATGAATACAATGTGTGCATTTATTATCGTGCAAATTCAAATACTCCTGTGCATTCGTAATTCATATACAATATAATAAATTATAATCACATTATCATATTGATCAATTATTCAAAAAATTCAATAATTTAATTTAATATAAATTTAATTTTGTATATTATTCTCTGATTTCATTTCGTCAATGAATTAAATTAATAAAATTAATAATTTTTAATAAAATGATAATTTTTAAAAACAAAAATATATACTTTGATTAAATAATAAACACTAGTAATAATATTACAAAAAACAACAAAAATAAAAATCAAATGATTAAATTATTATTGTCACGTTTTTAATTGAAAATTTTTTATGTACATATTTATAAATAATTTAAACATATTTAATAAACCAAAAAAAAAAAAAAATTCAAAATTATTTAAATTTTATACATATTTTGTTTTGTTTTTGTCCAAATTTCCATTGTATAATTAGGAAACGATTGATAAAATAAATTAATAATTAGTTATAAATTAAAAACAAATGTTAATTAAAATCCATAAATTCATTTATTCAACAGTTTATTTATTATATATATTGGCATTGCGGACACTCCGAATATAATTTACAATTTAAAATATTATGTTGATGTGGAATGCATGTGAATATTAATTGTAATATAAAATCAAAAATTAAAATAATAATATGCGCGTATTCAAAAAAGTGAAAATTAGCAAAAAAAAAAAAAAACAAAATATAATGATTAATATTACTTTTTTGTTGGTTTTGTTTGTATTTAAAATACAGAGGAATTTGCATTTTAACTCTGAACGGTTAAAAAAAATTATAGTTAAAACTATAATATGGATAGAGTATTCATCGCAAAATGATGTTAATTTTGATAAATCTGTTATACAAACTTTATAAAAAATATCTAAAAATTGCGGCGGTTGAACGCCTAATTATATCTTTTTTTTTTACTTTTATTCTTGTATGTTCCATAGTTTATTTATTAAACATTTTTTAATTTAATTATAACAATATCGATATAAGATATGTATTTGAAATTGTTTATGGGCATATCAGATGATGGAGGAAATTATTCTCAGTATTAGGTAAACTGTTTTCTAGAATTTTTACATTCATATGGGGTTATTTTTTTTAATAAATTTTCAAACATCTTCAAATATTATTGGATAATATTAATGATTATTTTTTCGAAATAATATACATTGGTAAAATAAATGTGTCAGCGAACCATTGTGTCGCTGAATCGCTTAAATAATAAACCTAATTTTCTACATACATAAAAAATTAAATTAAGTGCATATTTTTTGAATTTTATCAGCCATAATATTATCTGATTGATCGTTATACTTTATCGCATATACAATGTATATTTACAAATATATCGATATATGGCAATCACTTAATCAATTAAATTATGTGTTTTTTATCATTTGTATTTATAGGAAATACCCACCCAATTTAGATCATAATTATATATGATTGTATATATATTTTAATCAAATATCTATATAAATAAAGTATTATTTATATTTGGTGTGAGCTTGAATATATATATACGATAGGTGTACGATAAGTAATCAATATATAATAAAATATTCATTAAAAGATTAGATTGAATGGTCAAAAATTAAATTATCTTATAATAATTGTTTTTTTTTTATTATTTATATTTCATTTTAACTATAAATTTATTATCTTTTATTAAATATGCATTTAATCGCGCACCTATAAAAGTAATACACACAAATATATGTATATAAGAATTGTATAAATTATCATATTTTTCGTGTAATTATTCAAAAAATATATTGTTATTTTATTATCATTTTTATTATTATATACAACAGGGGCCATTTCCAATAATATTTATTATAGAAATTTATAATTTATTTATATATGCGCAATAAATATCCGTATAGGTGTGATAGTAAATGTAACATGAGTTTTCGACGCCTATTATGTGGTCATTTGGGATATAATTCTTATCGCAATTATACACATATAGAATAAAAATTAATGCCACAAATATATGATGTGTTATTATTTAGTATAGTGACTTCGTTCGATAATCTTATGTATAAGTAGAAAAAATATATTTTTGTACTATTCCGTGAAATAATCATTCTTAAATTATTATCATTTTCTGGATAATTTCAACATTTTTCAATTCAATTTAAGGCTTTTTCAATTATTCAATTTCAATATTTTTTTATACGTAAAAGAAACCATCGTATGATTTAAAAATGATTTTTAAAAGCTTATTTTTTTTATTTAGTGAATTCTTTTCAGATATTTTTATTGCTGAAGTTCTGAAACAGTTGCTTCAACGGATATTTTTGTTTATAGCGTGATAAACATTCTCCGTCGTAAAATAAAAATTCACAATAGCCTTACTTTTATAAATAAAATGTTTTGAGTTTTGATCGGTTCCGCTATTTGTCAATTTATTGACAGGTTTCATTACGTATTCCACTTTTGATTAACAAAATTTATATATTCATATTGTAATAATGCAAAAAAAAGAACTAAATTTAAAAGGATAATATAGTAACTTATACATATGAGTGTAATTGCATTAGTAAACATAATTTAGTTAATACTAGTCTAGATAGTACTTATAGGGGTAATCTATTTCTATATGGTACTGTAATAGGCACCAGAAAGGGTATCGGAAAGGTTTTTTAGTACTAATATTGATATTTAAAGTTAAAAATAATAAATTAAAAAAACCGTGACATCAACTAGAATATGATTGATTCAAATTCAAATTCAAGTTACAATTTTATATTTTGTTTTCAAATACATTAATACCGAAATATGAAAGTTTTAAGTCGTTAAAATTCAAATAAAAATTGAGTGCGGTCCGTCGAGGAAAAATTATATACGATATCGTCCTGCTGTCCGTGATTTAGTAATTACATTGTAATAATAAACAAGTAATAAATATTAAAAAATGTCTAAACTGTTGTCAAATTTACCATATATATATAAACATAAAGATTTGTTGAAAACGATCGTGTACATCCAGTGCATGTATATTTATATATGATATTCAAAAAATGTGATTAGATTTACATTAATACAAATATTTTTTTATACATACACTCAGATATATAGACACGTATTATATTATATCATTATATATAGATAAAATACATTATTTATTAGATTATTATTATTATTATTATTATCATCGACGAAACGTTTTCCTCACAATTAAAATTGACACCACAAAGACAATCTGTCTTTTCTTTGGTTATTTTTTAATACCTATTTAATGATTTAAAAAAAAAATACATATCGCGTATATAATATATATATCTATACTAAATATAGTAAAAAAAATAATGAATAAATATTTATGCTATATATAGAATTAATAAATAAATTCATCACCAATTCAATTGGACACATATTTTATATTCAATGTTTATAATATTCAATATCATTAAATAACTATAGTTAGATAGATATATAGATAGATATGTATATATATTTTTTGTATATGCATAAATTACATAAATATATATATATTATATTTATAGTGTTTGATTGAAAACATATATATATATATATATAAAAGGTATTAAAAAGGTGTTTTAATATTGAATTCATTTTTTGAATATAAATTTATTTATTATTATTTTTTAAACTGGAAATACAACGTCTGTAATATTTAATATAATGTATATTTTATATATAGAAAAAAAATCAATGTGTTGAATTTATGAATAATTCTTTTAAATATTATATTTTTATATTTGTATACACATAAGGAAAAATGAAGCATTTACCAATTATTTTCTTATTGTATAAATTGGAAGTGCATTATGAGAATATAATTGTAAATAGATTTATTTGATATTGCTATCATATGAAATATTATATTCATTTAAGTATAGAAAAAGGAAATTCGTTTTTTTTTCAAAAAAATATTATAATAATTGTATAATAATTATAAGGAATAAGAGGCGCCATCACCAATTTTCTATTAATTAAATAATAAATTTAAACTGTAATGTGAATACTTTTTGTTAAATTTCAAAGCAAATTTAAAATTGTAACATTCAATTAAAATCTTTTTAACATTTTAATAAAATAAATGTTTCGACATATAATGAATTTATTTTTATATATAAATAGTAGTAGCAAATAATTTATTGTAAATAAATATATTAGCACTTCATTCAAACTATTTTATAATGTTATAAATTTGCTTTTGAATTATGATCATAAATTGCATATAAATATATAAAAGTAAATAATAAAATGCATACAAACATTAATACAATATAAAAAAAAAACGCTTCAAGGCTAACACCCGTAACAGAATGCACGTACTGATTGCCCGGCGGATAAAGGGGTCTTAAATTGATCACTAATCAGCGTCCTCAAAAAATTTTAATATAAAATTAAGTGCCACACTTATATATTCAAATTAATTCAAAATTTCATCCCACATTCCAAACAAATATCTTCAAAACTTAATGAGATATACGAGAGCATTAAGGTCGGAAAATTTGTAGTTCCCGAGAAAAGTGGAGGCAACCGGAGGGAGGCCGGAAAACTTTTTTTTCATTTTTCACGATAAAAAGTTCTAGTTCGCTGAGAAAAGTGATAAACACCTTAGATACCTTAGATTTTTTCCGAAAACGAATACAATATATTGCAGTACTTATTAAGTACGTGCATAAAATTGAAAACGCAAAGAAAATATAATAAATAAATAACACTTTAACTTTACCATATAAAAAAACGTATTTTTCGTATTGATATAACTCTTTTCTTTTTTTTTTTTGTTCCGGTTTTTTATAACTCTTCTTATACATTACACATTTAACTTTATCTTATTTTGTTACATATACACGATTATATTAAAATGCACCAGGTGTTTCTCCACACACAAGTTACTATATATCTATACATTTTATATATATTAAATAAAAATTTGACCACATACTGCGAGTAACGATTGAAATTTCTTTTAATAAAATCTGTTTATCCTTTCTTTACTCTTTTTTATTTTTACATATTATAGATAAATTTATTACTAAATTTTTTATTGTACAATTATTTTGTATATAGATTTATAAATATATAATATATGTTTTATTTTTTATATTATTTTGATTCATATACAAAAATAAATATCATATTTCTTTATTTGTTTTTATTTATATATATATACAAAATAATATATATTTATTTGTTTTGTTTATCTTCTATACATAAACAAACTATATGTATGTAAGTTTATCTATATATATACTATATAGATAAAATAAAATTAACATTTTCAACATATTGTAAATTTATTATGCATATATTATTATAATATATGACACATGCTTCAAATTAAATTATTTCTGGATATTAAAAATGTTTTATATAATTCGATAATACACTCGTAATATATAGAAAATTTAATTATTTGATAATAATTCTCTTAAAATATAGAAAAAAATATTTATCATGCAATTGGTTATTACTTCGTGATGTGTGATTTTTTTTCACGAAATTTATATTTAAGATTCCGGATAACAATAATCATGAGGTTTTTTTTAGATCATGCATTATCATTTAATTTTTCATTTTCGTATACAAAGAATACACTGTAACAAAAATAATAGATATTAGTATACAAAAATTATTATAAATTTCTCAGAATCATGTGAATATGAATACAAATATGAATATTTTTTATATATGTATAAGTATCTATAATTTTAAATAAAATATACTGATTAGTCATATATTGCATATATGTAAGTATCAAACATTATATCAAATTTTAACATATTATAGTTAAATTTTTAATTATATGAATTTATGACCGCAAGATAACGACCATATTTACTAAATTGAATATTTTTTTTGGTATAAATCATTTGTTTTATAATAATTTCAAAATATCATGCAATTTCTTATACCAACTGTGCAAAAATTGAAAAAACAATTCAACTATGATTGTTTTAAAGAAAAAAAATTGAACTGAAATTATATCTAGGAATTGAATGCGCTCTAATAATATGAATTAATTGTAAATCGTAAAGTTTTTTGATATCACAATTTTTTCACATATTACTTTATTTTTCACATATACATATTACTAAATTTTCACATAATTTTTGCACCCCCTTATTAAAAATTGTAATCACATATTTTCACAACTGATTGCGAGAAAAATCGAAAAATGTGCATGCAAATGTGCGTAAATTTTATTGGAAAACAAAATCAATTTATCAATATTAAATATGTATAGAAATTCTCAATTACATTTACTTATATTTATTTATTTGTTTTGTACATAAAACGATAATAGAACGACATTAATATTGTAAGACGAAAAAACAAATACGGCCAATGAATATAATTAAACGAAATGGAATATTTTATTTAATAAAATGCATTATTACATGCACATAATATGACCTACGAAACAAAGATTCGTATTTATTTATTCATTTAAAAATTATGATATGATATGATGAGTTAATTTTTATATATTTTATTATTATATTCGTATAACAATTAAATATTATTTTTTATAACCTAAATTCTTAGAACTTTATATGTGCGGTTTAGTTTTATATAAAAATTATATAAATTGCACATTCATTTGTTTTTGTATATTATGTATTTTTTTTGGTTAAAAAATTAATAAAAAATGAAATTTGAATCACTATGAAAAGCGGCAAGCTTTATCAATTATATTATATGTATAAGACTTCCAACTGTCTGGCGGCCAATTTACCGCGTGCTCCTCATATCTCATATGTTTATGAATTTAATATGTTTTGTATGAATAAATATTCATTTAATATATTAATACATTGTAAAAAATGAACGCATTTATTTTTTTTTGCCTCATTGTTGCATTTTTTTTACATTTGCAATAAATCCGTGTTCATTTTTATATATAGAGAAATATGATATAGTTGTTGGTTTAGTTAAACTACACTATATCTTGATAAACATTTCTTATATTATATAAAATAATTTAATATTTATTATTATTACGTACGATGAATGGATAAATGAATAAATATATATTTAATGCAACGCGTAAAAAACATATATACTTATTAAATATATTATAATATATGAATGATGGTAATTGTTACACACAATCTATTTATTTATTTTTATTTTTTAAATTTTGTATTACATATTAAATTTTTAATAAAAAAAAATATATAAATATGTTTCATCATATGTTATACAAATTAGATGTATCTCGTATAATGCTTCTGATTAACGCTACTGTTTAGCATTTTATTCATTTTATATTTTATCAATTTTGTTACATATAAGTAATTATTAATAAATGTTTCGTTCAATTGTAGAAGATGGATTCATTCAATATAATATGTGTCTGTTTTGTAAACGAAGAATGGAATGAAGGTTTTATATATGGAAAATTACATTTTTATATAATCATTAATATGTGATTTTTCAAATTAATATATAAAATATATTAATTATATTTATAATATCGCATATATCACATATAATTTTGATAAATATACATTAATGATCACTTTGTCATTTATATTGTAGAAGACATTATTCCATTTTCTATTAGTATATATTTTTTTTTATAAAATAAAGCATTCGTCCGTCGTTCGTAAAGACTTGGGTAAAAATTTAAACAAAAATTAATTTTTTACAAATTCCTATACATATTACAATAAATTTTTTTTTTTAAATGTGAAAATGGCGATTTGATTTAAGATGGGGGATATTCGTAAGTGCATGCATTTAAAACTCAATATTAATTTCTATAATTTTTGTAATTTTAGTTCAATTACGAGAATCTATGAATGTTGCCCCTTGGACCCAATTGAATTTTAAAAATTGTGAATTTGAAATATTTGTAAAATTTTAAATTTATAAGGTTAAATTCAAAATCGAGTCAAAAAAATGAACATTCAGGTAAAAACATTGACAATTTTGATCAAATTGGCTTTGCTTCATTTTTTCTGTGGAACTTTATTGCACATTGTTCTAAAATAATTTTTAAAATAAAGTTTTAAAATAATTTTTTGAAATCTTTCATTATAAAAATCTAATATTACAATATTATAATTATTTACAAATATTATTAAATGAAATTTAATTGATATAACCAATAATCATTAACATTATATATTATTAACTCTATCATTCACATTTCACAATATAATTTTAATTAACATTATATATCAAGAACGGATTTGTTAAATAATTTTAGTGACAGACTAGTAATTTTTTATGAATTCTCCGATTATAAATGAAATTTTGGATATATTAAGATGTCCACATATATAAAATTTATACAATCATATTAATTTCGATATAAATTATTTTAAAAAATATACTATATTTATTATCTACATAAATTATTCAAATAAATTAAATTAACTTATTCAAACAATTTGAATTGATTTAAAAAAAAAGTTGTATTTAATTATACAATAATAAACTATAAAAAAAAGAAACCCATATAGTCATATAATAAAACAACACAAAGATTCAGCAATCACAGTATATAATATGTGATACTATATTCAGTTAAAATTGAACGGAAGCATTGTCTTTAAGATTTACATATTTACATATGTAATAGAAACGACAAAAAAAATCAATTTGTTATTTTAAATTAACATCAAATTGTCGTTTGTTCGTATGTTCTTATAATATAAATATAAATTAGTAAAATAGAACATTTTATTCATATACATAAATACATTGATTATTATAAGATATCGCATACAATTATTGTAATTCTTTTACCTTTATATATCTTGATATTGATATATACAGTGTGTCCCAGCTCATTTAATTAAAAAAATTTAAATTCATATAAAAAAAGCTTATAATATTTTCTAATTATCAGTATCGATGTAATTGACAATAAATAAATGAATTACTTAATCTGCACTGAAGTTTTTGCGTGTTTTTTGTGCATAATTTGTAATAATTTATTAAAAGATAAAAATCATTGTGATATATTAAGCACGTTTAATTTACGTTTGTGATTTATTAGTTTAGTACTCTGAAAAAAATACACTGGTATGATTAACCAAAAACACTGTTTACTTCCAACAATACTTAGTAATTCTTCAACCAAATAAGTACTTAGTTATTCTTACCAATTCATTTTGGTAATTTTTTATTATTTTAGTGATAAATAAATTTTTGCTTTTTTGCGTTTTTGCAACCGCTTTTGCTGAAATGTTCAACGCAAGCTTTCTTTAGCGTGAGCTGGTTAAGTTGAAAGATTAGGTATGTCAGAGCACCCCTTCAACCACTTTCCTTGCGGAAAGTTTCTAGGTTTCCGATCCTTTTAGTTGTTCGTATATTTTTAAGTTCGTAAGAGTTTTAAAGATATTTGATTGAAATTAGAGTAAGGCGAAAATTTTTTTATTTATATACATATATAATTTTATAGTCAACAAAAAATTATAAAATCAATGGACGAAGATATTTTATATTGATAAATTTTATCTTAAAACTTCCGTGATAAATTCAAAATTTATATATAGCTTATTGACAATTTAAAGTTTGAATTAAAAATGTTATAAATAATGCATTTTTATGAATTATACTACTCATATAAAATAGCAGATCTAGTTAAAGTTTATCTAAAAATTATATGTGTATTAAAATTTTTCCTATTTTTTGATTGATTTTTTATAATGAAATGACAATTTTAAAATTTATCATAAAAGACAATTATAACATTTATTATTATATATATTATACAAATAAATACAATTGTCATATTTATAAATGACAATTATATATATCATATTTTATAAACATGTTTAAGTCATATTTATATACATTTCATTTATAAGATCAAAAGAGAGAAAGTGCATATTGCGATTAATAAATGAATAATATCTGTATAGCTTATCGGTATGATATGGGTATAGGATTTACTTTAATAAATACATTAATCACATAAAAAAAATAACAAATATAAATTAATGCGGTTTACATTGTATATAAAATAACTAGTTTAGGTTACATTCACGCACGCATGTATATATAGCAAATCAGTTGTCCTATAGCAAAAATTATTATAAATTGTATAGTGATGTGAATCTGACCAATTTGACAGTCTTGTTACCTTTTATATGAATATTATAAATAACAGAAGAATAAAAAACACATTATAAAACTATAAATTTAATGCAACAACAACAATGTCATATGCGATGTACGATTACTCAAGAGAATGTTAACTCTAAAATTTATAATTGATTATATGTATATAAATGGAAAATATTTAAAGAATGGCGCCCAATTTTTTAAAATTCAGTTACACACAGTTTAAAATGAAGATGATGTTAAAAAAAACATTACAAGAAATTTAGCGCCTAACTTGAGTGTTAAAATATCTTCAAAATAAACACTATATATATAAAATAATTCAATATATATTATATTTTGTATATATGTTAAAAGACCACCAAATATCAATGAATATATTATATACAAGCCATTCTTCTATATATTAATATTTTACTCTTAAAAAATAATAATATATACATGAGATTAAATTGATGACATTGATTTCTATTATAAATATACATATTTATATATATATAAACATAAATACAATGGTAAATATAAATAAAATAAAATAAATTCGCGTGGATAATAAAATTCAATTCAAAAATGTTTGCAACAAAATAAACAATAAAATAAAAAGCCCAAAATGAAATATTTTATTTTGATTCTTCTTTCAAATTTTCAAAATATAAATAATACAAAACAGTTTACAGATGCATTTATGCAACTTTGCACAAATATATTGAATATAAATTCCAGGAGGTCCTCATTTTTCGCAGTTCTACGGATTGTGCGATCAAGGCGGCTTCTTCGACACTCTGTTATATTTATATATATTCTTTATCTTGTGTACATCATCCTCATCATCATCATAATCCATATAATAAAATCATGTTTAAATGTCATCTCATTTATATGAATTAAATTTAACAATTGCTTATATATTACAAAAATACAAATTTATTACATGTATGATGAGTATCGTCATTTCTAAAATGCAATAAAAAAAGTGATATCCCATGAAACAAACAATATTTTTATTATAAAATTTATTTTTTTATAATTTTTTTCACAATAAATAAAAAGCCCTAAAAAGAAAATTCATATTTATATGAAATTTAAAAACCTCATACGTCGCTTTCGTGTACGACAATAAATATAATATATATAAACAAATAAATAAACATAAAAAAAAGGAATAATAAATATTAATTCGCAGTCACTAAAAATTATATACAAAAAAAAATTGTATATCAATCGGTTTTCTTTTGATAAAAATCAAGTCAATTTATCATAGAATGAACAATAACATTTTGGTCAACACATCATATTACAAGTTTTTTCCTTTCCGTTCCTTTCCTTTTTCCCATTTATATTTATTCTTATGCGATAATATTCGCATTTAATTCTATACCATATGCATATTTTAGTATGTATATATGCGCATATTTACCATTTTTTATAAATATTATTTACGCAGGTATACGTATATAGTATTTACATTATATCAATTCAAAATACGTTCAAAAATTGATATACCTTTTACCTTTATTGTAAATATTTATTATATATCCACCGAAATATACGCATTCATATATTTATACGTATCGCAGATATACTATATATAGAAGAAGGAAAAACAGACGAAAAACCATATAAAATTATAAATCATGTAAAATATTTGAATTTATATGAACATCATGATCGGTGAATAACAAAAAATAAAATGAATACATTTTTGCACAACAAATATGTTTTACACGAATTTTCATATTATATGACACTTTTTGTAATTCTTATTCTATATATATTATATTAACACAATCATAATTTTATATATATTTTAGAAATACAGTTGCGGGAAAAATCGTTCAAAAGTAATCCGAATATTTTAATTGTAAATATACGTGTGGAAATCTCTGATATTATTATAAAGATAATAGTAATGCTGACACCAATAAATGAAAAATTCCATTAGATATTCAAATTCACTCAAATTGAATTGATTATATGCATATGTTGTCAAAAAGACCTGAGTAACATTTTCTAAAGATATTGATCTATCTAGCAGTAAAACAATTTGAATACATATACTATATCATTAACGATTATTGATCGTTATACTTGTATTACTATTCAAATTAATATCGGCTATCGGTCATGATACATTTTTTAAATGATTTTGCAATCCGATCCGAAACGTGCTTGGTTCGATTCCACCTACGAACCATCAAATTTTTACTTGTTCAATTGTAATTTTCAAATAATCCCCATTAAAATCTTTCGTTTTCTGATTTTGTGCGTCACAATCGTTTCGAAATCTCGTGATTTGGGAATTTAACAGTATAAAATTAAATATACTAACCTTTAAAGAACGAGCGCATTTTGTGTTTAATATTTACAATGTCGCGAGTTTAGCGACATTCGTTAGCTAAATGTTAAATTGCTATATTTTACAATTCATAAAAAAAAAACCCTAATTTTTCTGTTAACTGTCAAAGCGATCGCAGACAAAAATCATAAATTATTTATATATTTACTTTTAATAATTTTCTAAATTTATCCATAGACACATTTATATTTTGTATATAATATAATGCGTGGATAAAAAACTTAAATATATATGATTTCATAAAAATATTTATCATTTTTTAATATTTTAAATTCGCAATTTAATTATTTCAAATATTTTTAATATACTATAACTGCAGTAAATATATATGGAATATATAAATAATAATCAAATATAATACAAAAAAAAAATTATCATCAAACAGAGAATAATACAATAAAATAATTCTTTGGAATTTAATATAATATGTTCAAATAAAAGTCAAAGACAATAATAATATAAAAAAAATCCTTCGCAAATCATTAATATAATTAACGAACGATTGATTATCTTTCTTTTTAATAATAATAACACAGAATAACACACTTTATATTTATATATATAGAGAATGCATAAAAATGTATGCTTTCACACTGATTTTATCACCTTTTGTAAAAATAATACAAATATATGTTACGTGAATCTTTGCTACGACTTATTAAATAAATTTTAATTCGTTAATAATTTAAAATGTTCTCTATATTTTAAAAATTGAATAATTTATAAAAGCATTGCTGTTTAAAAAAAAAAGAAATTCTTTAAAGAAATTATAAATTCATTTTGTCAAATGTTAAATAATAAATTATATTTCGAAATGAAATGAAGTTTTGTTTTATATAGAAATTAAGGAACTTTTTTTATTTTTATCTTTCAATAATGATTTACAACAGAAAATGAAAACATTTTAATTATTTGAATAAAACTTTTAATTTCTAACTAAAAAAAATTATAAATACTTTTTAAAATAGTATTTTATTCACTCATTTATATTATATACATATTATCTAATAAAAATTATATATATTAAATAAATTATTTCAAATGTTTTATATACCTACATAAACATATATTATGTTTTTATATAAAATAAAATAGAATTTATTAAATTTTGCTCATTCATTCATATTTATTACATGTACAAATGTGTAATATTTATTATTATATATAGAAATAATTTAATGCACTTACGTGTTTATGCTCTATTTATTTAATGATTAAATTAAATATATTATAAAATACATACTTTAAATAATAATTATAATAATAACAAACATTTATTAAAACATATTTTAAATAATTGCTTCACCACTTCACTTACACAAACAAACGCATATGAAATCAAAAATATAATATGTGTGAATTAAGATTAGGAAAATGAATCCTATATAAATATATATAAAATATGCGTCTGCATAACATAATATTAATAAATATTGTATATGAATATTTAATTTGGAAAATTTCTTCTTCCGTTTCATTGTTCAATTTTATTACTATTATTATTATTATTATTATTTATTACACTCACATTCCCCGTTATTATAAAATCTTTATGTATATATAAGAAAATTTCTATTTAGAATATTATTATTTAAATCTTGTTATAAAATATGTGTGTGTTTGTGTGCGGTTGCATCTAATAAACACCATATAATTTTCACTTTTGCTTTGCACGATATGATCATTTTTATTTTGTGTGTGTGTGTTTGCGTTTTATTACATTAGATTATTCCTTTTTTGTTTTGTTGTATAACTAACAACATGAAAAAAACACAAAAATATTTAATAATATATTTTTTACCATCACACATATTTTAATCATATATATAATATAATTAATTATATACTATATAGAATAAGCTTTAAGAATGCACATTTTTGTGCATAAATAACTCTAATATGAGAGTGGCTATATAAGAAAAAAAAACTACATACTTATAAATAATGTATGTATTTGAACATTTTTGCATTCAATTTATTAAATTTTTTCTTTTTTTCGTTGTAGTGATTAAAAATGTGTTTTTTATATGGTACAGTTCATATATGAATTTTTTATTATGTAATAATTATAATCAATTTAAAAGCAGCAAAAGCTTAATATGAGATGATTAAATTTGCATTTAATTACATCCATATATATATTTTATATAAATGAATGTATGATATATAATCATTATTTTAATTGTTTGATATTAAACACACAGTGTGTTATGATATGTGTGACTCGAGCAAACAATAATAAATATTTAAAATTAAAATTATTATTATTATTATTATTTAATATAGCGCATATATATACACACATTAACAATATATATATAAATACACGTATTAAATATGTATATATAGATATGTAATTAATTAATTAAGTTGCATACAAAAAATAAACAAACTCTAGCACACACGCTCTTTTAATTGAATCGACTTGTTAGTTGATTTGGTATTATCATATGCATAGTTGAATACAATATTCAAGTGGTGCATTTAATATTCATAAATTCGAATAAATTATATTGTATTTAGAGTGGTGTATTGAGATATAGAAATATACACCATTGTATTTTGTTGAATTATAGTTATACTATCGCATATCATACATATATATAAATTACAAAGTGTTTCTCATTTAATAAATAAAAACAAAATATACTCATTACGCAATGTTTATAATTATGCTATGTTATATGTCTGAATATAACATAGTTCGCAGAAAGAAATCCAAAATGTATATCATTAATATTTCATTGAATATTTATAATAACGGAACTGAATTTTTTTTTATAAATGTAGAGGATTCAATTTCATATGCTAGGTGTGTGAATATGACTTGACAATCTTTGTAAACACACAATATAGATTACAGTAGTGCGCATCGCAAAATCGATTCGAGTTGTTGACAAGAGAAAAAAGCTATATAAAAAGAAAAAGTTAAAGAAAAATGAGAAGTTTGATTGTTCATAGTAAATGAACAAGATATTTCAAACAAATTGGATCAAAACAAAACAAATTCTTTTATTTTTTAAATTGTAAATTAGTCTTTTCGTTTGTCCACAACTCAAAGTGTCCACCGTACACACCGCAAGATCGGTTAGCTTCAATAAATCAGGAAGGATAATTGTAATTTCATTCTATGCCAACATTATATGAATTTTTCTGAATTTTCACAGTCCTTCTAAATTAAAACAATTTATAAGGTTCTCCAATTTCGATTATATATATATTTTTATGCCCGATACCCATTATATTAACGGTTTCATTAAGTTAGCAATTATTTTGTTTCTTCTTTTTGTTTCTTGCTCCAAATACTTTGTGAGTAAAGTCAACATATATTTTTATTATATATTTGGAAAAATGCATGAAAGTAAACAAATTTTTACTGATATCTGAAATATGGAATATATCCGTTGGAATTACTGTAAGTTGGATGCATATATCTACATATAAATCAGAAAAACCGTGAGATAATATTTTACGGAATATATTATCTTAAAGATGTTCTTATATTTGGACAAAGTTGATACAAGAACGTCAACATATCTCTGCGAGTGAATTTTTTAAACGCTTAAAGGAGAGCACTGACAATTTGTTTTTACGAGCCTTCCATTCCCAAAAAGAAAACATTTTTTGCGAAACACTACCAACAATCGTGAAGAAAGATAAATCACGCATCTATCATAATTATCGATTTAATTAGCATTTGAATTATTCCTCTTATCAATTTTGTGAAATTTACATCCAAATCTCTCCGTTTGTATAATATGAAATTTCATAATTATTTATGTTACTTCGCCAATTCATAACCAAAAAGTTTTCGTTTAAATTTACGCAATCAGCTGTACATAATACATAATTTAAATTTAAATTTAAATATATAGGTATATTTTAAATTTATTTTATTGTTTTTTTTTTTATTTATATATTTAAACAGAGGTAAATAACACCTCAAAGTCGTATATCTATTTATATCTATCTTCGTCTGTCTGAATATTATATATTTTAACGTTATTTCAAAAATATTTAAAATAAATTTTACGTAAATATAGCATTAAAAAATATATTATTATTTTATCCATCAATATCAATTTACTTAAAAAAAATTAAAAAGTATAATTTAAACATTCCGAATTTTTGTTTTTAATATTATATGTATTTAAATTTAATGTTAATTTTATAATTCATATATGCATATAGAAATATAAAATCCTATATACATTGATATAGAAATCACCTGCGCTAACGGTCGTGTTGGATAAATTTATATAATTTGTATAGTATATGTATACATTTTTAATAACTCTATATTATATTCATATATATATTTATATATAGATATACTCAGTAATCATACAATAATAATTTTAATAATAATAATATAAATAATAAGCACCTGCTTTGGGATTCTTTGGTAATGAATATATATATATACATATATATAATAGTTGGATATTTTTAAAGAATTATAAAGAAGAGTCGTGTATTTGTATATACGCAAACGTCTCCATCATCGGCGATCGCACACCATACATATACAAAATACTAAATTCATTGTTTAAAAAAAATTCATTTATTGCATTATTTTGATATAAAAAAATTAACCGAAAATATATACAATAAAACAATGTAATAAATAAACACACCAAAAAAACAATACAGAAAGAAAGAAAAATATTGTTACTTTTATATAATTACTTGTATATAATATATATGTTTTTTTTCATTCAATTTTTTATTTCGGATAATTGAATGGGAAAAAATTTGCATATAGGGGTTTTAATTATGTGCCATTATTTAATTCTTTTTTATTCAAATTATTTTATTTATATAAACACATATTTAAATAACACTATTTTTTTTTTGTTTTTTAATTGTGTTTTGAGTTTAAAAAATTATTGCTTATATTTTTATTTAGTTATTTATAGCAATATTTATTTTTAAAGTGAATTTCTTGAAGAAGTATTTAATTTTATAAAATGACCGGAAATCATTTTAAAAATACTCATAAATTGTATTTTTCTTTTCATTTGTTGCAATAACTATTTTATACAGATATCTATTATCTTAAATAAAGAGATATAGCCAATTAATTACATTTAACAAAAAATATTATTTAATTAATTATTATTTTATAAAGATGAGGTTTAGGCGATTTTTCAATAATATAATTATGAAAAAAAAAACATCTATTTTATACACAATACTAATTCATGTATATAGAATAAATTTCCAATAAATGTCACAATAAATGATATTGTATCATAAAAAAAAAACATTTATATTTAAATTGTTTTACAAGACTTGAATAACAAAAAGGTATAAAATAAAATTAAATAAAAATTATTATATTTAAATTATATATTGAAAATCAATTTTGGTTGTTGTTTCCAACAACAAAAAATCACTATATTTGTACAACAAAATGGATAATATATCATTTACTACTTGTAATAAAATGTGTAAAACATTTTTCATTTATTTACCTTTATATGATCGCATGCATATAGTAAACATAATGTATGTATATATATATAGCTGCATATATTTTACTGAAAATAAAATCATATTATTGAATATAAATAAATACATACCTTATCGAGACAAAAAAGACAAACATCATGCTATGAAATAAAATTTGTCATATTAAAAAAATTTTATTTTATTTGTAAAGACAAACTAAAAATAAATTTCCATATCCATATATACACACATCAATAATAGTATATACAGGAGATCCTCTCTAATCTGAACCTCTAATAAATTATAAAAAAAAGTGGCTATCAACTTCCATAGTCGTCAATTGTAAGGTGTTTGTGTAACGATGTTAACATCGTTAGGTGACCCTTATTGCCATGGCACTGAAAAAAAAACTATGGGCACCATGGAATTTAAAGTATTCCGCTCTTTATAAAAATTATGTGTATTAAAATTATAATAATAAGGATTTTTCCTTAAAGTAGATTGGGATTTTAAACAAAATCCCAAAGATTTGGTATATAGGGATGTTTTAAACCCAAAAATGAAAAATTTGAGGTTGTGGATCAACTTGAACCACTTGCAAATAAATACTACTTTGGAACTTATCATCGCAACTTTACCTCCAAAAACCACTTTCATATCCCAAAACTACCCATAACACAATACCAGAACAGTGCGTTCTACTTGAGTGTAATGGCTTGTTACGTTCTGCATTAAGAAGACACCTGAATCCCTTCAATGCTAGACACACCAGGCCGCTATCAGACTATTAATTGTATAGTAATATTAATAAATCACAATAGAAATTATGTTTATTGAAAATTTCTTCAACAATTATTCCGTAATCCAGAGCACCACTTTCAAATAAAAATAAATAAATAAATTAATTGTTCGCTATACAATCTGGTTTTAGCGCCCAACAACAGCCTTCTGTTGTTAGTTTCTTAATTTGCGGCTTTTACGGTGTCGGTAATTAGCCGTACGACCTACCGCAAGCGGAAAATACAACTCTGTGTTAAAATTCAAATTCGAAAAATAACCGAAAACACAAAACATATTTTATGCATTCAGTAGGATACGAACCCACGACCCCAAAATTTCGTTAGAATTTTAGGTTGGCATTTTTAAGATTTACAACACAGAGTTACCACTTTCAAATATCGATCCGAATTAGAGAGACCTGCTGTATATTATTTAAATATTCTAAAATATGCAAAAAGTAAATACAAATTCTCAAATTCTATACAATCCTTTTTATTTATTTTATATATAATTTTCATTTTTTTTTTGTTATTTTGATAAAATTTAATATATATATATTGTGATTTTATTTATTTAAAAAATTTATTTTATTTATTATTATATACAAATAAGAAATATACAATGAATATAAAAAATATGAAAATTACATTTATCTGTAATATATACTAATATTTCATTTGTCAAAAATGCATTGTGTATATAATTCCATTAATTTGTTCACGGTGCGTTTTTTTTGCTCTTTATAGCTTATATGTATATATACTTTTATTAATATCTTTATATGATTGTAATTGTTTTGTACGGTTAGGAGGTATATTAACAGTATTAAAAATTTCACATGAACAACTATAATAATAAATGTATATGCAGTAAATTATACATTATTTGTAATATCAAGCGATATATTTGACAAAATATAGCATTTATACTATATAAATTACGTTAATGATACACAACTATTCATTTGCAACTATTCATAGACACTATTCTATTTAACATTTTATAAAAAAATATAATAATATGACTTCATTGGTCATATATTATGATAATACATTCATATTTCTTTCTATAAGGAGAAGGATACAGCAAGTTCTATAAAATTTACAAATACAGTTGAAAGTTTTGAAGATTATTTGTTAAAAATGAATAATGGAATTCTGTAAACACAGCCATTGGTATATTTTTTCATCCGTTTTCTTTTATTTTATTTTTCTTTTATGATCAATCATTTTCCATACAAAATTTCTAAAAGTTAAAAAAAGAAGGTTTTTTAGGAGAAATTCGTATTCTACATTTAAAATATCGATATTTTTCTTTATAATTTTCATCTATATTAATATTTTATAGAAATGAGAACGTTTTTCACTTTTATAATAGAAGATTGATGTTTGTGAATTTGGTAGTATTTTTGTATATTTGATATTATGATCGCATAAACAATCCGATACATAGTTGCAAAATCTCTTATATTTTGTTTGTCTTCTATTAAAAATAGTGGCATTTAATCAATAATAAAATTTTGTCAGAATCCCATTAAATTTTCATAATTCCAAACAATGTTTCCTATTAATATATATACACCATTATAATTTTGAATTTATTCAAACTACCATAAGACTATATTGAGAATTATATCTAATAATTACCAATTCAATTATACAGAATTATCTATCATTTGTTTATAAGGTAGTTTAAGGTATTTTAAGTGTAGGTTTAGAAAACTAATGACTGTTTTTCTATTGTTTTCCTTTGAAATTAAACGAAATGTTAAATAATTAGAATATACCACACTAAACAAAGATGAAAAACTTTAATTAAAGTTAACCTCCTAGTTTAAGTTAAATATAATTATTATAACTTTCTATCTATCATTTGTTGGAACAATTTTTAGCTTATACATAATATGTAAATCATTTGTATAAGCTTACAGTTTTTTTGGTATATATTACTTACTTACTTCTGCGCGCCTACAACCTACAATTGGTTTTGGCGTCCATTAACAGCCTTCTCCAACCGGACCTATTTACCGCCAACGTCCGCCAGCCGGAAACGCCGAGGGCCCGAAGGTCCACTTCTACTTCGTCTTTCCACCTACCCCGCGGTCTTCCTACACTCCTAGATCCGCCCGGCTTACTGTCCAGCATTTTTGACGGTATACGATCGCCATCCATTCGTACCACATGACCAAACCACCTCAGGCGACCGATCTTAATGAACCGAACGATGTCGGGTTCGGTATATAATTTATATAGCTCGAAATCGAACCGCCTACGCCACCATCCCCTTTCCTTTGTCGGTCCAAAGATGAGGCGTAGTATTTTCTTTTCGAACCCTCCAAGTCGCCGTTCGGTGGCCTGTGTCATGCACCACGTTTCAGAACCGTAGGTCACAATTGGTCGAAGCAGTGTTTGATATAGCTTTAGTTTCAATGTTTTACTCAATGTCTTCGAGAAGACCATCTTTCGCAAACCGTAAAAGGCCTTGTTTCACGAAGCAATCTGGGATTGAACTTCCTCCGCTATATCGTTTTCGCTGTTTATGCTGCTTCCAAGGTATATTGGCAAATAAACTATAAAACGAAATCTCTAATCTAATTTCTTCTAATATATTGAATTAAAAAAAACACTTTTGAGTAAGTGTGTATATCTTCTGATAGTTAATCAAATTTTTTATCGTTATATTTACTATTTATATAATGCATATATAAATAATTCAAATATACAAATCATTTCTAATGGAAATAATTAGATTATATTTCATATACATATACAATGGTTAAACCTCCTCCTGAATATACTCATATATTATTTATAAACTGCTGCTTACATGTAGATATTTCTAATTTTTCTAGTTGAATTAATATTTTAGATGTACGATAAATTATATGAAATAAATATATAGTATAATATGATGAATGTTTATTATTATATTATTTATATGACATATTAAAGAAAATCTTGTGGGTGCACAAAATTTTCACATTTTCTATATACCTATACCCCTATACGTAGCCTTATATTGAATATTGAATTTAAAATGACAGCTAAAATATGCTTTGTGTTTTTTGTTCCATGTATTTTATTTATTTATATGCATGTGATAAATATAAATTCATTCATCATTATATTAATAGTATATATATATATATATATATACATATCAATAAGTTAAAAAGAGTAAATAGGGGATGATTTATATAGTCTCAGAATATATTTTGTAGAGGGTGTTAGATTAAATTTGTTGGTTTTTTATGAGCTATATAGGGTAGATTTTTTGTAAAAATACAATTCTTTTTATATATATGTTAGTCTTATCGTATAGTTTTGTGATTATTTCGCATATATCAACTCCACCAGATCAGGGTATTTATCCCTGTTTATATAGATATATAATTCAATCATTTGCATCATTAAAAAATTTAAAAAATTATATACAAACATTTTTGAATTGGTGAGATACAATTTTATGTTAATTACAATGTTATACCAGTTGTACACAGTTAATTTATATAGATTTATGATATCATTAAATAATTGAATAAATTTTAAAGATATGAACAAAATCGCAGATAAGAAATTAAAATTTTATTTTGTAATTTTATGTATTTGAATGTTTATATTAATTTTTTTCAATCACCTTTTATGGTATCCATCATTGATATTAAACGAAATACAATCAATCATTTAATTTTTGTAATAAAAAATATCAATTATTTTATCTCACATTATTTTTATATATACATAATTATCATTTATTAATCTAAATATATATAAATCAATTACAATTGGAATAATGATCCTTTTACTTACTTTCCAATTAGTTATATAGCATATCAATTGTTTTTACTGTGGTTAAATTTAATTTAAAGTTATTCGTTTAATAAAGTTATTCGGGTGGTTTTTGAATCAAAATTGTATAAAATAAATAGGTAATACGAAGGCAAATACGAAAGTAAGCTTTGTAACGAACAAATTTATAACACACTTTTATTTTCACAATTTTATTATTTATTTTTCAATATTCATTGTTTGCCGCCAACTCAATGCCGTTCATATTTCAAGTTCTTTTATTCTATTTGCTAATTACGAGGTTTCTTGACTTTCGAAATATGTTTCAATTTCAGCCATCATTGATTTTTTTTTATGTTTTCAGTAGTTGTGGCTGGTTTTTTGGTTTTCCGGAACGATGTTCATATTTCGAAATTCTATGTTTCCTTCAATTAACTGCAACAAAGAAAATACTAAATTAACGTGTATGTGAAATTTTGACAGAACTGTTATAAACCATGGTTCTTGTGAAAAAACAAATATATTTGTCGCTGATGAAAAATAAAGGGAACATAAAAGGGAACTTACTTTCGCCGTTGCCCTCGTATGTACATTGAATAATTATATACAAGTTATTTTTTCTGTATATCATTTTAAAATAATCGATTACATTCGACATACTGAGCAATGCCAAAGCTTATAAGAATATATACGGTGTTATTTATTTTACTATATACTATATATACATTGTATTGTATTATAGATCAAATAATATTTGTAAGAATTATATATATACGATATGTGAAAAGTAAATAGGTAAAAATATATATAAAACAATGTGTCAAAATTAAAAAAAAAATATATATATGTAGGTAAATCTATAAATAAAAAAATATTATATTATTTTATGAGATATATATTGCGAAAAAAAAATAAATAATTTATTTTCTACATTTCAAATGGCGAAAGTAAATATATTTATACATATGTATACAGAAAAAAAAGTAAATAAACATTAGCATAACAAAACACGCGATATTATAATGTCTATTTTTTATATTTTGCTATAATATGCTGCTATTATTAGTAAATATATTCATCATATATCATATATATATAATATAAGTAGTGTAAGATGTACAAAAGATAATCAGTATGTAATTGTAAGCATGCGATTTATTAAGTCATTATTATGATATAATACGATAAAAGATAACAATCATATATATATCTGTATATATAAATGTAGAATAGATAACTATAAATACGTTTATATATAAATATAATTTATATATAGAGATCTATGTATATAACGAAAAAAAAATGATTTTTATATTTATAGAATTTTAATTTAATTTAATATATAGATTTAATTATACCATTTATGGGTTAGTTCTTTTTTTCATTTTTTATTGATATAATAAATATGCAAAAAGGTATTAAGAAAATGTGTGAAAATTTTTGAAATTAAATTTAAAAAATTTTGAAATGAATGTATACATTTAATTTTATACATAATCTGCCTATAATTTGAAGTATATGTTATTTGAAATAATAAACGTGAAAAAAATTAGTTGTTCTTAATTTTGTTTCAAGCACTTTTCCAGAGGTTTATTTAGAACAATTTATTTATTTATTTTTCATTAAAATTTATTGGATGCACAATTTTTTATTTATTCATCAAATAAATATAGAATTATTTTTGTATACCATACATACAAGTATTGTGCCTCTGTCATTTTGTATATATATATATATAATATATGTATATAATATTATTATTATTTTTTTATCATTAGTATTTTTTTGTATTTAACATTAAATGTACACCTTTGTAGATAAATTATATACATATGATTTTTAGTAAAATGCATTGTGCATACAACAATATACAAGAACGGTTCGTTACAAACGTGTATTTTGAATGCGAGTAAAAAAATAATAAATTAATTCTATAGTCTAATGCGGTAATTCCATCTCATATACATTTTTTTACTGGGTATCTGTTGTCTATATCATTTATTGAATTGAATGTAAACGAACGAAACGACAACGAGTATATATGTATATTTATTATTTGTAGAATATCCAATTGTACGACTTCCCCATTTATTATTATTATGTATGGTATTATTATTATTATTATATGCATAGCAGTAGTTTTTTTTTCATTTTAGACATATTATCCACATTATTGTTTTGAATTCCACCTCTAAGTACGTTTATTTATTTTTTTTTGTATATTTTATTATTTTTAATTCGCATTTCTTTTATTATATATTATTCATATTTATTTTATTTTTTCATATTATTTTATTTTAAACATTCACAAAGTACAGTGACTGACAGCTGTGTCCGCCATTTTACGTTTATGTATACACATATAGATAAAATCGCTACTTATAGATACCATATGTTTATCACAAAACGTATATCGGTAACTAAATGTAAAACTGATGAGTTAAAAATTTTTAAAAAATGTACCACAAGAGTTAGTATAGCAAATGTACGTATACCATACACGATGTTATATGACTGAATATATATATATTTATGGCGGTATATGCTTATGAATATATAATATATATATATATGGAAAGGTAAAAAATATATGCATTTCGCATCCATATTTATATATAGACATCATTGCTGTATATATATATATAAATATAATGTATATAATGTATTCATTCATTTATTTATATATATATATATATGAGAATGAGGATCTTATCAAGATATATAATAAAAGAAGTGCGAGAATCTTTAACTAGATGTTTTTATATACATATTCTTTTTTACTTTTTTTTTGATTGTACACATGCAAAAAAAATGTAAATATGAGATTTTTTTTTTAAATTATTTTATGCTGATACACAAGATTGTTAACATTGCGGTATACAACACATACATTATTTAATATATAATAGAGCTATACATTTTTCTTTATTCTATATAATATAATATACCCATATCACTCCACTCAAGCATATACTATACAAATATCTGCGCGTATACTTTCTATACATCTATATATGTATATAAGAATGTATGAATAGTTAATTTTCTTTTACAATTATAATATGTATTAAAAGAAAAAAAAATCCAAAAGAAAAATGTGAAAACAAAAAACTAAAATAAAATCTAAATCAACTATAATCTTTTGGAGAATACATAATTTAATACATAATTGAAAGATTCATTATAAAAATTTAAATCAAAGAGAATACATTACATATATTGATATTGCATATCAGAATATATAGTATGTGATTTCAATAGTTGTCTAATCATTCTTTGTTATACTCTATGCATGCCAACCATCCCAAATGCCAACCCAAAAATCTTAAACAAAATTTTGGGATCGTGGACATCCTACTGAAGATGTAAAATATGGTTTGTGTTTTTCGGTTATGTTCGAATCTAAATTTTCACACAGAGTTGCATATTTTCCCAAACGGTTGGTCGTAGGATTTATTACCGACACCATAAAAGCCACAAATAAAGAAACTAACAACCGAAGGCTGTTGTCGAACGCTAAAACCGATTGTCGCTTGTAATGCGAAATGTTGATTTTTCTATGCATGAAATATATTGTATTGCTGACGGAACAAAATTCTATAAACTATCGGTTTCGTGTATACAATTGAAAGATTAACACTATTTTATTCTACGTTAGTTCATACATTAAAAATATAACAATAATAATTTTTCCCGATTAGCGGGTCAGAAGTTAAAAAAAAGTGTTGTTCTATATTTTATAAAACATACCCAACTTAAAAGTCTGACCAAATTTTGGGGTAATGGGCTCGATTCCTGTACTGATCTGAGTTTGACCTATAGTTACATATTTTCCAATGTGCTGCTGGTTGTATGGCTAATTACCAACATATCACGGAAACCATTAATTTATGAAATTAACGCAACAGGTGTTTGTTTCAGGTGATGTAAAATTTCAATAACGAATTAATAATTAAATCATAAATGTTGAAAATTTTGAACGGAAACAAAGCAGCAACCACAAAATAAAATTTTTTTTGAAAATTATACAAAAAAAAAAAAGAAATATATAATAACGGGGAATAACATCTACCCATTCTCTTTTTTACACTGTTAAAATGACTCAATATTTTCAAATTTGCAATAATTTAACGAAAGCAATAACAACATGCGATCTATAATACTAAATTATAACAATCTTGTTAGGCCTTTTTTATTTTTTTACAACAATATTGTTATATAACACATTGAACTGGAACAGGGGGGTGTGTTTTTCAATCGATTATTCTTTTCTAATGGTTTTAATAAAGGAAATTATTATTTAACCGTTTATAATATCTATTCTATT
Organism: Dilophus febrilis; assembly: GCA_958336335.1. Classification (NCBI taxonomy): domain Eukaryota; kingdom Metazoa; phylum Arthropoda; class Insecta; order Diptera; family Bibionidae; genus Dilophus; species Dilophus febrilis. The sequence continues at coordinate 15,775,642 of OY284468.1, read as the reverse complement.
GCAAAACATATGGAAAGGGGCCCCTATCGTGCATTTTCCAACAGAAAAAATTTTCTATTAATCCGAAATATTTTCCAATTGGAAAAAATACAGGAATTTTCATAGTAAATTCCAGTGGAAAAAGGTAAAAAATTTCAATTACTTATTCGACCGAACATCAATAGGATTTCTAATTGAGAAAAAATGCCGATAGTGACATGATAATTCCAATTCATTTTTGATCCGTTGATCATTCGTATTGATGTGGTAACCAGTACGGACCGAATTAAATGTTTTTAATATTTTATTTTTTGATAAAAATTGGTGTTTTGGTTTTGAACTTATTGTAAATACACCTATATCACGCTACCGATTTACCGTACATGGAGCATATCGGAAACTATTCCATTTGATTTCCCGTAATCGAATAATGTGGTCTAATTATTTAAAAAATAAAACAATCACGTAATAAAATCACAAAACAATTATATTTTATCGTTAATTCTATCACCAAGAGTTCTGTTCATTGGCTAATCATATTGATATTATATTATATAATAATCTGTTAAGCCTGCAAATTAACGTTATTAAAATGATATCACACCCACAAACACAAAGTCTCCCACATTTTACTGTAATATCCCATGACCATCTCTTTATAACAGAATTTGTTTGTCGCAATTGAATTTGTTTGTTGATTTATAACTATATATTATAATTTTTTAATATAAACCCCATAAAACTTTTATGTACTGAATAAAAAAAATTCTCATATTTTCAATAGAATTCAAAAAAATGTCAACCTTATAATTACAATACAATAAATATTATATTTTGTACATTCTGTACAAAAATTGCATTCATTTCTGATTATATATATATTTTAGAACAAATTTCTAAATTTAAAATATCTAATAACTTTGAAATTCTTAAAGAAAATCTTTGTTGCATTCAATATTCAATATAGGAAATTCCTTATAATGCTAAAAATTATGAGGAAAAAATATATTGACACTTAATTATTTAATAAATGAAAAATATGGTTTTTTTTTAATCCAATATAAGCCTAATAATGTCAATTATAGAGTTAATAAGGCATTTTTTAATAATATAGAAATAATAAGTGTAATTAATAAATGACAACAACTAAAAACCCATAATAAAATTAAAAAAAAAACCATAATTAAATTAAAAAGTAAACAAAAAATGACCTAATTTAAATTGTTTATAATTTTATATGTACATTGTACGTTTATCATAATCAATAATTACTTAAAAGATCAAAATGTCAAAATATCTTAACAAAAATTAAATATGCATAATAAAATAAACCTTTTACTTGACACAGAGACCACCAACATAGAAATATATTTACTGTAATTTATCCATATCTAATATAATACAAATAGATATATTTATATATAATATATGATCGTTGTATGTGTTTTTATATTAAATGATTTGTTTTATAGAGGTAAATTAGAAAAAAAATTTATTATTCTTTGAATTAATTTCGTATGATGCGTGTACGGATTTTTTTTTTGTTGCTAGCAAAAGTAGATTTCATTTGATTGTAGAATTGTACATCATATCATAACATATATATAAATACTAAATATGAATAGATATATTATTGTATAATAATTTATTATATATAAATAAATAAATAAATACGCGATTTTTTTATATTTTATTATTAAAAATATATAAACCAAATGTTTTATTTATAGAATATATTTAAACATAAGGAAAGTAAAATTTACTTTCAATTTTTTACGGTTTACAGGTTTATTAATTGAATAAATGCGGCGGTAAATCAATAAATTGTTGAATAAAATGATGCAAACTATTTATTTTTATAACCGACAAATTCCTATTTAATCAGAAATTAATTACTTCTTTTCCAAATTGTAGAATTGACAATCGAGAATGATTCTATATAAATACGACATAATTCTTGGAATCCGTATTGTATTCGTGTTGATTGCGTGTATATATAGTGAGGAATAGAAAATCAAATTCTTAGTAAGCCTTTGTTTTAGTTTGTGGCCGACTGATACATAAGGTTGACTTTAGAAAAAACGTAAGGTTTTTGTAAGGAACAAAATGACGTTCCCGGAAAATGATTTTCTGATCCTATCAGATGCACCACTATGTCCATATAAATCAAAGGAATTATTAGAGTTATCTCGTTTGGTTTTAACTGAATGACTTGCTCCTTGTTTCAGGTTTTCAGATGTTGACCACGTTTTTCAACATGAGAACGTTAACATACATACTACAATACATTTATTTTTTAAAGACAATAAATAATATCAATACTTGTAAAAATCAATACCGGTAAAAACAAAAATATATTAAACAAATAATTCGGTGGAATAGATCGGCGCCGCAGCTTTGTAAAAAAAATCACTGGAGAATCACTGAGCGAACACGAAGACTAAAACAAGGTACCGGTCAATTTTCGATCGTTCAATTTAAATGCAATTAAAAAAAATGTTGTTATCCATATCGAAATGAAATGGCGTCAGTGACAGTGCCCAGACTTGAGACTAACAGACATATAAAGGACATTAATAATTTTACCAAACACTATATGTAAAAATGGTTCCATCTACTGTAAAAACTAAAAGTAACAACGTTATAACAAATGCGACAAATTTTAACATAAAATTTTTTGAAAATTGGAACCCCTTACAGCTATTTCAATCAGTGATTGATTGAACAATTGAAATTGCATATTACAAATATTCCATTTCCACCACATTGCAATAACAATTGAAGAAAAACCAGTGCCGCGTAAATAAAAAAAAAATGGAAAATAAATTTAATTTTACCCTTGAACATAAAGACTATGGAAATTTTTCTAAAAACACTAATATTAATACTAAAATATATATAAAAAATTAGTAGTGGCGTTAAGCAAAATTTTTCAATGTGCTTGAGATACACTTAATATATTCGTGCTTTTCAGTAAAAATACAAATTGATTTTCAAAATGTAAATGCATTTTATAATCAACACAACTTTTTTTTTTGTACATACTTTTTTGTACATATATCAAAAAATCGTATTTATTGATTTTTAAATGTTACTAACTTTTGTCATATTAACGTAAATTATTCAGGTTGTTAAAAAAATTAAACGTCCCTGCATACTTAAAAAAAAAAGAATTGCGGTAAATACAACAGAACAACAACACACAAACAAAGCTAAGTACCTATAACAAAAATAACCATTCACCATATAACAACAATTGTATTGTAAAAAGAATTTAAAGAGAAAATGGTCCCAGTAAATGATAACAAAAAATGAAACACTTTTTTTTCATATATGCACCAATAATTATTTTACCAATAATTATTATATACATGTCGCACTAGGATTTGCCTATTTTATTTTGGGGATATGGTAAACACAATAAAATGTTATATTATCTATTTAATTTAATTAGAGTAAATCCGTTATATACTTAATAATAAATTGTTACAGGATAAGCTATTACCTATTTAATGTTCCGATGTGATACCTTATTATTTATACGTACATATGCGTATATAAGTACTATAAGCAGTATAAGAAACTTCATATAAGAAAATACAAAAAAAAATCTATTAAAATTACATATATCTTTTTCACCTTATTTATGCGGTTATAATACTGATTATATAGTATATAATAATCTTTCATATCTTCATATGTACACACAACATATAAATATATATTCGGTTATCTGTTTTATATGATGCATTTAATATACCATTCTTTGGTTTTTAATAATATATATAGTACCGTGTGAATTGAACTGCATATAAGTAGATATAAAGAAGGTAAATACTATTTTATTTTCAGCAGATTGGTCGACGAGTCTTGTTTATGTGTTCTTTAAATAAAAATGTAAAATTAGAAAATAATAATAATACCAATAATCTGGTAAAAATAATAATCATAATCATATTATTAATAACTATAATAAATAGTACGTGTAGATTCTGATATACATATATTATATATTTAAGTATTGTGTTGAAAATATTAAAAGGCAGTGTTTTTTATTAAATCTTTCATATCGTATATAAAATTAATGTATTTCTTTAAATATATACATACATACATTTATCATATATTTACATGTACGAAAGCACACTTATTTTGTTTATGTTTTCTTTTTAGTTATAATATACCCTTTGTGAGTGAAAATTTGTTATTAAATCATTGATTTTTTTTTGTGTATGATTCTTCTCATAACACTGCAATTATTATTATTGACTATAATCACAAACATATATTTATATATAAATTATATAACACTCTCAAAAACATGTATATATAATTATTTTTTTCAATAAGGAATTGAAAATAAATATACGTATATTGTAATATATATATAATATGCAGATGTGCCAACAATCATTTTTTTATTTGTTTTTATTTGTATTTAATTTTAATAGTATGCGAATATACAAATTCAATTTTTATTTGTAATATTTATATTATTTTTAAATAATTTTTCAGACAATTATACCATACCAATTTATTCTCAAAATATATAATTTATATATGTTATTATAAAATGAACAATTTTGTAAATAGATAAATATCTGAAATTCCTATACTATTCTCTGTGGTGGATATATTTTTTTTAAATAATATTTTATTTCAATACGATTAAAATTGATCTAATCACTTTTGAAAACAAAATCGCTCTGATCTCACTGATGATGCAAATTTTGAAAAACGATCGTTTTACTTTGAATACTTTTTACATTCAAACTATTCAAAAAAAAATATTACATATAAAAATATTACATTGTTTTGCATTTATATTTAATTAAATGCTTTTTTAACACTAAACATACCGGTCATTTTACCGGTTTGTAAATTTGGCATAGAAAATTTGTATAACATATTATCGCTTTTGCCAATTTGACTTCATGACTTTTCCTATTAATTATTTACAGTTAATATTCTACTTTTTTTTTAATTTGTATATTGTTTATTTTGAGAAATACTTGTCGTATATTGAGATCAATCAAATACTCCAAAATACTTGTCGGTTAAATTCATTGATTTCCGCTATGATAGTTTCAAATGAATCGAATTTGGTTGATTTTTATATTAGATTTCGCTAAAATTGATTAACATTTTTCCCATACAAATCTATAAAAAAATATGAATACAGGATTGGATTTTTTCTAAAATTCATAGATATTATCTTTAAGGATACAAACTGTATTAAAAGAAATACGATTGAACTGAAATTCGTGATATATAGAAAAAGAACATATTTAAAAAATACAAAAATAGTTGTAAGAGATTTAGGAAAACACTTTAGGAAAAATATGAAAACAGTACTTGATTTTTTAAAACCGATAGTTGTTATCCCATTTATTAAAGTTTAGTATACGGAAGATATAAACATTGTGTGACATAGTTTCAAATTAAAGGAATCTGGGCGGATTTTGGAGTATGTCCCTTTAAAATTTACTGACATTTTTTCCATGCCCGTACGGAGATCTGATTCGATATATATAATTTTCATTTAAAGTTACTTCTCTCCTCTTTTAGTCTATTTTTTGTATTTTTAGTGTATTCAAATGTATATAAAAGTGTATTTATAATGTCATGTGATAAAACTTGAGTTGAGTTGATTGACATTACAAAACATTCAACCTTCTTGGTTTAAATTTTGTGATATATAGCTATACACGCAGTGCATACACACTATAAATTTTATTCAGAAATACAAAGAAAATCATTTCGGATATATCATCATAAATTATAATATACATAATAACAGAAATAAACTTCTTCTTCTCTATAAATAATTTATTAAATAAATTTTTATAAAATATGTTATGTTTGTTCGTTATACTCGTGGTCTCGGGATATGTTTTATTACTGAAAAAACTACATTTTTATTTAAAAAGAAAACCGAGTTAAAGAACTCCACTAACTGTTATTTATATATGTATATATTACAGATCACATTCTATATATATGTATACAGAAAATTATAGAATGAAATTTTAATATGAACCCTGAGGTAGCTGCTGTTTTTATTTTTCTTTTTGATATTATTATTGTATATATAAGATTACGATTATTATGATGTATCCCATAAAAGAAAATTATATATACATATAAATTTATAAATTTATAATATATATGAATTTTATTTATAACGTGCTATTTCTCTCTTCTAAATTATCTATATATCGGTATATAATAAATAAATAAGTATAATTTTAAATCGATATATATTAAATCGTATGCTATATATACACCTGATTCTGTTAATTTTTTTAATATGTTTATAAATAAAATAACCAGCATCTGCCACGTAAGTAAACTCCATACATAGAGGTAAATATTATTTGATAAAAAGAAGAAAATAATTCAATATCATAAATTACAGATTTTTTTTTGCCATCAATAATAAATTGCGCTATATATTTATATAATAAAAATATATTATATATATACTCTGATACCATAGGTATTATTTTGAGTAATTGTTTAAAAAAGTGTAATTTTATTAATATTTTTATAAATTCTTTAAAAATAATCAATGAGTATATTTTATATGTCATAACAATTATCCGTTAAGCAGGTATACATGACAGTTAATGCATATGCTATTATTTGCAACAACGAAATTTTGACAAATGGGTTACTCAATAATTTTATTGATATGTAATGGGCTGCTACAGCTCAGTGATCTGTTGAAAATATAACTTAAGTATGTATCTTTCTAGCATATCCTAGTATATTCTAGATTTTCAAAATGCTGATCCGATTTTGAGCCGGGGGACGCAATGACGAATCCCCGTCCATAAACCCCGGCATCCCCTATGAATGATAAATTCATACAAACAAAACTTTTATTTTTATTTGATTAAAACATTTGATTAAAACATGTCGTAGTTGTCATTTTAATCTCACAAATACCGAATAAATTTTATTTTCACTTAAAGTATATATATAATTGGTCTCAGGTGTAATTCTAAACAACCGGTAACATTCAAACCCATTGGGGTTAGATGACCTCTCATAAAAAGACTTAAGGTACATTTTAGCGGTATATTTTCCCTCTAAAGCCGATTTCCCCCTTAAGGAGTAAATGAACCCAATGTTCATAAAATTAAATGTAAATGTATATTTTTGTTGCCCAATTTCGTAAAGCCTTTTGAGGGGAAACCTATACAAAAATTTAATTTGTTTTTTAATTTTCTATAATGCCATACGGTACCAAATTGATGAAGACGATTGATATTTGGTAATGAATACATTAGTTATCTAACTCTACCTACGCTACTTTGGAGGAAAAGTACCCATAGAACCTTCGTTTCTTTTTTTTATCATGTATTTTCATATATTTTCAACGCTCTTCAAAAAAATCAATAAAAAATATGCTTTTACATTTAATTTTAGGATACTCCATCTATCTCCTCAGGATATACTTACATGGGACACCACTGAATATTATTATTTACTGATTTGTTCACATATAGTGACCATGTATGAAACTTTTCCGTATATATATTTACAAAAAAAAAAAATAACCAACATATACCAAGTGATATATATTTTCATTTATAGCATATATCTGAAATGTTTATACCGCAAATGAAATATATATTTATATATTATTTTGTAGGTTGTTACAACAACATTATTTGAAAAAAAAAATACTAACCATTCAGAAAAAAAATTGCACAACGCCTTAAGATACATTGTGATGTATGGTTTTTCAATCTTATATTCCTTTATAATTCCACCTATTAAGAAAACTGTTATTGTGAAAAATTATACACCCTTCAGTTAACTAAATGCATATATCTATACAGATACAGTAGACTCGCGATATAAGATACCTTGGAATAAGGAAACCTATTTACCCTATTTCGGTACGCTTTAAAATTTTGTATTATTGCCTTTAAATAATGAACGCTAAATCAATCAAAACCTCGATATAAGGAACGATTAGTGTATTTTATTCACGTATTGGTATTCAAAATTATTGAAATTATATATTTGAAAGTATTTTAATGAAATTATGTTATATCCCATCTCTCGCAATCACTCGCTTCACAAATATGTATTGTTTTTTTTATTGGTCATAATGTATAGATAGTTTTTATTTGGTTTGCGGTTCCAACCAAATAATACACTTGTTTTTCCATTGTTTTTCGAAATAATTGCTTAAATTGAATATATATCATTTGAATTTAACCTGTTTTCCGACGTTTCATAGATATCTCTAGCTATAAAGCTATTTTAACATTTTTTACGGAGCCTTCCATATAACGAAATTTGGTAATAGAGAACGACCCCCTGCAATCAATTGTTCCTTATATCGCGAGTCTACTGTATATATATGACGACTGAATATAATTTTGAAAATGTGTGTATTGAAATAAAGTTATATATATGACTTTAAGTTGCTGTGTACTTATTTTTATTCTGTTTTTTCTTGTTATATGAAGAAGCTTAGCATATGCAGATCTTTATCAAATATATTTTTATAGCAGCGGTCTCACATAATGAATAGACTTTCAATTTTTTTTTTGTTGAAAATTCGAATATATTAACACTATTTATATATTATATTTATTAAAATGATTTTTTTATAAAAAAAAATTATTTATTAAAAATAATTCATATATCACATATACAATTATTGTTATTATCATAATTTGATAATTTTTTTTTAAAATTACTGTATATTATTACATATATATACATATATTATATTTATTTTCGATATTTAGATTTTTATATATGCGGATATGTTTAAGATATTAATTATTTATAATGATTTACTTAACACAAAAAAAACCAATTTGATTATTTAAAATGATTACTTAATATATTTTGTTTTATCTTTTATTTTAGCCTCAAGAATGTCATCTTCACATGCCTCACCACAAGTGTGTAGACCACATTTTCATGCGCCATTACATCCGTGGTTAAGTGAACCAACAAAATCACTGGCATCCGGTCCATGGGGTAGTCCATTTGCATGTCCACAAGATCCTCAAGAAAAAATTAGCCAAGTACAAAGTCATCAATCTGGCCAACATTTATTTTCATTTCCTCCCACACCGCCAAAAGACTCAACGCCCGATTCAGTACAAACAGGAACCACAGAATATCAAGTAAGTTATTCACAAATAATTTAACGAATAATAAATATGTTATGAATAATTTGTATTGATGAGTTAGAAACATAGGCAATTGATTAAATTTTCAAATAGTTAATCACAAGAAAACAGAAACACCAGCGAATTCTATTAAAAAATAAGAAATTTATAAAAGTCGATTTTCCAGAAAACTTAGTTCGAGGATATAACAATGTTAATTTAATCCCTTTTATTGTGTTAGATCCTCCAAATTTCCAAAGGAATACTCATGATAGAACCCAGATAAATATTAATCAAATTACAAAATGTATCTTCTGCCAGTTACTCATATACAATCGATATTATAATTAATATCTAAGAAATTTTGAGATCATCTGGGTTCGAAACCTATATACTAAAGACATGACACATATATTTTCTATTTAAATTTTATTTTCACTTTTGTATCTCATATCCCCATGCGACAACGGTGAAGCAACAATTGTCGGACACTAAAAGCTAAAGTCGATTGTGAATTTTTATTCCCTTCCCATTTCGCAAAAATTTTTATTCATTTAAAAGCAATAAAATTATAATATAAAAAAAATCTTAATAATTTAGAACATCTAATTATATCTAGATTGGATGAAAATTAAATAATTATAATTTGTCATTTTTTTGTTAACAGGCCGCAGTAAATGCATTTATGCATCAAGCCCAAGCAAACTCAGCTACCTCAATAACATCCGAAAATTGTTCAATAGATATAAAACCGTCATTGCAAAATGGTACCAGTCAATCAGCTCCAAAACAACGTGAAGGTACAGCTGTTAATAATAATAATAATAATACTAGTACTCATAATAATAATAACAATAATAATAATAATAATAATAATAGCAATAATAATCATAATAATAATAATACAAATAGTAGTAATAATAATAATCATAATACGAGTTTAAACGGAAGTGTATTTGATAATCCTCAAATTGCTTATGGTGGTTATGACAGTAGTTATGCATATCATCAGGGAAATGGACCATTTCAATCGTCAAATAGTGGTGGACGATCAATGATGAGTCCGCATACAAAACCACAACGGACAAAACCAAGAACAAGTGCTGGTAAGACAATGGACACGGTGTTGGGTTTAAAAAATTATTTATTATTTATTTTTCCTATCGTTTGTACTTTTATTTATTTTATTTTTTGTCTATTATTTAATTTATAATTTTGTTTTTACTAATTTTCATGACAAAGAAATAAATGTTGTGCAAGCTTCATGTTTTTTCTTATATGTGCAATTTTAATTAATTTAATTTTTTTTTCAATATTAATTGTGTATAAATAATTTATTTATCACATAACAAAAATTACATAAGAAAACTAAAATAAAAATAAAACAGAAAAAGAAGAATTTCTTAATGTGCTTTAACGTGACGTATATTATTAAAATATTTATATATATGTTTGTCGATCCATCAATATATGTAATGAAAATTCACCTTTATAAATGTTTATATACCTATTGTTTTTTTTTCTGTTTTGTGTTCTTTTACTATTAAATATATATTATTATAAAAAATAGTGCACTTACACCCACAACAATCGCTCATCACCGTAACACAACCACTTCATTTCATATACCAAAAAAAGAAAAATTAATATATTTGTTGGCACTCTATTTTTACTAAACATACGTATTATTTGTATATTGTAAACAAAAACAAAATACTAACATTTACCTTTATATTAAAATAAATAAAATTGTAATGACTAATATAATATATACTTTCCTAAATAATAATACGTTTATTGTACTGTATTTTAATACATTGTAAAACATATATTTTTTGTAACAGCTTTTACATATATTTTCAATATTTATTTTTTTTATGGATGTTTGTTTTCGTATAATAATACATGTTTATATATTTTATATGCATAAAAATACACAAATTGTGATTATTAATTGAATATCGAACGAAAAAGGACATATAATTTTCAATCCAAATAATAAAACAAAATTAAATTACATAGTATTTAATAACTCATATATAAATTTTTTAAGGTTTTTTCATTGTTGGAAAATATTTGTTTATGAAATTATAAATGGTTTTTTGTTTGTTTTGTTTTCCACATATAGTAAATAAAATTATATAAACGTTTTTCCTATATCGTACATTTTTTATAGACTTTGAATAGATTTTTATTTATTGAAATAATAATAACGAACGAAAAGAACAATTTACTATTACGACTGAATAAGATTACTCCTGCAATAACGAGTTGCGGAAATGGTGACCATGTATTATGAATTATGAAAATATAACACTGTTATACTGTTAACTTAACCTATATTCATACAAAATACTTCGAAAGAGAGTATGTGGTTAATATAATAATTCCTCAACAATTATTGTTTTGAAAAAATTTATATACAAAAGTAATATTTCAAACAAAGTATAATCCATTTCAACTTAAAGCTGTGAATGGATAATCAGATGATTTTTGGATGGGATGCCTTGTTTGATGAATTCCTCGAACTAATTTCTGATGCTTTCATAAATAGTGATTCGTTCGCCTTGAAGGGTTAACTGCATCTACCTAATAAAGTGGTAGTCATAAGCGGCCATTGATAAAGAACAATTGGAGGATAGGAAAAAAATGCCAATAGAAGGCAATATGTCTGGTGTATACGGTGTGTGGGATAAAAATTCCCTATTCTGACCTTTTGAATAGTTTTTAACGATATTTGAACTATGAGGTTTTCAATGGTCTTATTTAAAAAATAATTTCTGGTGTCTATTCACCTATTCTGGTTGTCTTCTTCAATTGATTTTTTGGTTTGCAGTAACTATTCGATGTCAATATATCTTTTCTTTGTTGCCTTTGAAGTAACAGTTCACAAACGATTTTTTGATTGACTTGAAGTCTTTCTGTCAATACATGTTGCACCCATTTGGCAAGTATTTGATTTATTCCCATCTTAAATATAAACGGTTTGAAGTAAATTGATGAGTAAAATATAATAATGCTGATAATTGTGGTTGACAACGACAATGATCGTCCGGTAATTGTTGTAATTCTAAATTTTTGATTTTATTTGTTGTTGTCGTGGGCGTGGTACGTTTTTAATACCGTTTTTTAAATGTTTTAACTATCTTATAAATTCCCATTTTCAATTAGAGCATGTTAAACTCCCGTTTTTTGCTACTTTCAGTAGCGGATTGTTTTTTTTTCTAAATCTCGAATATTTGTGCGGTCAAACACTTTCCATTTTCATGAGAATGAAAAACGAATTTGACAATACTTTAAGAAAATGTTCTATACTACAATTTGAAGTTAATAATAATTACAGTATACGATTTTTTACCATCTATTATTAAAATGGTAACACATATAACAAAACTAACAAAAAAATTGGGCTTGTGAAAACTACAAGCTGCTGTGTATGCTCTTTAAATCATTTACCAAGATCAATATACTTTAATTTCTTACCATTGATTATTAAGGAATTACTTAATATAACTATTAAAATCATAAGACCAATAGTCGGTTGTAATGGTGGATTTTTAATTACATTATCAATGTTTGTATAGTTTAAAATGATAGATTAAATTCAATTATGGATAGGTTATTCCAAACCGATTAAATTGTTTGCGAAAAACAATTAAAATGAGGATTATATCAACCACCAGGCTAAAAATAAATTTATATTTTTAATTGGTTTAGTTATATATGATAATATTATTTCTATAAGCTAAACCGAATTAAATAATCGTGAATTTCTAAATACTTCGCATTTTTTTTGCTACAACCAAATTATTTATTTATATAAAATTTCGCATTTCAAATATAATTAATAATTTTCTCACTCTGTTTCGCAATATATATATATATATATATTTATGTATAACGCAATGTTATCATCACACATAATTCACAAATTACACACAAATTTATCAGTGTATTTTATTTCAAAATAATTAAAAAAAAAATTGTCTCATATTAATATTAACACTTTAGCACGATCATTGATTTTGAAGAATAATAAGAAGAAAACAAAAACAATTTTTATGTTTTGCAGACATAAAATGTATTGTATATATACAAAAATATGTTGTTAAATATTTTATAGCTGAAGATGAAAATGTTTTGAATAAAAACTTATGTTATACACAAAATCCTCAATATTCGTAGTCGAAATGTATATACGAAGATGAAGAAAACTGAACTGGGGGAACAAAACACAAAACAAAAGGTCTCCTCACATCTAATAATGGGACATTTTATATATATATAAAAGAAGGAATAAAAAAAATATTTCTTGTTTATATTAAATAAAAATGATAATAATAATAATAACTAGTATAGTAGATATGCGAGTTTGTAAATGGAAAAAAATTAATTCGGTATTGTTTAACGCACTCTTAAACAAAAACGTGACTTAATCCAAAAGAGATGCAATGAAATTAGTTGTTATATATATTATCTATATATATTTATTCTTATGGGAACTATTTTGTATATATGTATACTCATTGATTCACCAGTGGTATATTTTTTTCAAAAATAAAAACCATGCAAATAATAAAAGTTATAGTATTAATAAAATGTTATTCGCATATATTATTTTGTATATTTTTATGTATAACTACTACGCGCAGATACCTAACTTACATATATGGATTTTGGTGATTTAATTTGAATTCTATATATAGAATTCTTTTGTAGTATATACAAATATTATACAATAACTAATTGGTGGAGGATAAGATAATATAAATAAATACATATATTTATATAGTGTGCTGTGTGTGTGTTTTCTTGTTATACAGTACGATTGTACAAGATGATATTCATTTTTTAACTATATAAACACAAAATGCATCATTTATATATATATGCATTTTTTTATTTATACTTTATATATACATTTAAAATATTCACAAGGAAGGAGTAACCAGAGAAAAAAAAACAAATAACAAACTAAAGGAATTTAATATAATATATTACAAGAAATGAAATAAAAAAAAAATATATTTATTATTATATTAAACCTTATTAAAATAACACACAAACAAAAACAAAAAACACACATTATATAAAAAATAAAATAACGATTTAAATTATTAAATGTAATGCTTTAAAACAAAAAAAAACACAACAAAAAAAAAGACAATAAAATGAAAACAATAAAATTTTAGTAGGATAATAATTCGTTATAAAATTTGACATTATTTTTTTTTTTTTTGGTTTTCATTTTCCAAAAAGGAAAAAAATAAAAAAAAAATAACAATATTCATCTTATTTTATAAATTTAAAGTTATATTCCTTTTTTTTTTATTTGGATTCATAAAATAAAACAAGGAAAAATAAAATAAAATAACATTAAAAAAAAATTTGAAAAATATTTAGTGCCAGGGACAAAACATATTTTTTAAGTGACAGTTTTTGGAATTTTTTTTTACATATACACCATCCATCTACTTACTATACACTGCTATGATGCACAAAATTGTTATATACCGAGAGCAGTGACCAAAGAAATAGATACGTTATATACTTGGTTCCTATAATATACAGGATCCGCATTTACATATTATATTGATTGTATGAATGAATGGTTGCGGTTGAATGAGATCTTGTTGTTTATCTTTTAAATATGAGATTTTGGTCAGATCGGTATTTTGAATCTACACGCATAGTTTCGATTGAATAATTTATTTCAAGAAAGGAAAACACAATTTCATTAATTTTAAATTAAATTTTATTTTTCTCACCAAACTGTTTTCTTACATTTGTCGAAATTTATCGAAATTTGCGGACTTGGTGGTGCCGAGGGTAATGCATCCAACCCGATTGTGGTTCAAATCCATGAACGGAAAATTTTTCGGTGCTTTTTCTGATTTGAATTCATGATCTAAGTCAACATTTATTCATTAGGATCAAGTTAATCAATGTGTTTGGTATGTTGTGTCGGGCGCATCCAAAGATTAAGAAAGTCTACACACACATATTCAATTATATAAGTATATAAAAAGTACTCATTATCTCAAAGGCTCTGGCAGCCATAGTGCTCATTAAAATTAATGTTGGCATTTTACATACGACATTAGTTGTTAAATAATAATAATAATAATATCGAAATTTTTAATTTGCAAATTTCTAATTCTGGTAAAAAATTAATGAGCCAATCCTTTTGTATAATGGTTCATAAAAAGGGTTAATCTAGACTCGTCTGGGTTCGGATTTCATTTAAGTTCCTGTAATAAACGCAGAGCATAAATGAGACTAAATGCAATTTTTTTACATTTTGGAATGTTTTTGGGCTGTTTTTTTATCAACATGACTTTTTGCCATTTTTTTATCAAATTTTTATGATCAGACTTTAAGGAGTGTTTCCTGCTTAATTAAAATAATTAAAATAAAAAACAGAAAAATAGGAAAATATATTTGATGTGTTAACTGAACTCTTGAACCAATTGAGTTCTTATTCGGGTTAATCAACGAAGTTCAGTTTCGGGTCAGAATTCGGGATTTTTTGAATGGAAAACCAATTGTAGTATTCATAAATTTTATGTTTTGTGAGCTATTTCCAAATTTTTTAATCATTTTATGTGAATTTAAATTATTTAATTTATGACCCCGAACCTAATTGAATTTTTGGATTCTTTTCCCGAGTTTATATAACCCGTGAACCTGAACCCATTTGGGTTAGGGTTTGGTTTCAAACACGAAAGGGATCATAATATTCACCGGTCTTAAGGTGGTAAAGGATATAAAACAAACTGATAATCCATGACTGACGGGATATAATTTTACGGCTCTTCAGGTCCCAGAAAACAAAGCGTAAACATTTCAAAATTAAAAAACATATGCTTAACTCACAAACATATGGTAAAATAAAATTTTCCAATATGATGCCATTTTTATTTCAATTAAAAATTGCAATTGACATTTTCTTCATATAGCAATTTGTGATGATGATTATTTTAGGGAAATCTTAAAGCAGTTTTTGCACTCGTCCCATTACTATCTTCAATATATTCATATCGAATATTATATGTTTCATTACTCTCGAATACAAATATAATTAATAAAAGAATGTAATCCTAAGAAAGCATTAAACATGTAAACCATTAAATGAGTTATTTTTTCTACTCCCCACCGTATATCGTAATATATACTTGGGGTATATGCCTTGGTAATTTTGTTTTTTTTTTGTTTTTTTTTTATTTTTTTTGTTTATACACCCATATCTACACACATAGGAGTTTTTATATTTCGTTTTTCTTGTGTTTTACCTGAATGTAAATAGTGGTGACTAAATTTATTACTCATATAAAAAGTAACGAAGTAGACGAAAAATATAAACAATATTTATATAATACAAAACCTATATGTTTAAGAAAATATTTAAAAAAGTTTAATCGCTTTCAACAACAGTATAAATCAATGGAAGGTTTAGCTAGTATTAATGGATCGGGGTTTTTTTTCATTAAAATTTTATAGCAATAATTTTTAAATCATTGGGATTTTTGTCATGATAGATTACAGAAACATTTTCATCAGTTTGTAAAATAATATTTAATAATTGGATGGTTAAATGAAAAAAAAATTACAATTAGATAAAAATCAATAAAAAATCCTTTCAATCTATCTTGTTTTATCCCATTTGTTCGATCCCGTATATTTTTTTTTTTAAAAAAAAAAAAATATAGCAAGCATTTATTCACAAATATACAACATTATCACAGTAATATTACTGAAATATATGTATAGATGGTCAAAATGGTAAAAATACTATATAAACACATTCTTAAATGTTGTTCAACAAAAAATAAAACGAGCTAAAAAAAATAACAGAAAAAAAATGTACAGCGATACAACAACATAACAAGAAACCAAAAAAAAAGGTATAATAAAATCCGAAGACAAAAAAAAAGAAATTGGTCCAAAAGAAAAATATAAAAATTAACATACCACAATATAATAAAATTTTACATGGATTATCATGCATTTTGTACGATATTGTATTGTATATATATCTCTAATAAAACGTTGCAGTAGAACCATAAGCAGAATACAATTTTTGTTTGTATTTATTAAATCATTAAATGTATAAAAACAAATATCACATACCTAAATATTAATCACATGTATGAAGAGAATCATATAGCGAGTAAAGTGATTAAAGAAACAAATGTATATATTCCTTTAGTTTAGGTAATGTTGTGTTTTTGAATTTGTACATATAGTTTTATATATTTTAAATTTTTTATAATATTAGGTTGTCTAAAAAGTATTGTTAATTTTTTTTACAAAATTCAAAAGATTTTTTTATATATTTCAAATGAACTTTATTAAACCAAATATGCGCCGTTTTGATCGATGACCCTTTGCCATTTTTCTGGTAAAGACATTATCCTATCACTGTAGAACTTCTGTGTTTTCTGGGCAAAAAACTGATCCAAGTGCATTTTGCAGTCCTCTGCGGAATTTAATTTTAAACCATTAAGGGAGTTCTGCAGAGACCGGAACAAATGATAATCTGAAGGCGCAAGGTGCGGGCTATATGGTGGATGCATTAAAACTGCCCAGCCAAACTCTCTCAGTTTCTGCCGAGTCATCAAGGATGTGTGCGTTGTCATGATGGAACAACACCCTTTCGATTGATTAATTCTGGACGTTTTTTTTTAATCTCGTGCTTCAATCTTGTTAATTGTTGACAATAGAGATCGGAATCAATGGTTTGACCGGGTGCTAGTAATTCATAATGAACGATTCCTTTCCAATCCCACCAAACAGACAGCATTACCTTTCTTGGTGTTAATCCAGGTTTTGCTACTGTTTTAGGAGCTTCACCCTTCTTGGACCACGATCTTTTTCGTACATTATTATCGTATGTGATCCATTTTTCATCACCTGTAATCATTCGCTTTAAAAATGACTCGATTTCGTTCCTTTTAAACAGCGTTTCGCAAATGGAAATTCGGTTCAATAAATTGTTTTGTGTTAATTCATGTGGTACCCAAACATCGAGCTTTTTCTTGTATCCAGCCTTTGTCAAATGGTTTAAAACTGTTTGGTGATGGATGTTTAGTTCTTTAGCGATATCATGTCTGCTTACGTGTCGATTTTCTTCAATTTTTGATATGATTTCATCGACTTTTTCAGTGATTGGTCGACCAGAACGAGGTGCATCTTTGACATCAAAATTACCGGAACGAAATCGAACAAACCATCTATAGGCTGTTAATTTTGATAAAATTCCTTCACCGTAAACTGCACAAATTTGTTCATGTGCCTGCGTTGCATTTTCACCTTTTTCATAATAAAATTGTAAAATGTATCGAATTTTTTCACTAATTTCGCTCATCTTTAATGCACTACAACTTTTAAATGACTAACATAAACAAATTTAATTTTTTTTTTTTTTTTTTTTATCTACGAAATGTCATCTTTCGAACATATGTTAGTGTTACCTGATCAGATTAGTACTACTTGAAATATTCAATTATAATGACATCTATTTATAAAAATTAACAATACTTTTTCGACAACCTAATATATGTTATAATAATAATAATAATATTAATCGTATGAATATGAATGAATGACAAGTGAAAAAAACGGGTGCATTTAAAATTACATAATATACAGAATACAAAATTAAAAAAAAAACCAGACAAATAAATAAAAATAAATCAAATCAGAATCCAATCCTTTAACAACACAACAGGGACCATTTCAAATTGATTAAACCTTTAATTTTTGTTTTATTTTTTTTTCTTTTGGATCATGTAAAATTTATTTGACTTAATTAATTTCACACTCAAATATGTGTGGTGATAATCAGATTATAAATTATAAACATAAAAATACAAAAATATAAACCACATTTATTTATTTAGAACTGTTGTAGTGGTGGTGGTGATACAAACAAACAATATGTACACAATAAAAATGGTTTATTGTTGTTTGTGAATATGTGAATATACCTTGATATTATTTTCTTTTTCTTTTAATTAATATGTATATGTATACACAAAAAGGTAAATAAATTGTATCTTTTTAATTATGACATTATCCAATTGTAAATCTATAAACAAAAATAGTAATTTTTTTTTGTATTACATATGGTGAATTTTCAAAGCATATAAAAAATAAGTATTTTAAATAAATAAAAGCACATTTAAAATTCTTCTAAATACACATAATAAAATTATTATCAATTTATTTTACTATTATTATTATTTATTAGTCCTTTCTGTATAGTTTTTGTAATAGTTTTTTTATATTTTGGTTTATTTAAATAATAATTTCTATTTAAACTTTTTTTAATATTTTTATTGTATTAAATAATATTTTTCATTTCATTTTATTTTTGAGTTATTCCAATTTTGATTGTTTTGTATATTTATTTATTTTTTAATTTTATTTTTAAAAAAATCTTACATCGTGTCTTTTATTGTCTTGAATAACCGCACACTTTTACTATTCCTAATTTATTCATATTTGTAACATATTTTATTGGATGATTTTTAATTGCGTTGATTTTATGCATAAAAATAACCAAAAAAATACTATACATAAACATGAAAAATTTTAACTGAACTTTTTAAAATGTTTATTAAAAACGTTTATAAATAACCATTTAATAAAAGATATATCTCAATTATTTTCAAATAATTTAAAACTAGATATTAGATGATATTAAATGAGATATGTTGATTAACAGTGTGATAAATAATTTTTATGTTGATCTTTTACAAAAAATTAATGATATACTTAACTTTAAGTGGGATTAAAAACTTAAAAATCCAATTTATATAGAATGAACTGAACTCTATCGTATTGTTAAACAGAAATAAAGATTTGTCCTGGATGGAGTCCCTTTTCACCATAACAAATTACTATTGTTGGTATCAAGACAGTAGAGTCAGCATTTGCGTCTGAAATCATACGTCAAATTCAAAAATACCAATGCGCATACTTTCATCCTTAAATATGGAGTTTGTTTGCATGTAACTTTTGCGTCGGGGCCTCTGTGGTGTAATTGATAAAAATGCCAACCAAAATTCTTACAAAATTTTGGGGTCGTTAGTTCGAATCCTACTACACGCATAAAATTTGTTTTGTGATTTCGGTTATTTTCAAATCTGAATTTTAACGCATAGTTATTAGGCTAATTACCGACACCGTAAACACAAATTAAGAAACCAAAAACAGACACGTTAAATTCAATTGTTGGTTGTAAGCAAAAAAAAAATCAAATAAAATAGATTTGCGTCTCATTCAATAATCGAGGCCCTGTGGTAATGTTTCGAACAATTCGATTATTGATTGGGTTATAAAAATTATCGGATAAATTATCGATTATCGAATTTTTCGAAGTTATAAAATCTTGCCCGAGTTTTATTTCTTTTTGATAAACTTTTCTGTATATACCAAGGTTATTTAATGTTTCTAATTTTATTGCTTATATCGAATTATAAGACTAAATTTAAAAAAAAAACGATTTATCATATAATTAATAAACAATATGGTATATATTTTTAATAATCGAAAAATCATTATTTGGCCTTCCTACAATAAAATCAAATTTTCCATAATGCTCAAAATATCGTTGACTTTATCTTTTTATCTTATAGTTAATGACATCTACAAATCATAAAATCACGACATATATAATTACTTTCCGATTCTATTAAAAGCACAAAAACATATGCATTTTTTATATAGTATTTTATATAGTTTTTATACAAACGATGGCGATGTGATAGTTATTTTTTATAACCACATATAAATAAAGACAATGCACCGCTATACAAATCTTAAATTTATTATAGCTGCCTTGAGGCGCTAACGCTTATAAATATTTCAATTATGAGTTCAGAAGAAAAAAAAATGTTCAGAAAATTATCATATAACTTGCATAAAGTCATAAAATTACATGTATGCAAATATTCACCAATGTATATATATATATATATATATATATATATATATATAGTATATAATATATTAATTTGATAGACACAACACAGTTCAATGAATCATTCTTCATTAAATTCACATGTAAATTACATAAAGATAATGAAAATAAAGTAAAATAAATACATAATTATTAATTCAATCCCGAAAATATATAAACGTACTTATATATATATATCACTAATCATAATAAATCGTTTGAAATTCAATAATAAAAAAAAACAACAGATAAAATAAACATGATTAAATTATTTATGAATAACATAAAATTATAAATGATAAGCGATCCCATAAAATTCTTCAAATTTATATTTATATATATATATATATATAATTATATATAGTATACCTTCGTATATAGTAATAATAATCAAAATTTATTTTACCTATATATACGTTGAGGTATTCAACATATTTATAAAAGTTTATTATATAGTATAACAAAAAAAAAATTAATATAATGTTAAGCGAGAAAATTGTATATATAATGCCCATGTTTATATTTACATATAACATATTATATATATAAATAAATACATGTCGTCGTATCATATATAAAATATATATATTTATTTTGTATAGATAAATCTATAAAAAAATCAGTGAAGAAAAAAAAAATCAATTTTTACCTGCGACTCTATTGTGTTGTTGTGTGTCTTTTTAACTATATACTTCTTTATATATGATCATTAACAAACTGATTTATTGACAGTCAAGGTGGTTTCTTGTTTATTTATTTTTTGTATTATATTCGTATATATAAATTAATAAATTTATTTATATTGTTGTTGTGGCTACTGAACCAAATATACATATATCAGAATCACATTTATTGGTAAATGTATGTATATAACATATGTATACATATATAGGAACTTGTATGGAGAATATCTATATATAAAACATGTATAAATTGATACATTTGACACATTGTGGTGCCACATCATATGTGTGTATATACGATTTCATATGCATGACGATATTTAAAAATAACATCAATATATACATATGTATAATGTATATAGTTAAAAAAGAAAAGAACAACAGAAAAACAATGTACAATATAACTTGGTGTTGAATTTTTTCACATAAAAATGAAAATTTCTTCTAAAAATAATATTTTAATAAATTTATTATTATTACTATTGTACATATTAGAATGTATATATTATAGAGAAGTAAAATTCGTATACATATATATAAACATATAAATCTTAACCATTATTATGTATATAAAACAAACGATCTTTAATAATAGTTAAAAAAATAAAAATAGTTTCAGTCATTTTTCTCATCACATTATTTCTATATATGCTATGTATATAAATTCATCGTTTATATATATTTATATATATATACGGTTAAGGTTGGATAGAAACGCGAAGATATTTACAAAAAAAAAATAAAATAGATTTTCAAAAAAATTCGTATATATGCTTATATTATTAAATTAAGAAAAAGAATAAACAAAAACAAAAAAATACGATTAAAATAAATCAAATTAAAACAAATAATAAATTCTATTTTATTTTGATATGATTATTTAAATGTATATGCCTTAAATTTATTAATTTTCTTTTGTTATCATAGTGTGATCAGAAAGTTCCTCATTTTTATCATCACATATCATAAATAAATTAATTTATTATTATTACTAATCTTTACATCCTTGTTATAAATGATTTAACTCATCATCACATTAAGATTAAATTTCTGCAGATATCTAATTTTTCACATTTATATATTCATAACGTTTCTTTTATTCATATTGGTGATATGAGTTATGTAATTATATTATGTTATAAGGAAAAAATGTATATAGGTAAACTCAAATACCATTGGAAATTTCGTGGTTACATTTTACCAACGATAGTATTCTAATGATTAATAGTAAAATGGTATTCCACATTTTTTTCTCAATATATGCAATATAGGGAATTTTTAAGACAAACTTTCTATCAAATATGCAAACGCTAGTGTGCGAGCCGTACGAATATTCCAAAAACACAACACAACATTTGAATTACGTTTCATCAAAATTTACAAGGTTTCAGAATATAATCAATTCTTTAATTTAACCTTAAAAATGGAAAATTTTCAAGCAAATTAAACGCCACTTTGTTTGGTTTCTAGAGAGTTATAAAATATCCGATGTTTATCGAAATCACTCATTTTTCTATTCTGTCAATTCTATGTTCATGCATGAAGGGATAGCTTTTAAAAGACATGGTCAATTTTAAAAGACATGGACTATTTTCCACATTGAGATCGAACGGAAAATGCGCTTTATTGGTGCGATTTTCATCTATAAAATATTGAAAATTGATTAGATTTCAGATTATTTGAATAAATTAAAAATTGAAAAAAACCAGGACCGTAATCTAAAAAATAAAAAATTTAGAAAAGTCAATTTTCTATAATAATTCTTTCCGTACGATAACAACACATCATTTAATTCTTATTAGATATATATAAAACATATATATGTATATATAATATATTTTGTATATAAAAATTATTTCTGCTATACCAACAGGTAAATCTCTCGCTTTCAAATATATAAAATCTATAGGCATAATCTGTATAATAAAAATAACAATAAATTTAATCGAAAGTTTGACAACATATAGTTGTTTATTTATTTTAAATATCCTTATTGTTTTTCTTCTGATTTTATAAAATTTCATTTCTATTCTACAATTTAAAAACAATGTGATTTGATCACATTTTTATATTTATAAAATCAAAAATCGTAAATATCAGAAATGTTATAGATTTTACAATATAGTGTAGTTTTCTATTATTTATTTATGTATTTTTTATGCTTTATTTGTCTGTGTTCCGTCCGTCGTTTTACGTTTTATACGTTTTTCATTCAATCTTTATGTATTTTATACAAATTCATCTTTATTTATTATGCCATAAAATATGTTGTTCCGTCATTCAAATATTATAAACTATGCTGTGATATGTGTAGTCACTTTCCGCATATAATAAAAATGTTATATTTATTTGGTGAATGAGTTCATGACATATTAAAAAAACATATTTATGTATCCTAAATTGATTATTCTAAATTATCTTAAATTGATAATATATATTTTTCAACTATATCGCGGGAAGATTGAATATATCACATTTTTTAACCCAAAAATAACAAGAAAAATTAACAAAAAAAAAGTAATATTATAAAAAATACATAAAAATATTTGTTTTGTTTCCGTTCTCATGAAAACAAAAAAATAATAAACGAATATAATAAAATATATTGATTAATTTTTTTTCTTTTGCATTAAAAAATTATATAATATTTTTTTTTAATTCAATGTAAGAACAGCAGTTAAAAAAACCAATATTTTAATAGAAGAAACATTTTTATTATGATACAATTTATGTTTCGAAAGGAAAGGAACACAACCACATGAAAATACATGGTTTTTATCCGTTTATCTTTTAGTGTTCTTCAAGTCAAAAAAGTATTGTGAATTCAAAATAATGTTTACGTATTCCCCGATTGTAGAAGATTATGCATTAATTAGGGTACAAATGATATAATATTGCACGTTAAATTCGTATCGAATTCATTTAATATGGGATTATAATTTTACAAAAATACTTTATTTAAAATAACAAATTCTAAATCTAATAAAGCATTAACTAAATTTTAAACTTGAAATATATCTTTTTAACCTCAATGTCATTTAACTTTCTTTTAAAACTAAAGCAAAAAAAGTGCAATATTTATTCTAATTTAAAAAAAAAACAAAATCACCTTTCTAAAACAATATATGCGTTTATGTTTGAGCTAAAAAAAAAATAAATAAATCATTTGCTATATTTGTATTTTTATGTGGATTTAATAATCGTGTTTATTGTTATTATTGTACTAAAAAAATTATTACTTTATTACTAAAAAAAAACATTTTTTGCATTATTATTATACCTATATATTATAATCAATTCCAATTTCCATATATACACAATTTATTTACAGAGGGT
This sequence comes from Dilophus febrilis, assembly GCA_958336335.1. Taxonomy (NCBI): domain Eukaryota; kingdom Metazoa; phylum Arthropoda; class Insecta; order Diptera; family Bibionidae; genus Dilophus; species Dilophus febrilis. The sequence goes on along the minus strand of OY284468.1, from coordinate 15,750,533 downwards.
AGGGAATGTGTTAATTGTGGAGCAACATCAACACCTCTATGGCGACGAGATGGTACCGGACATTATTTATGTAATGCTTGCGGTTTATATTATAAAATGAATGGGCAAAATAGACCGTTAATTAAGCCCAAGCGAAGACTGGTAAGTTTAACCGTATGTATTTAATTTCTATCTTATATTACTTATAATTTAAGTATAAAATATATGCAGTTATATATAAATAATAATTATTATATATCATATATATATATATGATTTAAAATAAATCGATATATGAGTATATATAATAAATGAATTGATTTACAAAAAAAAACATATATAACTGCATATATATCAATAATTAATTTTAAGAACAAATGGACAATTGACAAATCGACAATTTTTATAATTAGATAGATAGTAAAATTTTTCTGTATATTATATATATTTTCAGTATAAATATTTTTTTTTATCAGTAAATAAGGTGGTTATATCTATATATACAAATTTAATTGATAGTTTGAACATGTCACTTGTATAAAAAGTGAATAAATTATGCTTCAAAATAGTATTTATATATAAATCTCTATATGTATATTTGTATTAAAATATATGCTAATAATTCAAAAACGCACTTTAAGTTACTCTAAAGATACCTCTTTATGTTTTTAACTTACTTGACCAATGTTACTTAAAAAAAAAAATTCTATATACCATGTGAGTCATTTAACTTGATACAATGGAATAGCTCGAAAATGAACTGTTTTTAAGATAAATGATTTAGACAAAAATTGTTCGGTAGGTAGGTGATATCACGTAAAATATACTTTTTTTTTTAAATGGAACACCCTATTTATCGATACAGATTCTTAACAATATTTTAAAATAACAATATTTTACATCTGAACATTTTTTGAACATTTTTTTCAAATTGTTTCAATTCAACAAAATTAATTTTTATAAATTAAAATCGATAAATTGAACCAAGTACGTTTCAGCTCCTTATCAGTGGCCATGCGTACGTTATAACAACGTATTGCCATCGATTGAGGACCCGAAACGTACTTGGTTCACTTTATTGATTTTAACATATACAAATTTTTTTTCATTGAGGAATTTTGAACTCAAATTTGGGACCTAACTTGACGTTCAATCAAAAAATGTTGGGATACAAAATGGTCTATTTTTTTTATGTAGAATAAGAATCCGTATCGATAAACCGGGTGTTCCATTAAAAAAAATATATTTTGCGTCATATCTCCCATTTGACCTTGACTCAATGTCAAAACATACAATCGTATGTCCCCCGATCTACCGAACAACTTTTGTCTAAATCTTTTTTCTTAAAAACGCTTTCGAGTTATTCCATTGTCTCAACTTAAATGACTCACATGGTATACAATATATGTTCTGTTTATATTCATTCTTATATAACTATACCTGCGTATGCGGTGAAATCATTAAGAAGCAATCCAATTAATCATCGATAATTATTAAAAAACATGTTGAATGTTTTTTCTATATATATATTATCATCTCAAACACGGATATGTACTGAAAGTATATAAGAAAATGAATATACGATTGAAAAATGAATGAATACTGGAAAATTTATTACACATATGGTATATATATACACAGGGTGTCTAAATATTAAAATAAAAACCAAAACAAAAAATCTTGTAATCCAGCAATATATATTTTGATATATCTGTGTGATTGAAAATTCAGATTCAAAAAATTCCCGAAAATCACAAAACATACAACTACACCGCAGGGTCGCATATTGCTATTCTTAAATGTATTTATTTACATACCAGTGAATATAGTACTGCGGATTTACAAATGGGTCAAACAGTTCATTTTTTTAATGACAAACTACTCCAAAGTAATGCTTCAATATAATTGCTAAATTTTAAATTTATATCATAAAATGTTTATAACTTATTTTTCGTTGAACATACTGTTGTTTTTTATATATTAAAATAATATAAGATGAACTTATAAACCTTATTATTATTATTATTATTAAGAGTTAAGCACATATGATATTGTTAAAATATAATTCAATACAATATCTTTATACATACATATCGGATTTATACGACCATACGAATTGTATATAGTATAAGAAAAACGATGAAGTATTAAAATTATTTTATATTTGCTATATATATTTAGGCAGAAGAAGAAGAAGCAGAAGATCGAAATTTCGTTTCATAACGATATATATTTTACCTTTAAACAATATATTCTATAAATCCAATCAATGATTTTAATTTAATGTTTCAACCCTCTTTGTAATTAAAAATTATTATATACGTACGTGAATACATTTATGATACATATTTATGTATATTATATAAAGTGTATATAGATAGAAAGATTCATATTAAAATTAAAATACATATTTATACATATAGTAAGTATATATAGTTCGATAAAATACATTCGATTTTACACGATATATAAATATAAATTGCCCTCTATATACCTGTTATATATTTTTTCTAATTATGGCATTTATACCTATTTGATATATACCATTCATACAGGTGTAATGATGAGAAATATTAAATAGATAGAAGATACACGCATTATTGTGCTATATATATTGATTATATATGATTTTGATTATTATATAAAAATAATATTTTTTAAAAAATATCAAAATTGATATGAAAATATTAATAAATAATATTGAAATATTTTCTCACTGAGAAATTAAAATTATAATTCATATCTGACAATTCTGACAGATCAAAAAATATTATCGTTGAATATCATACAGAATATAAATACTTACTATGAAACATTTTATATTCATATCCTATTTAAACTTTTGTAAAATACCCAAATGACTACAACAGATATTACGAAAAATATATTCGTCTATTTCTGATAACTTAAAGCGGTAATAACTTAAAATAATTTCAAATAAATTGTTTGTTATTACTGCCTGTTTATTATTATACGAGGACAATCGCAAAAGTAAACTCTCTGACAATTAAAAAACACCTTAATTTTAGCAATTTTTTATTAATTATTTTGCAACATATATGATCTAATCTTCCAACTTTATGCACTTCATCAAACGACTTTCAACTATACTTTTACTACTTTGTCAACTAATTTTAATCGACCACAATAAACGATGAGTTCATCCATCATCATACCATTTCGTGTTAATAACACGGTGGTAGTAATCCTATATAGAGTTCAATGGTTCAATATATAGGGTATATATTTTTATTTCTTTATATGAAAGCTTATAGAATAAGAAATTACTCTATTTATCGCATGTAAACTTAATTGCATTGTATATCCATATAGCAGATGAAAAAAGCACATCAAAGGTATTTTGTATAAAAGTAAAATTGCAACAATCTACAGGCAGTAAACGCCCTCATTGTATTCTAGATATCAACTTTCTATATACATAAAATTTGTTATATATATAAAAATCCCTATTATAAAAATTCCTATTGAATTTATATATGTGCATGGGATACATAGAAATGCGACTCAATAACCTTGTTATAAATGTGAAAATAATGAAAAAAAATTGCATATATACTCGTACAATAAAATTAAAATCACCACGATATCGATAAGTTTATTAAAAAAAAGGAATGACGATAAAAACGCGACGGTATATGATTTCTTTTCCTTTTTCCTTTTTTTTTTATAAATACATGTAACAAAAAAAAAGGTTGTTTACCTTTTATTATTAATTTATATCATCATGCAAAACAATGTCTGTAATAATATCGCTTAATTATAAATTTTGCTTTTATATTTGATTTGCTATATAAAAGGATTGAAAATAATATCCTTGTTCATTTAATTTTGTATTTAGACATTGATAATTAAGTGTGTTTTCTTGACATTTTCCTGATGATTAAGATTTAAAATAATTAATATTGTTTTATTTTATAGGGAAAATTTTAACCATACAAAATCAATTACAAATTTAGCATTTTGTTGAATTTCTTACGCCAGATAGAGGACAGCCACTATATATAGCATTAAAGAATCACGTATTACAGATATAGTTTTTAATCCTATTTTCATACCGGTTAAATGTTCTAGTATTATATAAATATCATTTACCATAGACGACAGCATGTCAAGTATCACATTAGCTTATTGAATTTTTGCCTTCATGAAAATTCAAATATTTTTCTCTAAATTTTTTATAATTTAATTCGTGATTAACAACCAACGACTAATTCGAACAAAAAATTAAGGTTCTGTATTAGAATCTTAGTTAATAATGACATGAAAAGTTTTCTTTTTGTGTATATTTGGTCCTGAGTTGCCCACATAAAGTCAGACATTTTTTCTATAAGCGCTTTGTCGTACGGCTAATTACCGACATCGTGTAAAACCGCTACAACTGTACGATTATGTTGTTGGACGCTAATTGTTTCTCATTCCAAATCCAAATCCAAACGGAAATACTGTTCGAAAACATGGTTTTTGCACTCTATACTTAATTTATTTTTATGGATGTATATCTTTCACAACATCCAATGGTTTTGAGTGATCAGTACACTTTTTTTCACACCTCGCCCGTACACCTACGGCAAAAGTTCCTGATTAAATTGCTATGGTCTAGTAACACCTAATATATTTAATTGCTGAGTTTTAAATCAAATAATAATTTATATACGTTCTGTTAATGCATTCAAGTAGATATGAAAATTCACTTCTTAAAAAATACATATATAGTCTGTTTCGTGCATCATTCGCAAAGATATATTTTTTAGTTCACACATAACTTTATAAAAAAAATAAATGAATTTTCAATATAAAATAATTATAATAAAAATGTCATATGTACAATTTCCTCATTAGATTTTTATTGCCATATAAATACCTTTTTTATACACAACATTAATTTACATACATGATATAGTATATATTTTGCGTTCAATATCTTTATATATAAGTTCACAAAGTGTCGCGTATATATATATATATATATATATATATATATATATATATATATATAGTATAATTTATGTAAATAATTGTACTGTTTTTATTTATATATTGATTTTGTTATATATGCAATTATAATGTGTATTATAGAAACGGCGACGACCACACATATCAATTATGTAATACATAAATAAATAAATGACACTATATATTTATATATATATATATAGAATATTATCATAAGTAATTGTATATTTATATAATATACACCTGTATTATTCCCATTAATAGAGTTTCCCTTTATGTTACAGAACAGATAGTGTTTATATATAAAATTACATTTATATACAATTATCGGACATCGTGGGAATAAATAAACATACAATGAAAGTCAACAAAGATAAAAAAAAAAGAAAAGAAAATTGCACATTTATATACAGATGTATTGACACACAATATTATATTATATATATATATATGTATAAACAATAAACTTATTATTTAGATTTACCTCTAAAAATATAAATAAGAGCAAATGCCACAAGAAAAATTGTTTGTAATATTTTATTATATAGTAATAATACTATGGATGCGATGTAAAATAAATTTATATAAAAATTCAACAACTGTTAAAAAAAACCAAACACAATGTTCTTAAAGTTTATATAGTTATGCTCATACATGTGCACTTTGCAAATAAAATTGAATTTTATTATTTATTACAGGAATGTAAAATGTAAATAGAAGGAGTTAATATAATATTATATATTTGCTTATAGTTTATATGTTTTTAAGAAAAAAAAATTCATTCAACTGCTATATTTATTTAAAACTATGTACAAAATTTTCATATATTATTTTAAAATTCAAAGAGTGGCGGCCATTATTTGGAAATAAGCGTCACATCACATGATGTGAAAACACGGTGGTAAACATAAAAATTCTATATATCACTCTATACATATTTAGAGCAAAAATTACAAATACATTATGTATATGTACACGATGAATATATATATCGTTAAATATTATAAAGTATGAATAAACGCGGATAATAAATAACCGGTACACATAACGACATATCATTTAAAATGTACGCATTCAACATAAATCTACCAAACATAAATATATTTTTTTATTATAAGGTAATGCATTTTGAAAAACGTAAAACAAAAAATATATAGTTTTACCTCAAACAAAAGAATATAATATCAATATACAATATATTTGGTTAATACATATCATATGTAGCTACAATACATACAATAATGTTGAGTAGATTTTAAATAGAATTTTGATTGTTCTTTTACATATAAACGCAAATTCGTTTTTTTACCTTTTTTTCTAAAAGAAAAAATCAATATAAATATTGCAATTGTTATACATACATTTTGCGATTTTTTATATAAACTATACCATACATATATTCATTCATTGATACGCAGGTAAATGCATATATAATAAATACTTCTATATATCATATATATGTATAAACTTATATTTATATTAAATATAAGCACGCATTGTGTATTTTATATATAAAGATATGGACTTCTTCATTTTTGTTTTGTTTTTCATTTATTTTGTATATTTGCCACATTTTTCTTTTCTTTTTTTTTCTTCATATATATTAAATTATTTATTTATTATATTTTTATTGAATAATTTATTTTTTATTAATATATTTCTATATATATTTACAAATTATATACAAATAAAAAATGAATTTAGATGACATATATTTAATATATGGTTTGATGGTGGTCGCGGTCGTCCAATCGAATTTTTTCATGTGAATTATTATATTAGAATTGGATTAAAATGATTGAGTGTCATTTTAATGAAGTCAATATGCCATGAATTCATTCATATTTTTTTTGTAATAATTTAATAATTTTTCGCTATAATACAAACGATGCACACACGAAGTTGAAATTGCTGATATTGTTAAAGCCTTACTACCAAAGCGATAGGATATTCTCAAAAACATATATGTCTAATTAGCGAATGTATAAAAACAAATTTGATTGTGCAGCGAACGGAATTTTCCGGAAAATCGACTTTTCTAAATTTTCTATTTTTTTAAATTATAACCCTGCGAACTGGTATTATGGGAATCGATACTATATAGTCTAAAATTACGATACTCAATTATTTTGATGGTATTATGGTAGTCGATTTTGTGGGTATCGATATTATTTTTATATGGTCTCCGTGGATGTTGTTGTGACTAATCTTTTTTATATATAACAACAAAAAGTGTATTATTTTTATGTGAATGTAAATGTATATACTATACTTTGTTCGGTACTAGTTTTATTATTTTTTTTTTTATTTTACTTAATTTATATGAATATGAAAATTGAATAAACGAACAAAAACAACAGATAACAAAGCAACGATAGCTATGAATCAATATCGTCGAAAATGATCGCCTTAAATCGGCCATATCGTGTGCCATTGCAAAAATGAAAAATCTCTGGTGTTTCTTATATTTTTGTTTTTCTTCGTATAATTATAAACAATAATTTATCAATTTATGATATTGCATTGAAGAAAATTTGAAAATCGGCCAATTGGTTTAAAAGATTGATTGAATTTTCAAATGGTATAAAAAAATTTAACGTCCGATAAAATCCTTCTGTTATTTGTTTCAGAATTTCTTGGTTTTTTACTGCGTCACCTGCGAATGTAACTTTGTGTGAAAATTCAGATTCGAAAATATCAAAAAAATGAGCAAAATATTTTCAATGTTTTCGGCTCATAGGATTCGAAACCAATTCTTCAAACTTTTTTAAGAAGGTTTTATCAATTATACATAAGTTACAGTGTATCAATACAATGATGAAAACCTTACCATTTTTCGGGACCATTAAATACAATAGTATAAAGTAAGAACATTTCACGTTCATTTACTTGTTTTTATTATACATACTAACAATAGAATTTAATTATATATATTTTGCAGGGCTTTAAGGCCCTAAAATAAATAAAATAACACATAATTTAATTACTTTTAACAATGTTTATTCAACTTTGCGTCCGTACCATATTACATTCAAATCCATATCACAACACTAACTAACTTTATTCATTTATCCTTTATCATTACTAATCCGCAAAATAATTATAATATGTACAAATACAAACCATATAGCGGAGCAATTATACAACTATATGAAGGTACTCAAATATACAGGGTGACCTACAATATATATATACACAATAAGTTACTTTGAAAGTTATAATCCCCCTCTGAAGCATTTTTACAGCAATTGCGCATTGGTATTCTTGGTAGCTTTCAAAATACCCATTTACGATACATACTATCAACACTTCATTGGATGAAAACCAGTTCCTAATGTAGTAATTTTTTGAGTGTAACTTGAATAATTTTTTTGGAAGCATATTAGTTTTCTTTCTGCTTTTCAGTTTAAGCATTTTCTCCGATCATATATTGGATTTCATGTTCAAAATTTTATAAATGAATGCATATATTAGATTAACACCAAAATTTAATCGTTTAAATATATTAAATGTATCATACCCAAACAGCGTTTGGAGTTTTACTATTCTATTTTATTTCTTTCGCGGATAACCCGAAATTTTGCATAAAACGCATAAAAAAACAAATTGTACATAATATGGAAAAATTTTCCCTGACTACGTAACAATGTTAAGTAAGACATAATAATGATATTTTTTTGTATACCACTCGATAAAAAAATGTATTTACTGTCGGTCATTATCTTTGATTTTCCTTTCATTCAACAAAAAAACATGTAATATAATTATTTTTAAAATAATAAATTAAAATGTATATAAAGTAGCTAAAATAAAACTATCACACTTGTTATCACATATCAAAGATCCTCAACATCAGATAATCCTAATTGTGTCCTTTTTCATTTGTATATTCTTATATTGATCAATCTACTCAATAAAACAATTTAATATCTGTAATCTGTCTATACATTTTTCTATAGAGCGCTATTATATTTATCTAAATAGATTTCAAACACCTTATATGATATGATATAATTTAAATAATTCATTTTTTTAAACAAAATTAAATATAAATCACAATAAAAAAAAAATTATGGAGTGTTCAATAGAAAAACTTTTATATTATAGTGTGTATTTTTAAACAATATATACTGTACTATGTATTTACATGTATATATCGAACTGAAAGAGTATATTTATATTTAATCTTTTTTTTTGTTCTGACCCCCGTGGGGTATCTATATTTATAACATATAGATAGATAGAGCAATATGAAAATTCTTTTCGATGACCATATTAAATTCTTTTAGTATTTATCATATAAATATATCGTGTGTATGTATATATATAACATTTTTTTATCTATACATATTGGATATGGTTTAATAAACTTTTAAAATAAAATAATAATAATAAAAAAAAAATTATAAATATTATTATTGTATATTTCATTGGAATTATAATAATAATATATATATAATTTCAAATGTATTGAAAAATCCCAATTTCCAACAACAATTTTTATGTATAATACATTTTTCATATATTCAAATATATATTATTAATATTTTTGTACGGTATTTATATAATATATATATTTTTATATACATTATTTTACCTGTACTTATACATATTATAATATGTTATTCCTATATAATAAGTATTTTATATATTGTGGACATTATATGTATACATTGGAAAAGATATATTGGTATTTTATTAATATGTAGGTAAACTGCACAATCACAATGATATGCGCGATTTAGCAATTTTATATATAGTCAAATATAACAATAATAATTTTGTTTATATATACTGCATGTAAAACAATTCATTTCATCTATATATACATAGTATAACTTGTCCATATCGATTGTACATGTCATGATTCACATATTATAATACCCACGCTCTCCAGGTGTCCACCAATAGTCATATATACAGAAAATAAAAGGAATATATATATTCTATATTATGTATATATAATATATTTTTATTATTACAATATATTTCATATTTCAAATGTACATGTAATAATGTATTTTTCTCTATATACATACACAGATATATTTAAAAATAAGAAGGTTTTATTCACTGCTTGAAACATTTATTGTGTTCGATATTCTATATATATATATATCTTAAAAAAACGAAAGAAAAGAGTTATTCTAAAATAATATTTTTTACATACAATTAAATTGTTTTAATTTTATTGTTTCATCTTAATTATTGTGTGTTCTTACATATCAAAAATATTGTGTCAGTCTTTAATAAATTTTTTTCTTGAAAATCTTATTTAAATACATAAAAAAATTAAATAAATTTAAAATAAATAAAAGGTCAAATTTTGAATATCCAAAATGGATTTGATTTACTGTCCAAATTAATTGATAACATGATATCATATATTCTGATAATATGATAATATTCCAAGAATATTATATTATATAATTATATATATTATATAATTTTTGTGAGTTCATTCGATACAAGTCCCTGGTATTTTATTGAAAAAAATGATCCTTTTTTTTTAAATTATTATTATTATCGATAAACAAAAAAGAATGATTCTTTTTTGAAAATGATAGAAAAAAAATCAATATTATTACTTATTATTAAAAAAAATAACTCACTGACAACTCAAACATTTTTATTTAAGTGACTTTACTTAATTGTTCCCCTTTGTTTTAATTCGAAATAAAAAATTCACAAAGTATGCCAAAAAAGTCAGGTCCCAATGGAGTAACTTTTAATTGCGAATCAGAAATTGAAAAAATGAATAAATGAAATGAAATATGATTTAAATGATGAAATGAAATATGATTTTAAATCACAAATTGTATCTCTATCATCTATCATCATATCCTATTCGATTTTCATACCACATAACTATTTTTCTGTAAATGATAAATAAAAAAATCATGATAAATATCCGTAAATAAAAAAAATGGTAAATAGGTATAGATATAGCTAATTTTTTAAGTTATATTCCAAAATACGTTACATATTTATATGTAATAACAAATTAAAAAATCAAGAAACCCAAAACAAAAAAAATTATATCTTGTCAGCAAAAAATATATAATAAAATCATGAAATTATTAATGCTTTTTAAAAAAATAAAATAAAAATACCAACCAATTTTTTTGTTTTCCTTCTAATATTCACTTTTACTTCTAAGTATAGTATGCCAGTAAGCTAGTAAGCTGTTCAAAAAAACCATTGATTTCCATATAAAATTTTACCAAGCAAAATACTCTATAAAACTCAAGTAAAAATTTTACCTCAGTAGTACGCAGATAGTATGCTGTTCAAAATAAAATATGAAAAAACAAAGAATGAACAAATGTCATAATTTTACCCAGTCATAATTTTTGAATTTACCCTATACCTATTAAAAAGTTTTTTTTACCGGGTAAAATTTTGTCAAACATCACTTTTAATATAATTTTGTTTATTTTATTATTATTGGTTTTTTTTTCTTTTTAATTTAAAAAAAATATATGAAATAGGATGTTTTCATATATCAATATTTTGTTTTAATTTTTAGTGAATATTTTTTTGCATTTTTTGAACAGCATACTAGCAGCAAGCAGCATACCATACTTTAACAACAAAAAAAAGTTATTATTTTTCATATAAAAGCTTATGATCTAAATAACAATAATTGTTTATATTTATATATATATATATCTATATATATGTATATATTTAATATTATATTATTTATACGCTTCATATACATATATAGATTTATATGAATCGCATAGAGTACGCGTATATTCAGTACAAAATAAAAGAAAGAAAAATAATTAAATAATATTTAAATATATTGATGGTATTATATAAAAAAAATGTAATAATAAAAGATACTGAAAAAAACGACATGACACAATATATACAGAAGCAGACAATTTTTATCTGAATATATACCTGATACACCTATGAGTATGTATTAAAAATATACATATTCTTCTATAAATTCATATGTATTTATTTATATATGAATATGCCCAATCATATGTATATTAAAAGAAAATTGTACAAAATATATATAGCAACTAAACAACGCTTTATTCTTTTTATTATATACATCTACTATCACGACATTTTGACAGCTACTTGTTTATATACTGTATTTAATAATGAGAAAATCACATGTCTTATATAAAAAAAATAAAATAAAAATAATATACCTGAACCTGAGTTGAATCTATAGTGTGACGAATATGTTAAATTATATATTTACATAATTACATATATATATATATATATATATGTGTATTTTTTTATATTGTATTGCTTGTTTGCTTATAAAAAATTCGTATGATATTTGAAACAGTTTTAAATATATGTATATAAACAAGTATATCATATGTATAGTTATGTTCATATATATTTGAAGTTCTTTAATATACTTAATATAATAAGACGACACGATGAATGCCTTTAAAATATTACCATTAGTATATGTATTTACAGTAAGTGTCAATAATAAACGTATACAAACCCTAATTAATCGTATATATATTAAAGAAAAAAGGCAGGAAAAAATGTTTTATATTATTTAAATAAATGTTGAAAGGTAAATTAAAATAATCCATAAAAAACAAGTGCTCCGAAATTACAAAATAAAATATCGTCAATTATTGGAAAAAATATTTCAACATTTCAACGGTTCTTCGTTGTGCATGTTTATAATTACAAAATATTATATGAAAAAAAAATTGCAATAAATAAACCTTATATATAGAAAAAAAAATTGTTTATTAAAATATTAAATTATTCAGGAATGTGAATTGTGAAATACAATGAAATTTACAAAAAAATTAATTTATTTGACTCATGTAAATGGCCACAAACTGCTCAGGCGATTTTGAATTTATATATGTATAACGATGTTTTTTCATCTTTTTATAATTTTTAAAATACTGATAAGAATACGCCTCCAATACATTATTTTCACCAGGAGAATGATCCTAAATATACTTTGTTTTTGGGGAGGATTGTTATATTATATAATAATATATAAATAAGTTAGAACATCCACTGCCCAAACGCTCGATTTCAACCCGATTGCGAACATTTATCACAGGGCATTAAGATAAAGATGACAGGAATAAATGTATTGCAGAAAAATTATTTGAAAGACGAATCGTTAAATATTGGGCCAATATGAACAAGAACGTAATAAAACACTTGGTGAAGTCAGTGTCACAACGTCTACTTTCAATAATTGGTACAAAAGGGAATAATTTAATAATTTAATTAGTGTTCAGTAATTTTTTCCTTATACTATTAATAGTATTAATTTCCAGTCATTAACATTTATTAATCTTAAATCCAAAACAAAACGACACTAAAAATATTTTTAACAAATGTTAACCCTAAATTTCCATTTCATTCAATCCTGATAAGGCAAATCATTTGTCCGTCTCCCCAGGCTCAGGTTCATTACGATCTATCCATTATACTCCTCCATCATCCTACCCCTAAACACACTCCTTATCATTCTTCCTTCTCCCATCCTATAACACCCCTAAACACACTCATATCATTCTTCCTTCTCCCATTCTATAACACTCTCTTTTTTTCATTTCATACTCGGTCATGTAAATTAATATTCAATAAAAACAATATTCAATAAACACGTAGTTCCAATGAAATTTGTGTTACATCACAAAATCCAATTAATTAAGGTTAGAATGCACCCAATATTGACACTAACTGTTTGTACCTGAATGTATATATCAATATATACATATCTTTACATATGATATACAGCATAAATGATGTATACAAACACCATATGTATCGTTTACCATTTTTATTGTATTTACGCAATTTACGTAAATCAGTACAGTAAAAAAAAATTGAGGAAAATTTAAATCTAATAAATTATTTAGATATTATTCTATATATATTATTATCACAAAGTTATACATAGTCTGATAATCATATGGTTAATTCATTACATGTTGATACTAATATTTAAATATATTTACTATATATATATAAACACTTGAAATGGATTGCACAGATAGGTCCAGCTGCTTTAGTTGATTTCAATATCGATATATAGATAATCAGCTTCAAAACATACGTTTTATTAAATGTTAAAAAGGTCTATTAAAGAGCACATATATTAATTTATAATAGTGCATCTGTGAACATGATCAACAATAACAAGAATCATTATAAAAAAAAGAAGTAGAAGTACAAAAAATTTAAATATCATATTGCATTTTCAATATAATAACTGAATAACAAACGTTAAATAGCATTATATATATATTTAAAAAAAATTGTTTAAATAAATATATACAATTACTCTGTATGATATTATATACATTTATTTATATAAAATCTTTAACTATATGGATAAATTACAGATAATTTGTTGAAATTTATAAAATATATATACAAAAAATTATTTATCTGATTTTGTGTCGTTTTTTTCTCTATCTCTTTAATTTGATTCTGTGTGTGACAAAAGCAAACAAACAAACAAACACACACACACACAGCATGCAAAATAATATGTCAAATTGTGATTTGATAAACACACTAGATATAAATTATTTAAATTTAAATTTAAATATTTATATAGTATATTATACAAATACAATACAAAACAAATAATTAGCTATATTGAATAAATTCAACGCAGCGCATTCAGTAGATTAAGCGATTAAACAACAAAAAAAATCAAATGAATTAATGAACTCAACTGAATCTAAATATAATTATAGTATATAAAAAAATTATTGATCTAGTATATAGATTATAATAATGAAAGTAATTTTATAATTCAAAATAATTCAAAGAAAAAAATTTTATTACTTTTTATGCAGAAAAATATGAATTCATTAAGTACACACTTTCTCGACAACAAATGACGTTTGCTATGCAGAGCATTTTATAGATTTTAAAATTTTTAAAACATCCGCGGGTTAATGTCTTAGAAAACATTGGATTAAAATTCATAAAATTATAATGATACGATTTTCTCATAAAATTTTAATATGAAATGAACTGTCACACTAATATATATATTCAAATTCATTCCTAAAAACACCCTTGGGTTTGTATGGGAGCTCCTCGATATGATATGATACGAAAATATCCCCCCGAATAAAACATTTTTCCATTTTTCATCATCCAAAATTTCAAATCAATTGAAAAAAAAACAGAAGGAGATTTTCTTATAATCTCTTGGATTTATTTCCTGGATGCATCCCATCCTAGAAAAAAATTCCGGTATAAAAGTTTTCCATTTCGTTTCGTCAAACCTCAAAATACAAAATTTCAAGTCAATTGATTAGATAAGATACCTCTAACAATCCATTGGATTTGTATATGGGAGCTAATGGGTGGGATGAGATCAGCAAACAATTTTTGTGAACCTAATTATTTGCATTTGGAACGAAACCTGTATATCCAAGATTTCAAGCAATAAGTTTTCAAAAATAATATATGTACCATTTTGGTTTTGTGATGTTAGTAGATTATTAATATAACTTTTAAAAGTAAGATTAAAGAGAAACAATCTTAATTTTAATTAGACATTCAATTTTCAAGTATATATAGTATACAAAATTTTTAATAATTCATTCACGCATACATTTCGGATTTTTGAAAAGAATTCTATTGACGGCATATAGTTTCGATACTGAAGGAAAGCTGTTCAGGAGGAATTCGTGAAATATTTTCAATCACTTAAACCTTTTTTGCAAGTAAAAAATAAAAACTAGTGCTTGTAGTTTTTAGGCTTGTTCGCCTGTCAAACATGTTTGACATTGGCGTTCAATCAATGCGACTTTCGCTTTGTGAAAAGGGAACTAAAACTGCTGAGAATAATCAAATAATATTATTTATTTTAACAATTTTATGTTAATATACAATATAAAAACTTGTTACATTTTAGGGTTCGGTATTTACATTGCGCACCATTTACTAAAATGTGATCTATATCTATTAATATAACCCGTGCCAAACGTAAATTTACATTTAAACTATTATATTCTGTACATGAAAATTCCGTATGAATGTATCGGATATAATATTTTCAATGTAATGTCGTTTGACTTCTTTTCAATGTTAAGATTATCATTAAAAAAAATTTTTTTTTTCTCTTAAATAAATCGATTTATTATTTTATATATAAATTATGAACAAAATACGGTTAATTAATAATATTTTATTACATTAATATATAATATATGGTGGCTACTGTTTCAAATATAAATATATATATGCTATATAATTTAATAAATATATAAATGTATATTATGTATATAATCCTATAGGAATTCTAACATTTCATACACCTTCTAAAAAATTAAAAGATAATTAATCACTATATAAAATATATCTATAACATATATAGTTAGAGACTATAATTATATGGTTAAATTTGGACCATAATATTCATCAAATATGTATATCAATATTTATTTATTTTTATATTCCAAAGAGAGAATAATTATATACTACAATATATAAAAGTAATTTTTAATTTTTATACATTGTTTTAAATTGAATATGTATATTTTATCATTTCTACATGAACCCTTTAATGTTTAGTTGTGGTGTACTTACATTAAACACTCAAATCGTAATTTCTCACATCAACTGAAACATCAAATTATGAATCAAATAATTAAAGGGTATTGTCAAACACCAGAATAATGGGTTACATTTTGTTTTTTTAATTATATGCTGTTGATTGTAAAGATTATCGAAAAAATAATAAAAAACATTCTTTTTCTAACCCAAATATTTTATAAAATGATTTGTTATATAACAATTTGATTTACACTTTTGCAGCCGTTCAGTGGTGCAAACTTATAATTTTACATATATTATACATTATCTGTGGTGTAAATGTTAAAAATGCCAACCTAAAATTCTAACGGAATTTTGGGGTCGTGGGTTCGAATCCTACTGAATGCATAAAATATGTTTTGTGTTTTCGGTTATTTTTCGAATCTGAATTTTGACGCAGAGTTGTATATTCCGTTTGCGGTTGGTCGTACGGCTAATTACCGACACCGTAAAAGACACAAATTAAAAAACTAACAACAGAAGGCTGTTGTTGGACGCTAAAACCAGATTGTTGGTTGTATAGCGAAAAATTAATTAATATATTATCTTATTAATAAAAAAAAAAGTTGGTAAATATAGTGTTAAAATATTGCATGTCGTTTTGAAAAATATCAATAAACATACTATACTATATATATAAAAAAAAGTGTGCTATTTAATATCTTTTTCGAACAATCTTATATACTATAGATAGAGAATTAATGATTTTTTTGTCTTCTTTCACTTACGTGTATATATTAATATATATATATCTACCGGATCTTTAAATTTAAATAATGGTATTTTTAAAATGATTATTACAGAGGTTTCTAAAGGTATGGGGTTTAGTTAGCTATATTTTATATATCAAACACTTAAAATTTATCTGAACCTAAACTTTGATTATAATAAAATTGTACCTTTTTGGTTTAAATTTTGAATCAGAACCTGCCAAACCCGAACCCAACTTTTTCAGGGTTTCAATGCCAGTACACACTGTTCAAAATGTTGGCATGAAGATTATGTGTATATATACGATTATGCGATTATGAGAAATCATTTATTTGTATTGTTTACATTTATCGTTATTGTGAATTGCTTAGGATAGCACTGATTTTGATTTTTTATTTTCATAAATTTCATATGAACAATAATATTAAAATTGAATATTCCTTACCCTATAAGAATTTAAAAATTAATATTATCTTATAATATCTGCATATACTGCAGGAACCGAAACAGAACTCAAGCGGTTCATTGTTTTTTGTTTTTGGTTCAAACAATAAACTAAAACCAAAAACTCAACCAGGTTGGTTTTATACACAAAATTTAATTTTAAAACGTATTAATATTGTAATTTTTTTTATTTTTGAAATTCACTTATAAATAAGATTGTAAATAAAATTATAATTAAATTAAATTAAATTTTGACACCGATCCTTGGAACCAACACGAACCTGAAACTGTTTGATTAACCCGAAACGAAAACCAGCGTTTTAATGATTTCAGTCTCTGGTACATTGATTAATAAACTCCGCTGTATTATTAATAGTAACAAAAAAAACATTTTTTTTCACTACATGTGATAAATTTTTTGATTTATAATGATTTTTTGCTTAATTTATGAATCAAATTTTTTTTATACACGCACCTCACCATATATCCATTTATTGGTATCAAAATTAGGTCAAATGAATGTCTAGATTTATGAAATAATTTATAATTACAATAATTTATTTATAATCATTTGCTAAATAAATTAAAAAAAAATAGTTTTTATAATAAATGAAAATTCTATTTTGCTCATTTGTATGTTACCGAAAATGGCGCAAAATTTTGAAAAATTCAACATAATTTTAAAAAACCAAACTATCATTTTCATTTGTTGAATTTTTCTTTAAGTAATTTTTAATCGTTAATTTTGCAGTAGTATTTGTAATCGCTACGCAACTACTAATATTAGATAGATACAACCTTAAATGAATATATTCTTGACCAATTAAACTAACACCAATTTAAAAAAATATTATCTATTGTATATTCATTTTGTCTATCAAATCAACAACGAACAGTATAAAAAAGAAAAACAAATAAATATCAATTTATAATTGTAAAATGCATATGTTACATAAATAATATTAAAAATTAATCATGGAATATATTTGATAATAATTGATGCGTTAAATATTCACGACCTATATGTTTAATTTTTTGTAACAAATTTTTTGTTACCTAATCGTTTGTTTAATTTTTTTTATAATGTATATTGCAATATATAAATTG
This sequence comes from Dilophus febrilis, assembly GCA_958336335.1. Taxonomy (NCBI): domain Eukaryota; kingdom Metazoa; phylum Arthropoda; class Insecta; order Diptera; family Bibionidae; genus Dilophus; species Dilophus febrilis. The sequence goes on along the minus strand of OY284468.1, from coordinate 15,731,732 downwards.
TTTAGATTTTCGGCTTATTTGTCAACAGTTTTTTTTTTTAATATTATTGTAATATAAGCGGTGTCGTTTAATTTTTTTGTTTTAGTTTATTCAATTATACCGACAACGATACCAAAGAAAAAACGAAATAAATATAGATTTTTTTTATATAAATATTTTTATTATATTGAAAAAAAAAGTATACAAATTTTGCAGTCAAATAAAATTGGAATTTGAAATATTTGATTGGTGTTTCCTGCTCATGATTTTACCTCATACATTTTTTAACATATAAAACTTACCATTTGAAGTTTTCATTATGCATCTATATATATGTATATAGAAAAATAAATAGATGATCAATGATTAATTCTGAAAAATAAATGTATGGAAATATATTAAGTTTGTTATTTAATTGCTTTACGTTACGTACATTGATAATAAAAATATGTTTCATCAATTGTAAAGGAATTTATGAATGTGTGTATATAGGAGTATTTAAGAGTAAAAATAAATGTAATTAATAATATTTAATATAGAATGTAATTAATCATATTCAGTTTTTATATAAAGACAGAGGCTACATTTGATATAAGTACATTTAATCAACTCTGTGGTGTAAATGTTAAAAATGCCAACCACGAAATTCTTACAAAATTTTGGGGTCGTGGGTTCGAATCCCACTGAAGACATAAAATATGTTTTGTGTTTTCGGTTATTTTTTGAATCTGAATTTTAACACAGAGTAGTATTTTTCGCTTGCGGTTGGTCGTAATTACCGACACCGTAAAAGCCCCAAATTAAGAAACTAACAACAGAAGACTGTTGTTGGACGTTAAAACCAGATTGTTGGTTGTATAGCGAAAAATTTATTTTTATTTTACATTTAGTATGTAAAGTAGCGAATTAATTACACACAAATTCTTTTGATATACAGTTTATGTTACATATAAATTATTAATTTTGCTTGTGAAAATTTTTCTTAACTCTTCTTTTACTAGTGATTATAATATCTTTTGTTCGCTTACAAGAAACGATTGGTTTTAGTGTCCTACAACGAAGCCTTCTTTTGTTGGTTTCTTAATACGATTTTTATGTCATAACTGCACAATCTAAATTTCAAGGACCTTGGTTTTGTATGCGAAGTGGTGGAAACGGTTGGATTAGAAACACATTACGGGAATGAATATTTTTCACATTTGGTAATCAAACCCTAAAACCGAAATTTCAAAGTTATAATTTTTTGAAGACCGTCAATATGTAAAAAAAGCAAAAAATTGGATCAAAAAATCGCAATATTTTGCAAGGGAGGTAGCAGAAGAGGTTATCTGATACGCCCCATATTCGAAATTAACCAGCGCAATAAAGATAAAATGCTTATGGTTAAAATTTCATCAATATCGGTCGAGCTGTCCGAAGAAAAGTGAGACAAGAATGTGAAAAAAAAAACAAAAAAATTATCATACAAAAATTTCCAAAAACTTAATTATGATAGTACTTTTTATAAAGTAAATAAAACACCCCGTTTCACAATTGTATAAATTGTAGTCATTTTGATATTCTTGTTCTGCTAAAGAAAAAAAATTAAACATAAATTAAATTGCTCACATCCGATTTTAATTATAATTAATTTAAATAAAATACAATTAATTATTATTTAATTTAAAATTAAAATAAATTATGATTTTCAACAATAAATATTGAAATCTTGCTACTAAAATCTTATCATGTTAACCCTCATCCTCTATTTTGGGTCATATTTGACCAAACATAATTTATCAAACATTTATTACTAAATAGGGGAAATTTCGGAGCATCACGCGGTGTGATCGCTTCGAGTTGTGTATAAGAGAATAAATAAAAGTTAAAACGCCTGTTGTGCTAATTCTCAATTCTAAAAATAAAAAAGTTGGTAATGTAGATCATTCTTTTTTTAATTATTATTTTTTTCATTTATTGTGAACACTCATATTTCTTAAACTTTCTTATTATTTATTAACTTATATTTTCCAGATGAAATGTAACCCAAAATTTCTTTTGGAAAATTTTCTTTTGTTCTAATTTAAAGGATAAGAGTTCAATAAGGTACAAATGTGCCTTACCGGTAGACCAAAGGGCCGGTAACACGGGAGTTAATCATTCCATAGAAATTTTTTTTTAAAATTAGTCCAAAATTAGTCCATATATAACGTAGAATTTTTCCAATGTCGATATGATAATATATATGCCTCAGCAATTATTATATATAACACTCTGTGTTTTTGAATTTCCATGAAAATTGTTAATAATAATTTTACAATAATAATAATAATTTTACTTTAACTTTTTTTCTTATTTAGTCCCGAAATAAAGTTTTTCGTGTCCATCTGTTTCAAAAAAATAAATATACATTAGTAAAAAAACAAAAAAAAAATTGGTGATGGTTTCTTTAAATAAGAAAATGACTACATAAATGATATACGTATATTATATTATAATATACATATATATAGAGACTATCAAAAGGTAAAATAAAAAAAATTGTTTAATGTGTATACCACTATACGTATTTTGTTGTATGGTGTAAAGCAATTGTGATATAAACAATATATTAAAGTCACGAGTTTCAATAATAATAATAATAATAATAATAATAATATTGAAATTATTACAAACGATTGTTATAAAAAAAATTGTATTCCTGAACATATAATATGTATACATTTTTTATTGTATATGTGTAAAAATTTTTTTACAAACCTCTACGTATGATGATTATACATGATCATGGCACGTTTTATTATTAGATATAATATAATATACATATATTTAAAAGAAAAAAAAATTTTTAACGATTGATTGCGAATATTATTGTATTTTAGCATGCAATCATATATATATAAAATATATATTGATATGAGAATTGATATTCATATAATACAAATGTATGTACATATAACAAGGTGATAAATAAAATGAAAAATTCTTAAAATTCTATAATATACATATACATACCTAACAATATATATTGTTTTATATAAGTAAATATATGATTTTATATTCACTTAATGGAGTAAAAACGCACATGTATAATAATTTCGCAATCGTTAAAACGATATAAATATTTTTATTTATATTATTTTTATTTTTTATTTGTTTTTGATATAAAAACACGATATTTTTAGTGGAAAATCACACAAAATTTTTATTATGTGCGTAAAAAAGCATTCAATATTTAAATATTGATGTATTTTTTATTTTTTTTTTATAGGAATTCATGAAAATTATTAAATTAGTTTTTCTTAATCAATATTTTATATAATATCCTGCTTTTGTTTTTTATTTATTTAATAAACCTCAATATTATTGTCCAATTCCAATCCAATTCTTTTGTTTTTTATTTATTTAATAAACCTCAATATTATTGTAATTATAAATAACTATATATGTTGAAGAATTAAATGTATATATTTATACATAAGAAAAAATATTTTTATTTTTTATTTTGTGTGTCATGAGCGTATTTTATATTTACTTTTATTTTTTTTATTATATTATATTCATTTAATAAAAAAAATAAGTTTTTTATTTGTTTATTTTTTCTTTTTAGTTTCTTAAGAAAATATTTTCCATTGTTTTATAATGAAATATTAAAAATATTTATTTCAAGGTAATTTGTATATATATACATGTTCTTAAAATGTCTATCTATACCTCTATTGTATTATATATATGTAATCATATAATATAGTAATATTATATAATAAATGAATTTTTGTATAGAATTTTTTCAGTATAGCTTCCACCACACAATTATATATTAGTATTAATTTATTTATAGAGTACATATTATTATTATTTTATAATTTAATATAAATTTTAATAATAAATATATATATATATATATATATATATATATATATATATGCAAGATTAAGGTCAATTTAATAAATTCCTAATTTGTTAAATATATAAATATATTAATAAAAAAAATACATAGAGAAAGAAAAAAAAATATAAATACATTTATCTGCACTCTATTATATAAAATAAACAATTGTTCTAAATATTGTGTAAATGCATTTGTATATGCTTAACTATATACATAATTAGCATATTTTTAACCTATTACATGCTTATGCACATATTATTTTGAATGAAAGAATTTTTAATGGAAAACTTCGAAAAAATAAACAATTTAGTATAGATATACAACATTCTTTTTTTTTAAATATACATTACATTATTCATGCCTTTAATCATTTATTATTATATAAATTGTGCGACCTTCCAACTTATTGATTTATTGAATTATAATAGATTGTAATATATAAATTCTATTATTAGATATTTCCAATAATTCACCTTAATAATTGATTTAATCATTTATCATTTATCATTTATCAATGTTTAATTTCTTTTTATTTGTTCGATAGGTCTATGTACGGTTCAAATTGAAAATCCTTTCTGTGAAATTAAAAAATTAAATTACTATTATATATGTAAAAATTAGTAAACATAAAATGAAAAGTTACACAATTTTTATAGTAATTTTGACTTTAAGATCAAATATATAAATATCCGATGTAAAAAAAGCATTATACTATTTTAATCATACTATTTTAATAAAGCATATATTATTTTTATTGGATTAATCAATAGTAAATAATAAAAAAAGTCCAAATAATAAAATAATGAAAGGCAAAAAATTCACTTACTCACTTTGGTTTTGAATTATAAAAAAACTTAAACTTACAACCGACGATTTTTTTAAATTGTTTAAATTTCATAGGCAGCCAGCATATGCCATTTGAAATTAGAAATGCATTTTACGTGTAGACTAAATTGATACTGACGAATTTCGTCGTCGTCGTTATATGCTATGTAAATACAAATGTTGGTTTGGTTCAAATAGGTTGCTATTTATGTGTATGTTCCGTGGACGAAAACATAAGCTTAATTTTTATAGATGCGCTTAGATAATATATTTTTTTGTTTTATATTTGCATCATGCAATTCTTTTTTTCCTATTTTTTGTTTTTTTTTTGTTAAGGCGCAAAACACAATGATACGTTCAATCGCATGCTGTTGCGTGCGTTTATGCGTGTAAAAATCAACTGCACACAATGAAAGCGTTTTTCGTTTTTCTTGAATTGCATTTATTAATAGTTCATCATCAATTTCCATTATTCCGGATTCCATATTAAAATAGTTAATAATTTTTTTATGTTATATATATATATTTAACTATTATAAAAATTTTTTTATGAATTTTTTGTTTTAATAAAAATATTCACGATAACAAACCGATATAAACAATAATCATAACCTCAAAACCGCGGCTGATCGCAACAAAAAGTTAAAATTTGGCAAATTTTTCGATACGCTGCATCGCGTGCGTTTTATTCTGTACTGTTTCGTTTAATACTGTGTAGTTGAATTTTACGCACGCAACAGCACGTGATTGCACGCATCATTCTGTTTGGCCCCTAAATTTTTGTTAAAATTTACTAATTTTTACATTGCTGGTAATTGGCGTGAGAAAATAAATCACATTCGAAAATAACACATGAATTTACGATCTCAAAAATGTTGTTCAAATTTTGAAGTTGGGGGTTTTTTTTAATACACAGATTCAATGATGAATATATTATTATTATTTAACAACTAATGATGTATGGAAAATGCCAAAATTAGTTTTTACTAAGCACTATGACTGGCAGGGCCATTGGCTTTTTACCGGAATTAGAAATCATTTTTAATATGTACTATTAAAGTAACTTTAATAATGATGATGCGTAGATGTTAAATACTTTTATAAATAATTGACTACGAAAGTGTAGACTTTGTTAATCTTTGGATGCGTCCGACACAAAATACCAAAGATATTCATTAATTTAAATGAAGAATATAACTAACACTAAATAATTAATTAAAATAAAATTAAAAATTTTATTTTCAATGAAAATCTCAAAACCCGGATCAAAAATATTATGTTTGCAAAGGTTGTCCAACTTTGAACAGAGAAATATAGTTTTCTCATCTCAGATTATAGTTTTATATATCTATTTGGCACACTTTTCTCGCCGTGTTGGCGGTAAATTTCACTAAATTTCATAAAATTAGATTCCATTTTTGTTTGGTCTTATGGAAATCCTGTAAAATCGGCAATAATATGATCAAATCTATTATTCTTATAAATACGTTTACGTAATATTATGCACCATACTGAAATCTTAGATAAATTAATTTCAATATTAATATATAATTTACATATAAATTAATCGGATTTTTAAAAATCGTTTATAATCAAAAATTATATCACAATATATATATTACGATTGTTTTTTTTTTAGATTCATATATACTTCAAACTTAATTTCTGAAAAGGTGTCCAAAACCATTATTAATTGTATTTTAGATAGTACATTAATGTATTACCCGATTAACCAATTCGAGGGTTTAATGTAAGAGATAGTTATAGGTTATGCGTTAAAGACTTGACGAATATCTTTACGTTTTTGTCGAAGATCGATATCATTACGATAACGACGATAACGGTATCACTAGGGAATAACAATAGTTAACGTATAATTCTATAATTTACTTTAAATAAATGTCGTTAAAAATCGATAGCTCATATTCAAAATTCACTAAAATTCGCTAAAAATAAAATTAACACTTTTGTTAGTATTTTTTGTATTATTATTTTTATATTTATTTATTTATTTTTTTTTTTTATAATGTGATTTATATTTTTTGTCATATATATTTTTTTTATTTGTATATTTTTTACCTATAATATCTGAAAAATCAATTATTTTAATTATTGAAATAATTATTTTTTATTTTTCCACTTATTCTTCGGGGAATCGAACTCGAACACTTACCAACATTGAGTAAAATTTTTGCCGTGCACTTTGCCAACTTAGCTATGTAGTGCATACACGCAATATTTTCTATTTATATATTTTCTTGTTATAAAAAAATATTTCTTGATACTAACGTAACGAACGTTAAAGTACTACGACGATACTCATCGAAATGAAATGTGAGAATTAGATATAAAATGTGAGAATGTGAGAATGAGAATTAACAATTCTATTTCTTTAAATATCGTTATAGGTAGTTAACTGTTTACCACAGTTTATCATACAGAACACAAAGGTCGTTGCAAATCGATAAGGCAGGGAACTGAAAATTACGCTAATAATCGTTAGCGAATGCCCTTTTAGTAATCATTAAATATAGTTATAAATTTAATGATAAAAAACTATCATAACCGATACGCCGAGTTTAAAATTCATATATAAAAATATTAAACGGTCGAGTAATAAAAATATTAATGATGTGATATATGTATTATATCATTAATATATTCAATAGTTATAAATGTTTCAACAGTATTAACCCTTATGTTGACACCTGGGCTAGGCCCATTTCGTTTTTGAACATCATTTAAATATAGATTTTCTTTTAGTAACACCATAATATTTCCTCAAGCAATTATTTTAGAATAGATTTAATTTAAAAAATTGTTTAGATTCATTTTGTGCACATTATATTACATCAAAAATCTACGCTACTATATGGAAGTGGATTTATTTTATGCAGTTTTATTGTTTGCCGATATAAAAACAATAGAAATCCTTAAAATGCTCACAATGTGTAAATCTAGAAAAAAAAAGTTTCAAATAAAACCCATAAAACTATTATAATTTAAAGTTGATTTTATATGTTGTTATATTTCCTATCCGGACATATTGAGTCAATAAAGGAAATAATTTTGAAGACAAACACATAAAAAAATCACACATACACACATAAACATTAAAGAACCCCATTCACTTATAATCACATTTGTTGCTTGAATATAACTTTGGGGTCCGATCAGGCCCAAGTGTACTGAATGTGACAAATTACTTATGGGTGTCAACATAAGGGTTAAAAATGCAAAAATTTAGTTAAATATGTGTAAAGATCGAAGATAAATCGTTATAGAAGAAAAATATTTATATATCGTTTTCTAACGATATGTCACGCATTAAAAACATTATTGTATTGATAATTTATTATTTACCTATATACATTAATGAATAGTTTGTTTTAAAATGTATTTCTATATATAAATAAAAATATTTATAACTTTCACATATTTATACCTTTACGATTTGCAAAAAATCGAAACTAACAACTAAAATAAGATATATTATTTTTTATACAATTTTATATAATTTTAATATTGTATAACAAAAAATCTGTTAACAAATTTAATTAAAATTACATTACTATATATATAAAAATTTTAAATGTTAAGATATTGAAAAACTAATTAATTGTATATATTGCAATAATTATTAATTTGTGTATATCATTCAATTTCAAATTATTTATTATATCTCAGTAGTGTAAAATTACATATTTTCATTATAGTATATATAGTTAAAAAAAACAATATACTAACTACATAGTTTTCTTTTAATAAGTATAAATAAAATAAAATAATAAAAACTTCGATTATTATAAAAGATCATATTGAGATTTATATAAATATATATATTTATAAAATATCTATCTAAATATATATCTATAATATATATATTAATAAAGTATAGAAGGAGGAGATTGTTAAACACATTGTTGACCAATTTATGATGATATTTTCACACTGTATACTTCACATAAACATTTATTTATTTATATACATTGTTTTTTTTTTACATTTTGGTTTATCCTATACAAAATAACACAAATTAAAAAAAATGTTTAATATTTCTTTATATTTAAAATAAAAAAAAGTGTTTAATATTTCTTTATATTTAAAATAAAGAAAAACAAAAGATTTTCATAAAAATATGACTGAATTAACTGTGGAAAAAACATATTGCGAATATATACAATACATCTGATATATATGTAATATATTGGTAATATGAATTTTATTAGGTTTATTTATACAGGTATTTTATAAATATATACATACCCAACATATCTACAGTAAGTAAACACATTTTGTATATATACATTTACAGTAAATCGTTAATAATAAATAGTGTTGTATTTTATTTTGTGTAAAATATATTTTAAATGTTAATAAATTTAACTCGAAGGCACAAATATTGCAATAACATTTGTCGATTATGTTTTATTTTTTAAAACATATATATGCCATGCATGCATATATATAAATGCGAATACAATAAAGCAACATCACTTTAAGGCTTTTATTTTATATACATTTGTTTCATATATATATTTATATTTATACATATAGCTATTTAAGTATCTTTTTTTTTAGTTTGTACATAGTGATATAACCATAATGTATATATAAAATACATTTCATATAAATAATATAGTTAGTATAAAATATGCAAAAAAAACCATAACGATATATACACAACATATAACCCAAATACAACTCATTCATTATTGTATCGTCACGCCCTCATTTGATTTAAGATTTTCTTTATATAAAATAAAATAAAATTAATCCTATATCTATAGAGCATAACAACAATATTTCATATACTATACCTGTATTTTGTTTTAAACTTAACTTAAAAAAAAAGCGTATGCATTATAAATTCTTATTTATAATATAAATATAAATATAAATGCATTAATATTAAAAGTAATAATAATTATTATTATTATCATCATAATAATAATAATACAAATTATCATAATGTAAATAAATAAACATAACATTTTTATATAGTATATTTCTATAACAAGTAAAAAAACTTTTGATAAAAGAATTGTTGTGTTTTTTTACTCTTTATTTAAATTTTTATAATAATTATTATTTAGTAATATATAATATAATATAATAATAATAATAATAATAATAAGCAATTATTTTTATATTATTTTTTTTTTAAATAAAAAAAAAGTAATTATAAATTCATTTAGCATAATGTTTCATAATTTTATAATAATAATGTATTTATAAAATGTTCTGTTAAAAAAAATTTGTGTTTCTTCTTTAAAAAATCGGATGCATATATATTATATTTTATATGAATAATGTGGAATATACTGGTGATATATAACAAAAGTTTTCCATAACATATATACAAAATTCCTGAAATGTTCATATTTATTCAAAATTTATGTGCTTTATCATATGCAAATGCAAAAGTATTTGACAAACATTTTGAATGATAGGGAACGAATATCCTTAACCGTGCTCTATCTATATAACAACATATTGAAATGAAATTGGTTATTATAATTAGTAATATCAGAATTCTTAATATCAAATCATACGCATATAAAATAGAACTTAATCTCTGGCTTCTCCGAAAAAAATTACAGATAAAACACTTAAACCGCAACAAGAGAACAAAAAAGGTCAATTTCATTTATCCGCCAGTATGTATAAGCTTTAAAATTCATATGAAACGTCCAATTTAGTAATATTGCCAATAATAATCGTTGTATTATTATTTTAATTTTAATTTATGTGGTAAATAAACAACCAAATTTGATAGCTTTTTTCGGCTTCGATGATATCACAATTAAATGATAAATAATCAACTTAATAAATTTATAAAATAAATAAACAATTTTATAAATTTTTTAATATTAATTCGAATTTTAATCACACGCACTATAATTTTTGCAATTACAATTTTAAATGTTTTTTATATTTAATATTTGTATTTAAAATTTTTTTTTTTTTTATTTTTTGGGTTGCGGGTGTTCTTTTCATTAGCGAACTCCCAAATTTAAAATTATTAAAACCTAACGATTAACGCAAAAATATATAAACATAAATAGCAATGTAGACTTTATTGTTAAAAATTTTCAGAGAGCCTGCATACTTATAACGTTGTACGTGTTTCATTTGCATTTTTTTCCGGAAAATCAGAGCTTTGTAAACACTTTACTCTTTTAAATAAAATTTTCTCTTTAAAACCGACGATCGATTTTCGCGTCCTACTTTATTATCTTCGTGGTTCATATTTCGAATGCAGCCCCGACATATTGAGATGTTCGTGATTAATTGGGGTACTTCAATTTTAATGATGAGACAAATTGTTTGTGATTGATATAATTGCATTCACATTTTTTTTTCCTTTTAGAATTAATTTTAACTTAAACAATCTGAATGTGGAATTGTTTATCTGATACAAAAAAACAATACCAATTTTTAGAAAGAGGCATATACATATAATGTTTAAAGCATTTACAATTTTTTTTTTTTTTTTTTTTTTTTTGGTTCGTTACTACAGCAGAATCGGTTTAGCGCCCGTAAAACCTCGGAATTCTATTGCTGTGAGCCCGTAACGAAATCACTTAAACAGGTGATGAACCTATGATGCGTTGAATGCATTTAAGTGATTTTGGGTGGTAAATCTATTATAATATGTGGATTAATTTATGAAATTTTGAAAATAAAAGCAAACATATGAGAGAAAAAAAACTTAAATTGAAAAGCAGTAAGAAAAAATAACTCATATGTTTTCATACAATTGTCCAAGTTGCACTTTAGGTGGTTTCATTAAAAATTTTTGTTTCACTAAATCTTGGACAATTGTATATGTGCTTTTAAATTTGTACTGTATTTAAATTTAAATTTAATCCACATATATTACAAAAATCGAAGGTAAACCCGGTTCGCGATAACTTGCTATATATATTTATGGGCATTTTCTATATTTATTGAATATCGGCGATGCCTTATATCCAAATATAGAAAATCACCAAAAATATTTATATATATAAAAAATAAAAAAAAACCTGAAAAACAAATTTTTAAATTTTATTTATTAAATTGAAAGCAATTTTACTTGTTGTCTCCTTCGATTCATATTTTGTACTGATATTTATATATAACATATTTACTACGATAACGGCATTTTTTTTTGTTAAGAACTTTATGGACATTTTTATCCAGAGAACATTTTGTCCCGAGATATGCCGTGAACCTTTTTTCCCTTGTATTCGTTTTTTTTAGTTAAAATGGTGATATAGGTTAAAACGTTTTATTTTGAAACTAATAAATGCTTCATGTTTCGTGAGATATGGCATTATTATTGGCTCTTTTTCTCACTCCTTTATAAATAACATTATTTTACACATTTTAATGACTAGTCTTATTGTTAACTTTTTTCTGAATATTTTTCATAATATGCACCACAAGTAGGATTGCCACACGTCCTCCTTTGGTCAGTCATCCTTTAGGAGGAAAATGTCTCTGTACTCCACGAAAGAAAAAATGTCTTCCCACACACAGCATAAATCGAGTTTATGCATTTTATAAAATGTTAGAACATTTTATAACATTTCTAGATCATAGTACTTTTTTTCAAAAAAAATACTTGTTTTATTAAAACGGCATTTGTGTTATTTTTTTAATAGTATTGTTAATTATATAATTTTTTAAACACTTCTCACATAATAGTTTTCATTTGAGAATTTTTTGTTTTTTTATACTTACAATTAATAAAAAATATTCTAATACATTTAAAAATTTTTTTTATGAATGTCCTGTTCTCCGATTTCTAAAAGGGAGCCACAAGTCACAACTAATCATATATTGCATGATTTTGTTATACACAATTCTTGAATTAATATTTAAGAAATGATTTTTTGATATATTATTGATTTTCTTTATTTTTTACATTTTGTTAGAACCTCACATTTATTTATATAAAAACTTAAATTATGATGTATAAAATTAAAAATAAAGAAATTTTACAATACAATCTTATTATATAATACAAACATGGAGATAGAAAAAAATTATATGGAACAAGGTGAAATTAATTCACATCGAATTGCATTGTACAATTATTATATTGGTTTTACTGTTTTATGTATATTTAATATTCATTTAATTATAAAAATTATTATTATTATTATTATAAACTATATATGGTATACGATTATGATGATGATTATTATTATTTTTATATAAATATGGTTATAAAAGTATCGTTACTTTTTTATATTTAATAATAACACACAATAATTTTGTGTAAGATATATAAATCAAAAAAAAATTGAATGGTTCGTCAGTCTCTTTAATATCCTGGAGAAAATGATTAAAAAAAAAGATGTGAAAGAATTAATATAAATATTTATACTTTTTGTTGTTGCATATATCAAAAAGGTATATGAATTTCTCTGTATAATGTATATCAAACTAGAAATTTGTATAAAGCGAATCTCGATCATGTTTTATAAAGAAAAAAAAATAATATTATGCTTCTTCTTGTATCGATATTACATTTATTAATATCTGTCCGCTCGCTTTTCGAATTTCTTGTTCTATATTTTTTTATCATATACATATATGTTTTATATAAGTACATATATTCTGTTTTTTTAAAATTTTTTTATTGTTACATCCCAGTCTGTCTGTTTCTAATAAGAAACTTGTAAAATAAATTGATTTTCCAATATTTCTCACGGTTATAATGAATAGATTTTTAAAGAGTTGAAAATGTTTGTGTAGAATGTTTGTGTATATTATATACTATATAGATAGATATTGATTGGATTTTTTTTGTAAAAATATCGATAGATACAAATACGTATTTATAACATTGCAAAAAAACTTTAAAAAATTCTAAATAAAATAAAAAGGGAAACAAAAAAATATATATATGCATTATAGTAGCAACATTTGGCATTTGTATATTTTTACCTTAATTGTTGTAGAAGTTTGAATCGCATTTTTACTGTACACCGATTGAAAAAAAAAACAATATTTATTTATTTTAATAAACATAATAATTAAAATTACTTTATTTAATTATAGAGTTTTGAAGATATTATTCATGTTTTTTGAAATATAATTAGATAATAAAAATAATAATTAACATCAACGGATGCGTTTATAAATAAATATACTTATATCATATATAATAATAAATACTTTTAATTACCAGTACAATTTTTTTTTTAATTTAAATAATAACTTAATCGGTGTTTTAAAGTTTTTTTTACAACCGAGTCTATATACATAAAAAAATTGTAAGTGATCATATATCATTGTTCATATATATGTATACATCATTGTGTTAAATCGGATTGGATTTAATAAAAATATTGAACAAATAATTTTTCAAAAAAAAAGATCTTTAATTTTCTTATTTATATTTGGAATTATTTGTTCCTTCTCAATTAAGGAGAAATTAATGTCAATCCCTTAATAAATGTGAAATTTTTAATGATTCCAATCTAATAACAATAAACGTGTTTCGTTGCATGTTTCTGGGGTGGTGAAACATTAAAAATTCTCCCAGTCCTGTCATCTACACCTGCATTAAAACCAGTTCTATTATTATTCATCCTTCGTTCATCTTTTATGAATGCCTCAAAAACGTGAAAAACGTCATCTGCGGGTATATTTTTTCAGGTTTTCCTTAAACCAAATGTGACAATTCACAATTATATTTATTTACAAATCAATTAAAACAGAATTCACTGAATGTAAATTTGTTTACAGGTTTGTGACAAGTTGCTTTAAAGCTGATATTTTTTGTAATGCAGTTATAATTTTGAATAATTATATTTTTTATTCATACCACATCAAGAACACTACACTACAATATAATTTTGTGGTGGGTGATGTAAAATGCAATAAACGTCGCACCAATTTATGGCACACGAGTTTTTTCATGCGTATTATAGTAACATTCAACACATTCCAAATTTGTTTTTAATGATGTTTTAACAATATCAATATTTTTCATTTGATGAAGTGGTTTCTTATGCGGCATTCTCACCATGAGCCGAATCCAAATCCTCTTTCGTTAATTTTGTTGTATATCCTTTCATATAAAAGTCTTTAAGCACAATAAAAGATTATGATTGTTTACAAAATTTTGACAAAAGTTATCAAAATGGTTTTCGTCCAAAGAACTTTCGAAGGTGTCCTCGTAGTATAAGTCATGAAAAAATCCAAAAAAAAGAAATTTTTTAAAAATCCGTAACCATAAAATATCGAAATATCATCAAATTTTCACATTTTGACTTTATATACAGCGGTGTTCAGTTTTCCCAGTGATTAACACTGCTTCCATTAGATATTTTGAAGAATTCAATCCAAGAAATGGGTGTGTTATTTAACTGACCACCGGTGTATGTGTTGAAATTCAATATAGTGGAGCGTTAAAGTTCAGCCATACACGTATTTGTAAATACCCCATCGATATTACATTTATATTTGTGGTGTTACATTTTATATATACATATAATCTTTGATTTCCAATTAATATTTATTAGAATTACATTATTATTATTCTTATATAATATAGAGTTTTTATTAAAAACATTTTATACAGGAAAAACATTGAAAAAATAAGTGTATTTAAAAAAAACTTATTGCTTATTGCTTATTATACATTTGCTTATTAGATACATTTGGATAAAATATTGTCATATCCACTTAATTTGAAAAGTGTATGTATTAATATACTATAAAGAAGAAATTAAAATAAAAGAATAAATAAATGATTTAAAGTACATTGTATTTATTTATATTTTTATTTATTCACGATTTATAGAATTTTTTTTATACACATAATTTTTAAGTCGTTTATATTTTTTTATTCGGTTATTTGTATTTATTGTAGTTATTCGTACGTACATCATATAGTTATATATTACAAAAAATATATTTGAATAAAATAAAAATAGAAATAATAATTGTATTATATATTTAAGTTATAAAATAATTTTTTTCTTATAGTATTTTTTTTTATTTCATTCATTCAATTCCATTTTTTTTTATTTTAATAATATTTTAAAAAATCACCTTCTCATAATTGTCAGAAAACGAATCCAATTATTTCTTATAATAGGTTAAATAATTTTATCCATTTGTATTCTAATGAGGTTTATAAAGTAATCATGTATATATTTATATATAATATGAATGTATGAATTTATGTATTATATATACTTATTATTATTATTATTATTATTTTTTTTTTCTTAATGTACATACACACAAATTTTGTTGTTTTTTTTTTAATCTAATAATCTATAATGTAAGTTACAACAACGTTTATATCATACGACCATCATATAGATATACATATAAATCGTATATCTGTTTTGAACGTTTTGATATATACAGAAAGAAATAAAGAAAAAATGTATGTAGTATATTCAAACTAGTTATATTTTTTTAATTTTTGATGAAGTTTTCGATGATATTTTTTTAAAAGTCATTTAAAACTAATAATAACAATGATTTAACATGGATAAAAATAACTTGAATTATTATTATTATTATTATTATTATTATTATTTATATGTTATATGTACATATCATTTTTGATATACATCCATTCCATATATACTTATATATACATAAAAGAATCTATAATATATAGATATTTGGGTTGTGCAATGTCATTATGGAATTTTATTTTTAGCTTATGGCAACGGCAAGCAAAAGTATAATCTCTATTGTATTTTATTTTAAATAAAAAATTAATTTTTAATCAAAATTACATTTTTTTTGTATTCATCTTAAAAAAATTAATCGTATTTATTATAAAAAATTATTATAATAAAATAAAATTATTATAATTATATTATTAAAATTATTGTAATTATATATTCTTAAGTTTTCTTTTTTCTTTATCGTTTATGATTCACCAATCTATTTTTTTGTTTGCAAAATTTAAATTTACATAGTTTTTTTTTGACAATAAAATATTTATTCATTTTTATTTATTCTTATTGTAATTTAGTTATTTAACATTATAATTTCTGGTGTCATTAATTTTTAAATTTACCAAATTTAAAAGTTATAAAATAATTTGATGTTTAAGTAATTCACTTAAAATTTTTTATATCTTTTTTTTCTCTTTGATTTAATTTAAATTATTATCACATTAAAATTATATTATCAATTACATTAATTTAATATAAAGAAATAAAAAATTGAGAACAAAATAAAAGCTTTTATATTAACAGGTTATTTTTTATGTTCTTTTTATTTTATTATTGCTGAATTTAAATGAGTTATATTTCTGTTTATAAATGATTTTAATATATTGTATGTTAAATTATGTGTTATAAATCTTTAAATATACACAAACATAACGCAAAATACACTCTTCGATTTTTTTTTTAAAATGCATATGAATATTTCCATATTTTCAAAATAGGAATGTTTTTTGTTTATAATTAATATGAATTTTTTTGTTAATCTATAGTGAAATAGGAGAGAATTTTTCGCATAGAAAACACATACGCAATGTAAGTATATAAAGTAACCGATCAACATTTAAACTGATGGTGGTGAGTCACTTTTTTGGCCATAACCTATTTTGCTCATCTTCGGGCATGAACTCACGTCACATTTTCGATTATCTTTCCAAAAAAAATCATATAGATACTGAAGTTTATTAAAAAAAATTCCCATCATATACGATGGTCCGGAATCACTTGACCAATTTTGCTGATCTTCGAACATTATCTCACTTTTTCGTTTGTTTTTCATTAAAAAATATGTTTAAAATTTTTAAAGATTTTCTATTAACAAAAAAATGTTCACCCAAGAAAAAATGTTCACAAGGAATTCTTAAAGGGTTTTCGATCATCAGAAAAATGTCTATTGAAAGGAACATAATTATTCAAGTAAAATTGGTCACCAAAGGATTTTTGAAAGATTTCATATCACCATAAAAATCGTTATGGAACAAAAATATTATTCATATGGGATTCTTGAAGGATTTTCTTTTAACATAAAAATAACTATTGAAGGAAAAATATTCACACAAAGCCTGTTAAAAGTTATTCTATTATACAGTAAATTCATGCGATATACTTAACGAATTTTCTATATCCGCAGAGATTATTCTATATTGAAAATAAAAAAAAATAATAGGGATTTTTGAAAAATTTTCTATCATTAGAATAATTTAAGTATCAAGTATTTTCCATTATTATAAAAATTTCTCTTACAAAAGAAAAATTTTCAAAAGGAATAATTGAAGGATTTCTATATATACATATGAAAAATGATTCTTTCAAATTGCTATATTGACGAAATAATATCATACATTTATAAATTTTGATTGTATATTTGAGTATCATTTTATAATTCTAGACACGGCAAGTAAAGAAAGTGTTCGCAATCAATTTATAACGTCATATAATTAAAATCTTTATAGGGCTTAATATCAATAATGTTTGTTATGAGACTGCATTTATAATATATAGTAAATCTATATAATGTAATATAAATAAAATAATATTTGATTATATAATATTTTGTATATATACATTTTAATAATCATAAATTTTTATTTTAAAGGGTGAAATATATCGACCAATCGTACATATGCATATGTAGATGTATACCTGATTGAGTCGAAACATAAAACCCTAGTAACATTAAATTTTTATATAATTCATATACTCAACAGCGAACTATTAAATATAAATATAAAATTTACCACGCCCTGTGAATCCAAAATTCATATGTCACTATGATTTATACGTATCCAATGGATACTATCCATTATATATATATATATATATCTAAATAAAAATGATAATAAATATAAATCCGGTATAAATATACCTGAAGAAAATTATCTCTCATCTTAAATATAAATAAATATAATATCACAGCTTTTATTTGATAATGTATCTACGATTAATAATATAACTCTGTGGTGTAAATGTTAAAAATGCCAACCTAAAATTCTAACGAAATTTTGTTTGTTCGAAATTTTGTGGGTTCGAATCCTACTGAATGCATAAAATATGTTTTGTGTTTTCGGTTATTTTTCGAATCTGAATTTTGACACAGAGTTGTATTTTCCCCTTGCGGTTGGTCGTGCGGCTAATTACCGACACCGTAAAAGCCACAAATTAAGAAACTAACATCAGAAGCATCTTATTGGACGCTAAAACGAGATTGTTGGTTGTATAGCGAAAAATGTATTTTTTATAATACATTTTAATTTAATTATCTGAAAAATATGTAATTCTTGAAATTTTTTTAAATGAAATATTTAAGATGTATAATTAAAATAAAATGCAAAAAAAGTGGCCCAGTGAATTTTTCACTAAAATAAAAAATTTCCTCAATCATTATATGTATATACCTATATCATTACAAATATATATGTGTAACATTAATATAGATACATGCATTAATAATGAATGTATAGAGTATTTCAAAGCAATTTTTTTATGTTATAAAACAATTCATGGGATATAATTATCTTCAACAATATAATACAAATACAAAAAAATTAATAACCATAGAATACAAAACTATATTATCTATTAATTCCATAGTTTCTGTACGAAGTACAATGTATGAATAAAGGTATCGTTGGTATACTTATATAATATTATAATATAATATCTTTACGCCATATTTAAATATATTTGTGAATGCTGATTTCGTTTGCATAACAAAATAAACAAAATTTTTAATGCGAAAATAATTTTCTCAACCATTTCGTTTGTGAATTTAAAAATATATAATATAGGTATAGTTTGTATATTTATATAGAATTACATACATACAATATACATATATATATATATATATATATATATAATAAATAAGTAATGTATATTAGAGTATCTAGTTTTAATGTATTTTGAATTTGTATATTTATAGATACTAAAAAAAAGGAAAATATTGAGGTAATACATGCCTACATAATAAAATGGTGTATGTAGAATAATAATAATAATAATAATAATAAATTTGTGTTTATAAAAGCATATGCATATATAAACACACATTTTTATATATACATGGTGTTTTATTAAGACTGGTTGATACCAATAGATATTGTAGCTTGGTTGATTTGATGTAATAAAATTGTTAACTTTTAATTTTGTAAGATTTTGTTACGCGCAAACATTAATATTTATGCTTTAAGGAGACCGTGCACATAAAACTTAATTCAGAATAAATCGAAAATATTAATTAGAAACTAAAATTGTGCATATTCTTTTAAATGATTACCTGTTAATTTATGCAACGTATTCGTATGTATGCGAATGAAAAATTGGTGATATATTTATGTGTTATTATTATTTTTATATATAAACACACGTTATAGAAATATATGTTTATAACAAGATATAATACACAAACATAGGCTTTCATTTGCTATGGGAATAAACTTCCATAATTTTTTTTGTGTGGTGCTCGTGTCCTAGCAACCGGCAAAGGTGTAAACAAATGCATTAGACACATTAAAAATTTATTAGTGGTTTTATGTGGAAAATATATTACAATATAAAATAAAAACACATAATAATATATAGAATACAATTAATTCTTGTCATTGTAATATGAATATGTATATTATTAGTTAGGTAAAATATAATATACTTATATAAATGCAATGTTTTTTTTTAATTTTATATATATACAGAGTATATTATTATATTTTATTTATGATATACATTTACTAACTACTATACCTATAGTATATGTAAGATAGATAATTTATTTAATATGCGGTCATTACATATACTATATTTATATCTTTATATTATTATATATAGGTATGCACATATATATTGTCATTATTGTATTTAGAATACAACAACTCAAACAGACGAATATTTTTATATAATAACATAAAAACATAACTTTTTTTAAATTGCGAAGAATTTTTTAAATCTTGAATGAATGCATTTTGAGCCGTTTTTTCAGGTATTCTATTGACCTTTGGAAATTCGATTAAAATTATTAAATGTGTATTCAAAAGATGTGGTTTGATTTCTAATGAATATAGTATTATAACTACATAAACATATTATTAAGTTCATCTAAAAATTAATTCTTTGCATTACAATCGGCAATTGGTTGTATCGTCCAACACCAGCCTTCTGTTGTTAGTTTCTTAATTTGTTGCTTTTACGCTGTTAAGTAATTAGCCACACTACCAACCAATCATTCCATTCATTTATCATTTGTATTTGGTGTTGTTGACTGATAAAAATGCAAATTAATCAGGTCAATCGAGGTTAAATTGTATATTCGGATTATAAAATTCAAAAATTGTATTGGCAAATGTTCAATCCTCTTTATGGGAGATCATAACTTGATTTAAAGATTCCATAAAAAAAACGCAAACGAAACGAATTTTTTTTCTGTTTTCGGTGGTGTTTGGCAATTATACCTACTTTCGTACGTGTTGTAAATGGATAATTTTAAATTTTTAATTGCATGTTTTGTTGTTGTTTTGCTTTCACAAACAGTTTTAATATTTTGGTGTAAATTTTTATATTTTCTCAAATTCCGATAAATATTGAAGAACACAAATTTTTTTGCACTGTTTGCAATGAAATATTTTTCCCAACAACTTTTTTACTCACACTACTAATTTTACAATAATTTATTTACAACATGTACGAACCGTTGGGTAAGAAATTTATATCGGTTAGCGAGTGATTGAAATTTTGTTGTATCTTTTGTGAAAAAAAACTTTCATTTGTGTATACCTTAATTAGATATAAGAGAGAAAGATCTCAATTGAATAAATAAACGGGATTTTTCTAATTTTTAAAATCCGAATCCATACGTACGATTTTATTAGTGTAATTCCATGTAAACTATCAAAAATGGCGCCTTATAAATTATCTGTGAATATTCATTGTGTATCTTTTGCATTTTTTTCCAATTCTATAAGCCTCTCTTATATTTGTGTACGGTTATTTTTGTATAAAATTTTTCATGGTATAAAAGAGACACTAACTATCTAGTACTATTACATCTATTATAATTTACAATAAAATTGATAAACCAGATCAACGAAATGATGGAGAAACTAAAAAATTTTGAAATCAAATCTAAACTTTCACTCAAAATAAATTTCGAAAAATATTTACATTTCGTTTCCGTTTCTTCGGTTGTCAATCCGTATTTTTATATGCAATCTATATAAAAAATATTCCTTGTCAAATATTTTTGAGATATTTAATTTTCGTTTTCGTTTTCAGTTTTCTTAGAGTGAATTCGAATTCAATTTTTGGAATTTTTGGCATTAAATTAAGGGGAAACGAGCATTTAGAGCTAGCATTGTACACACATTGCTAGTGATAGTACTTGGTAATGCTATTTACATCATCATGAATTAAATTTCCTTGTGTTTCTCGTTATGTTTATATTCTATTTATAAAATGTATAAAATGATGATGTTGACACACGTAGCATTGGTAAAAGTAACACTTCGTTCAATAATGTGTGTGACTGACACATAGATGGCGTCCCTAGAACTAAATCAATATTTTTTTTCGCATTTGGCAACCTTTTTAGGCTTACTGTCAACATCATATGTTAATCAGATCATTTGTTTACAAGTTACAGTGCTATAAGTGACGCTATTTTTGTGTTTTAAAAAAAAATGAATTCAAAGCAATTCCGTGTGCTGATTTATCATTGTTTTTTAATGAAAAAAAATACTGTTCAATGCCAGGAATGGCTTGAAAAACATTACTCGGACTCTGCTCCATCAAAAAGAAGCATTTGTTATTGGTATGCCGAATTCAAACGTGGTCGTACAGACACCGATGACATTCCATCTACTGGAAGGCCAAATGACGCTGTTATTCCGGAAAACGTTGAAAAAACACTGAAAATCATTATGTCCAACCGTAAAGTGAAAGTGAGGGAGATTGCTGACATTCTGAAGATATCAGCAGGCAGTGTACAAACCATAATACACGAACATTTGGGTATGAAAAAGGTGTGTTCCAAATGGGTGCCGCGTTTGCTCACACCGGAGCAAAAACAACAACGAACCGATGATTCAAAGAGCTGTTTGGACATGTTTACGCGCAATAAGTCGGAGTTTTTGCGACGGTACATCACAATGGATGAAACATGGATCCACCATTTCACTCCAGAGTCAAATCGGCAGTCTGCTGAGTGGCATGCAGCCGGCGAAAGCCGCCCAAAGCGACCAAAGACGCAGCAGTTGGCTGGCAAGGTTATGGCGTCTGTATTTTGGGATGCGCATGGAATAATATTCATCGACTATCTCCAGAAGGGGCAGACCATCAACAGCGACTATTATATAGCGTTATTGGAGCGTTTGAAAGTCGAAATCGCAAAGAAACGGCCACATATGGCGAAGAAAAAAGTGTTGTTCCACCAAGACAATGCACCGTGTCACAAATCAATGAAAACGATGGCAAAATTGAACGAATTGGGCTTTGAATTGCTTCCCCATCCACCGTATTCTCCAGATTTAGCCCCCAGCGACTACTGGCTCTTCGCAGACCTCAAAAGGATGCTCCGTGGTAAGAGATTTGGCTCAAATGATGAAGTAATCGCCGAAACTAACGCCTATTTTGAAGGCAAAGAAAAATCGTTTTACAAAGGCGGTATCGAAAGATTGGAAAAGCGTTGGAATGATTGTATCTCCCTAAAAGGGGACTATCTTGATGAATAAAAACGAATTTTGGCAAAAAAATGTGTTTTAATTAATTAGTCACACACATTATTGAACGAAGTGTTAATGTTAAATGAAATTTTAGAATTTTTCAAATAGCATCTACGTAGTTTCTACGTAGTATTAGCATCTATTGAAAATTTGCAATTCGAATTTACTCTTAATTGTCAAGGCGTAAAGGTAAATGGTATTTATTTGTGTTATAAATATACGTACTCATAATTTTTGATGAAATATATAAATTTTAATAAACTATATAGTAAAGTTTAGTCTTGTTAGTATGATAAAATTTCACATATATTCTACATTTTGTTCATAAATAATGGACTTTTTTTATTATGGTGATTTTTATATTCAAATTCACGTAATGTCCTTTTATTGTTAACATTTATAACATAAAATAAATATCTGTATAACATTCATATAAATTAATATAAATATTCAATAAAAAAATACACATTACATAAATTTTTTTTAATTATACTCTGTAAGGTATATAATTCTCTATATAACATTCACGATATATGCATATGAAATTGTTAGCGCCGTCATCCACAAAATAATATATGTACTTGATATAAATAAATGGTATGTTTATTTATAACCAGGACCATGACAGTGCAAAACTATATCCAATACCAAAAATACATATTTCATAAAAATATTAATTAAATGTCTCATTTCGTTAAAAACAATCATTGGATTGCAAGTATAAGTATATACTACAATTACTACATACATAAAACAAACAAAAATTAACTAAATATATTAATAAGCAAAAATGTCTTTGTTTTTTTATTTAATTTTTCTGTTCCACATATAAAGGTAGAATAAAAAATAAATCAATGTCAAAATCATTAATCATAACGAACAAGTACATATATATTATATATATATATTTAGAGAAGTATATCGAGTTATAATTTATGTTTGGAGTTTTGGAATTTCTTTATTTTTATCTTGTATTTTATTGTAAAAAATAAAAAAAAAACTTTATACATATTCATTAAAAGTTATATACATATATGTATGTTTATACAATATAATTAATTGTGAATTCTATTCGACAAATAAAACTATTTTTATTTTGTTTATCAAAAACATATATATTGTTAAAAAAAATACCAGAATTATATCTACTCCTACGCAGTTAATAAGTATAAGAAAACAGGAACAAATAAAAAAAAATAATAGAGTTATTATACACACAATATACTTGTAAATCTAGAACATTAAATTAAAATAAAAAAAACAGTATTATTTGTTTAAAAATAAATGTTGGGCATCTCACGAATCAAACATGGATTTTGTTTTGTTCTTTTGTTGGGTTTTAATTAATTGATTTGTCAATTATATAGTGAATATTGTTTATGCAAATATTTGTGAAGAAAAAAATTGCGGATTATAATTTTGTTTTCTATATATGAGCGTAACCGCAAAATTATTAGCAGCCTAAAAATTAAATCATATACCAGACATACCGGTTAATGTTTGCCGCTAATACACACAAGTGGATGTAGTAAACGAAAATGCAGCAACATTGTTAAAAAGATTGTTGAAAATGTCGAATTTGGTGTCATTAAAACGTGAAATGCGGACAGCATTACTTTTTTGTTTTCGTTTGAAGAAAACTGCTGCAGAAACACAACACATCGAATGCTTGTAAAAGCTTATGGCGATAACAGTTTATTAGAAAGATCATGCAGACAATGGTTTCACCGATTCAAAAGTGATGATATTGATGTGGAAGACGAAGAGCGCCCGGGACAGCCGAAAAAGCTTGAGGACAACGAATTGCAGTCTCTATTGGATAAAGACGACACGCAAAACGCAACAACAACTTGCAGAACAAGTAGGAGTTGCTCATCAAACCGTTTCGGATTGCTTGAAAGCAATGGGAAAGATCCAAAAGGAAGGAAAATGGGTGCCACATGAATTGACTGAAAGACAACAAGAAAATCGTAAAACCACATGTGAAATGCACCTTTAACGGTACAAAATGAAGTCTTTTTTGCATCGAACCGTGACTGGTGATGAAAAGTGGATTTATTTTGATAATCCGAAACGCAAAAAATCATGGGTTACACCAGGCCAGCCATCAACATCGACTGCAAAGCCAAATCGCTTCGGCAAGAAGAGAATGCTTTGTGTTTGGTGGGATCAGAGAGGTGTAGTGTACCATGAGCTTCTAAAACCTGGTAAAACTGTTAATACTGATCGCTACCGACAACAAATGATCAATTTGAACCTTGCTTTGCTGCAAAAACGACCAGAATATCAAAAGAGACAATACAAGGTAATTTTCAATGCACCATCACGCAATGCATGTCCAGAAAACGTTTAACTGGGAAGTTTTTTCGTATGCGGCTTATTCATCAGATTGGGTCCTTCAGACCACTATTTGTTTTCATTGATGGGCCACGCTTTAAGGATCAGCACTTCAAAACGTCTGATGAACTCGAAAATTGGGTCTCTGACTGGTTTTCATCAAAGGAAGAACAATTTTTTTGGCGTGGTATCCCCAAATTTGGCGTGGTATCCCCCCTGAAAGGTGAACACAATGGAAATGGAAATGGAAATGGGAAATGGAAAATATTTTGAATAAAAAATGTTTGTGTTTTCTCCCACAAAAAATGTGTTTTCCACGTAAAAAACGACATTAGTTCCTTCTATCTCAATGCACTTCTTCAAACAATTTTCAGGTTTTTGTATTTTACCTGGCAAACACGACTTTTGTTGAGCTTTGAATTTTTTTGGCTTCGGAAACAAAAATAATCACTTTGGAGTGCAGTAATTTCGAATTGCAATTATTTCAATTTTCGTTCAGTTGATACTTCACTGCAGCGGCGGATCTGAACCTCCAAGGGTACTTGTTCACTTTAAAAACTGATAAAGAACAAAAAAAAAAAAAAAAAAAAAACTAGAAATTTTAATTAGAAAAATGAAATGCTTGGAAAAATAATGAAGTACGCATAACAAGCATTTACGAAAGAATGAAAAAAGATCGCATATAATTTTATATGAAAGGTTCATTTCTATAAGTGAACATTATATAGTAAATAATATCTATTTTTTATTCATATATATGCCAATATGCCATATATAGAAATGAGAAAAATAAAAAAAAAAACAAAAAAAAAATATTTATATATTTTCTATGATTATATACACCGCAGCAGGCAGTATATGAGTATGCGAGATTTGAATGATAAAAAATACAGCATACAAACAACCATACAGCATATATAAGAAAAAAGAAACAAGCATTTGTATTATTGTTCACAATTTATAGTGAACGAAAATTAAAATAGTATTTGTATTATTTGTATATTCGTATACCTCGCATTTTCGGAAAATATAAATGTATTTGCCATATACAATTAAACAACTATGTATAACAACAATATTTTTTGGTTCATTTAAAATTGTGAACACTATGGGAGTGCGATTAAAAAAATTCACGAAAGAAAGAGTATATATAGATTAAAGGTGTATGTATTTTTTCGTTTTTGTTTTTCTTTTATGCGACGTTTCTTTATATATATGATATATATACCATTGTGTTCATTATTTAAAATGAACCTAAAGAATATTATCTCTTATATTTTTTACTGATAAAAATAATCAGCGCTGCAAATTTTTTGGGACACTTAATATTATTTTATTCATCAAAAAAATTAAGAAAAATATTAAAATCTGTATTTTCTTAATTATTTATCAATATTTTTAGCAGGTGGTTCACTGAACAGAGTGAACAAAACCCAGATACGCCTGTGCTTCACTGTGTGATGATGCACTGTTTTGATGAAAACGTTCTTTTTCTTACTAAGTGCAGATGTTTTATTCTTGAATCAATATTCACTATTTATTGCTTTTCATTTTGAAGATAATCGATCAACGAATATTATAATACCACGTGTATAACTAAAAATCTTATTAATAACGTTTTCGGATGTTTTTTTTATTCTGGTATGTAATGATGGATGCGTGTTTCATTTACCGATTTTCCACCGCAACTAAAAACTTATCTTCAAGTGTCAAACTAAATTTATACTACGTTTACACCGATATCAAATTATACTGCCTAGTATATTTACTAGCTGTTTACATCGGCCTACTTTATTAAATACTATTATGCGGTGTGAACACCTACATATATATTATTATTATATTATTGTTTATAATTATTAATTGGTGGTTATTTTTTTAACACAATGCACATTTTTTTTAAGAATTCATTCAATGCACATCATATTTTTAATTTTAACAAGATTTACGGTCCTTCTTTCTTCTTCCATTTGAACAAAATTTAAAAATTGTACAGCGGTCATTTTTATAAAATATAAACTGTAAATGCAAAAGAACTCTTATTTACATTCAAAAATTTAATTTTTTAAATGTTTTAAATGTTATCGCAAATGCCAAAGAAAATCGATATTATTTGGGTTTACACCGCAAATAGAATACTTTTTTGCTACGTAGAATAATATACTACGTAGCAAATTATCGTAGCAAATTTATACTACGTACTTTTTAAATAGGTGTGCCCACCGACAGTATCATAGTTTTAAAGTATTCTACGTAGTATTTTGCTATCGGTGTAGACTCTGTATTAGTTTAGTTTTCTTCGAATTTACACCAGAAAAATACAAAATAGTTTCCATTTATTTTTTTAATTTATGGTGACTTTTTTCATATTGAAATTTTAATTTTGTTTTGTGGTTTGCATCAACCGCCTTCTACAATTGAATAAAAATATATATTTGCGTATACATTTGACACTTTAAAATTTAATTTATTGTTAGTTAAATAATCATTTACATCATGCTTGAAATGAAACTAAATCTTTTTAGTTGTACTCAAATGATGAACCAATTTGGTGTAGTTGGCTGTAATTTACACCATAATAAACTAACTGAAATTACTTTTTTGACATTTAAACATAAGTTTATAGTTGCGGTGTAAAATCGGTAATTGATGATGAATCGAAGTAAAAATTCATTTGGATCACAACATGTCCAAAGAATTATAATTTACAGTAAATTCAATAAACGCGGCATCCATCGGACGACGTTTTCATTTTTCGTTTCATTTATTCGTTTTTACATATAAAATATTTCACATTTCATTTTGATTCATGTTAACAATATTATATCACCGGCCTAAGGGTTTATAACTGTAGGGATATTATTAGTGATTGTTCAAGTAATATTGCATGGAAAATTTTGAAAATATATCAGTATTCCTTCATTGCCCAAGATATTATTAAAAGATTTTTGGCAACTGTGTTTGGTCTTCCGGAAAAATGTACATCTTTTGTGCTAAGACGGGTCATTTTATGTTTAATGTTAGAAGTCCTACATTAAACGGATGGTTGTAGTGCACAAAAATATATATGATATTATCGAACGTATAGTTTTTTTTATTTATAAATCCGTAGATTATTCCCGTTCATTATAATAAAATATAATTGTAACTTTTTCAACTTGTATGATTTAATATTTCTAAAAATCTTTCCAATTTGTTTGTTTGTTATAATTTCATTAAAATTTCATATTATATTTTGATTTTAATTAATTAATTATCATTGCGGTTTTGTTTGTATTAATGTATTTTATTAGCTTATTTTATTAGCATGTATGATAATTAATTCGAGAAATCATATTTCTATAATGTACTTAATACTTATATATATTTATTGTACTTAAGGGAAATCGTGTATATAGTTTCACTTCGCATATATTTAATTAAAAAACCTAATAAAAATAATTTGTATTCCTTTTCTTCTTTTTATATTCATAATACTAACCATAACCATATGTAACATTTCATTAAATAAAACTATATACCTTATTTTTATTATAATATTATTATGTACATAATATGAAAATATACAAAATACAAGTTCATTATTTCAATACGCACGGAAAACCAAATAAATATAACTAGAATGATTTTATGTACATAAATACATGAAATGCATGAATTTAAAAAATATACCTATATGTATATAATTCTTTCTATATTGTTATTAAATGGTGTATGTATGTGACCCAGCTGTCAAATTTAATTGGTAGCTGATCTTATGCCGATAAAACTCATTTCAATTTAAATATAGTCTTATATAAGTGTACATAAAAAAAATTTAAAGATTCTTAAGAGGAAATACACACACTATATACTTTATTATTATTGAATCTTCTGTATATCTAATATATACTTTTTGTTAACATACCAAAAAAAAACACTATATAAGAGACAATATAGGAAATTCAAAAGGTATATACTTTTGCTATATACATATACGTGTTCTTAATAAATATATATGGATGAGTACAGATAAAAATAATGTGTATAGGATTTTTTTTTTATTGTTTGGTTCTGGTTCTTAATTCACAATCTTATTCAATTTGATGTTAATATACAATCACAAATACATAATATATATTTATTTTTATATATCATGATGTTATACAATTTAATGCTGTTGTGCTTATGTGTATTTATAAATGTTTTCAATTTTGTAAACCAAAATCAAACTGTTATATCTATATATATCTATATATATGTTTTTTTTTGGTACCAGAAAAGTAAAAAAATATAGATTTTTCAATTTAATATTAAGTATATTATTGGGTTATTATACGTATATAATATTTGGATACCACCAATGTTTTCTTATTTGATATACATGATAAAAAAAAGATATAATTTACCATAAATGCGTGAGTAAAATAGTTTATTTCAGTGACAATGAATTAGTAAAATTACTATAATCTATTTTAGATTGAACCATTAAATCCTAATTGAAAGTTATTTTATTCATAATATCAAAAAAAAAAAGCTAAGGGACATATTATTTAAATCGTATGATAACGTTATAGGAATCTAAAAAAATACCCTGCATTTCCTCAATTCTTCCGTTAAATTATACTGTATGTGCTTTGAATATTATACGGTATATATAAATCACCCACCCACACCTTTTCTTATTTTTTAATACCTAAATATCAAATGACAAAAAAAAAAGGAAAGACACACCGAAAAACTTTTTTTAATTAATATAAATACAAATTTTATAATTCATTAATTATATTTCGTTAACAAAAAATTAAATTATGATAATATATTAATTACACATTACTTTATTAAAAAATTAATTCGGCAGCCGTTTATTTATTTATAAATATTATTAAAAAATAAATAATTTATATATTATATGATTTATCCGATTAAAAATCTCACCGCACACCTCACATAAAGCATATCATAAATTCAAAACCACAAGCGCAAACATTTATTTGATCTTCCAATTTTTACAAATAATCTATGTAAATATAAACTATATATAATATTTTAATTTTTATTTTGTATAACATGTTAATAATAATAACATGGCATATATGTATTAAAATAATAACAAAATCACTAATAAAAGTATATAACAAATTAAAAAAATTGAAATATATATAATTTCGAATTCGATTTTATAAACTCCTCATGTGGTATGATCTCATATAAAATAATGTAATTTATTATTATTATTATTATTATTATTAATAATAATATTAATATTAAATATATTATCTTATATAAAAGCAATAATAAATTCGTATTAATATACAATATGTTTGTTGGAATTTTTAAGAATCAGTAGCTTATATTTAGATACATATATATATGCAAAATAAATAAATAAATATTTTTATTTGTTGGTTGAAAAACGTCTTATTAAATTCAACAATATAATGTTAAGAGAACAATTTAACCCACTACAAAAATGTCACAATCATTTTTAAATAATAATTTCATAATTTATTGTTAAAATAATAAATTCAGAAGTTTATTCATTTTTTTCTTCTTTATATAATATTTGTTTGTTTTCCTTTCATTAATATTATATAAAATATTAACCCCCAGCATAGCTAATTTCACTTTACCCGTTGTACGTTACGTCTCTAAAAACTTACCCTTTACTTGTCATTTTATCAAAAATTCCAATTATAATGGTCTTCTCTACCCCTAAAAATACTTTTACTTTTAAGTTCCAACCTCGACAAGGTCCTTAATCGAAGCCCATTTCACTCTCACGGCCTTCATTATCGGCCGTTCACCCAAAAAGAGAGATAGATTCTGCTTTTGTTTTCATTGTGCACATCCAACTTTCTTCTGTTCCACAATGCTTTTACCTCGCCATACAATAAATACTCAAACGTAAATTCTGCTTACCATTTCCCTAATTCCAATTCCGCGTATACATCGTTCTTTCATTATTTTTCTTCTTTTACCAACTCTCTGCTACACGCATCATGTAATTAAATTAGTGTACTTTATTGATATAGTGATCTGCTGTATTTTTTTAAATGCTTATTTTCTTATACTCATTCATTCAATCCGAAATTAATTTGTTAATTTGTCGATTTATTATCATTTTGTACCTAACAACCATAGAAAATTCACACATTTATATAGAAAAGAATCAATGGATTACATGAAAACCAACGGTCGTTAAAATCTAATCTGTAGGCAATTCTGAATATCATAATACTAATACATATGATAACTATGTGGTGTAAATGATGATAAATAACTCTGTGCTGTAACGAAATTTTGGGGTCGTGGGTTCCTACTGAATGCATAAAATATGTTTTGTGTTTTCGGTTATTTTTCGAATCTGAATTTTAACACAGAGTATGTATTTTCCGCTTGCGGTTGGTCGTACGGCTAATTACCGACACCGTAAAAGACACAAATTAAGAAACTAACAACAGAAGGCTGTTGTTGGACGCTAAAACCAGATTGTTGGTTGTATAGCGAACAATTTATTTATTATTTTTTATGATAAAGATTATTATAACATCTTACGGTTATCCGTAATTCATATATGTATGCACTATTGCACATATGATTTAATTAATGATATGGTTATATTAAATCATTATATGATTATATATTCAATATGGATTCTAAAAACATTCACAAAACAACACCAACATTTTAATATATTCCTATTTTATTTTATTTGTTTTATGTTTTAAGTTAGGTTTATGTGGATTTTTATTACGGCATCCTACAAATCCATTGCTGGGTATCTCATTTTTCATTACACATTTTATTTTATAGTTAAATTCATTCGTTAAAAATGATTTTTCATTAAATTGAATAAAAATCATTTGCGTATATGGTAAATACAAAATTAAAAATATTCCAATTTCTTTATTTAATTTTTAGAACCAATACTTTACTTGTATAAAAACAAATCATATGTATTATTAATCTTATTTCTGGGTGTGTGATATGTTTTTATCTTAAACCGT
Source organism: Dilophus febrilis (assembly GCA_958336335.1). Taxonomy (NCBI): domain Eukaryota; kingdom Metazoa; phylum Arthropoda; class Insecta; order Diptera; family Bibionidae; genus Dilophus; species Dilophus febrilis. The sequence continues at coordinate 15,699,043 of OY284468.1, read as the reverse complement.
GATTGTTTTATGCTACACCAATTCAAAATTGAAAAAAAAAACATTAATAAATTGAATATTTATTAATTATATATGTATTATTTGAACTAAAAATATTTTTCAATATGTAATTATTATCTTCAATTGATAATGATATTTATCTATATCCATATATTATAGAAATGATCTTATAAAAACATTTTACATATATAAATAATATAGATAAAATTAAAAATAAAAAATAGCCGAAATCAAATTACAACCGTATTTTTTATTATACTCGTACTTAGAAAGTAATATTTTTAAAATAAATCATCTTAAACAGAATTAATAACGTATAATTAATAATAATAATAATATATATTTATAGTAATAATATTAAAAATAAAAATTTCGTTTTGGGAAATATTACAAATAAATTCATTGAATAATTCTATTGTATTATTATTATTACTAATTACAACATTTATTACAACAAATTAATTACTACAAATTTGAATACGCTTTTTGTGTGCATGTGACTATTTCGTGAATAGTTGATAAAAAAACCCAACTTAATTTTCTAACAACATTTTATAAGTCGTTCATTCGAATCGCAAAATTGAAAAACATCATTTTTTTTTTCTATTTTTCTCGGATCCAAGTGTCGTGTAAAATTTCATATTTTCCGACGAATTACGCAAACCTAACTTCTGTTAAATTATGAAAATATAACAAAAAAGTTTAAAAACACCGCAACCGTCCTCTATGGTTTCTAATAAAAATATCAGTGAACGTATTTTAGAAATGTATAATAAAAAATTGATCAAAAATGATATTGAGGAATTAACCAATGAAAATGAAATGAATAATGAATAAATCGATTGGTAATTTATTATTGTTGATCAATTAATTCGCAAATACACAATCATAGAGAGGAGAAATGTTATAATAAGCTCTGATTCATAGATTTACCTATAAATTAAAACAATTGTAAGACCGAAAATAATACCATATTTATATATAGAGATGTATTTCATTCAAAAATAAAACCAGTATATATTTAAATAATAATAATAAAAAAATCAAAGTATATTAAATAAAAAATTAATCTTTTAATTGTTTTTTTAATAGTAAACATAATTTTTGTGTATGTGTAGTTATTTAAATAATAAAAAAATATGTAATATAATATATTTTTTCTTGGTAGCTTTTAATAAAGAATTCCTGTAATGCATCAAATTCAACCTATTTTTGTATCTTTTCTCTTTCCAAATACATATATTATAAAACAAATTGACTGAGTCATACAGAGACAATATACGCAGACAGATTGTTTAATGTCTATAAAAAAAGTAACAATTTTTTTGTTCATGCAATCATTTTTAATATATTATTCAATATTCACTCGTAATTTATTTATATTATATTGTCTGCGGTTTTAGAATTTTGTATTTTTCTAAATACAAAAGAAAATACTACCTGTTTTTAAAATTGTTCGTCCTTTTAAGTTCATTACTGGAAAGCGATCGAGAAGTTAATTAAGTATAACCAGTATAACTAAATAATTCTATACGTCTATAGTAGACAATAGAACAAAATTCCATATTGATATATCAATTTGATGAGGTGAAATTATTTTTATGAATATTTTTGATGATAAGTAGTATATGTATATAGTAAAAAATAATTTAATTCAATCAATTATATAAAAAATATTATACATGGACAGTGTAAATGATCGGGAAAAATACCATTTATATAATAATGAAAAAATAAATAATTTTTTTTTGTGATTCATTTATTAATAAAAAATAAATACGTATAAAAAATGTGAATACCTCGATATACAAAAGCAAACACCTTAATATTTTTTATTTTGATTCTTATATTTTAAATTTTTGGTCCGGGATAGTATTATTTTATTATATATATGATATATTCGATAGGTCGATCCATCTTTGTCATATCGAGTGACATTCATATATATTTGAAATTAATTGATTGAACCACAACCGCGTATAAAGTATATTTTAACTTGTGTCCCATAGCATCATCATACAAATATTACATATACTGTATACATATAATGACAAGTCATGCACTAAAACCGTGCGTATTTTTTTTTTATATTACAAAAAATATATTTATATGTATCTATATAAATAATGAATATGTATATTATACATTTAATATACAGTATAATCATTATTTGATGTGGTTTTCTTCTGAAATATATTATATAAATCATAATATGATATATTATTATACGTATATTTTACATGCGTTTATACTATATATAAATAATGTTATAAATGTTTAAATTTTTGGTTATCGGTTAATGAATAATTATATGTATATTATTTATATATTATATATTTGTGATGATATTTAATTGAATTATATATCGTAAACAAATATTTTTACACCCACTTATCGTGTTATCTTGTGAGTTATATGTAATGGAAATTCGAAATATAGCATTCAAAAAAATCATAATAAAATATAGTTCAATTATATTTTAATATATAGATTCATTAATTTATAGAATAAAGGATAGATAAACTGACAAAGTTTCACATTTTTAGATTTTAATTATAGAATTTATTCCCTAAAGCCAATTTTGATCGGTATGAGAATTATTAAGGATGAAATGTCCATAAAATAGTATTGATTTTAAGGGTGTGATGTAAAATAAACTTTTCCGAAATTACAATAATTTTAACGGGTCTCTATGCAAAAAGTATGGCAAAATTGACAATTTTTCACATTTTCACATTTTTATTATATGATTTGTTCTACAACCCCATTTGATAATGAGGGAAGTATTTAGAGAATTAAATAATCTATCAAATGAATCGCTGAAAGTTATTCTAACTCAAAACGTTCCAAAATTATCGTGGTTTTACTACAACCCGTCCATATTAAAAAAATTGTTTTAAACTTTAAAAAATTTTGTTTACATTGATTGCATCAAAAATTTTATAGCGTTTTCTTTAATAGCCCTGTGTGAATGTTAAGTCTGTTCGTAAATCAGGTGCGGGTCTGTCTAGTCTACTCTGATCTGATTTACCATATAAAAAATGTATTTGATCTACCAAAATTTTGAATTACTCTTTAAACTTTTTATATAAAAGAATAAATATAAAATGCACTCCATTGTGCCAACGAGTCACTTTTTTATAATCTATAGTGATCCTCCATTATTTAATAATATATTAATATTAATCAAATTATTTAATAATATATTAAAATCTTTGAAAGAATAAATCATACCATACATATGAATGGTTATCTATGGAAGGCATAAGCGACCAGAGACCAACCTTGATGTAATGTAATGAAGAATAATTTACAAATAGTTTAATCTTTCAAAGCTTAAAAATACGCACACAAATGTTATACAGTAATAAATCTATTAGTCATTTATATTCTATATGTACAAATCCTTTAATAAAGATTAAAACATATTGGGATTCTAGCAATTTTGAACATTGATTTGCAAAAAAAAATGGTTAAAATCAATAGTTACCTATTATATACTGTTGTTCCTAAAACCGGTTAATGGACTGTTTTTATAAACCACCCAAACCTAAACCGACAATTTGAAATAAAATAGTGCTTTAAACTTTGTTTAATTTTTAATATTTTTTAAATATTTTTAGGATAATTTTTTAAATATTTATAAAATCGAATGTACATCGTATAAATAATTACAATACGACTATATTGACGACAATAAAATAATATTAACAATTTTTATATTTAACAAATTACAGATTAAAAACTTTATAGAATTCATTACAGTAAAAATAAATCTAATTTTTATACATTTCCATTAAACAGTCACTTCAAAGTGCTGCACGACGAGCTGGTACATCATGTGCAAATTGTAAAACAACAACCACAACACTGTGGCGTAGAAACCAAAGTGGAGAACCAGTATGCAATGCTTGTGGATTATATTATAAATTACATAATGTAAGTTTATTTCGTTTTTATTTTAAAATTTTTTTGTACTACAACATTTTATTTATTAATAACGATTATTCTTATCTCGTCGTTGTCGAAAATGTTTCAATTTACAAATGGAATTTTATTCTACTAAAATTATTAAGAAAATGTATATGATATTTAAAATAAAATTATATAATACATGCGGTATTTATAAAATCCATTTGCGTAATATAAATTATTAAATCGCACTCTTAATGATATGATGATATAGAGTTTAGTGTTTTATATGCATAAATATTATAGAAAATAAAATCATTTATAAATATTCCGAAACATTCATGCAGTGCGATGTTCTTAGATGTTCTTTAGATTACATATATGTGTGAATTATTCATTTTATGCGTATATATAATTTGAATATATATATATATGAAATATGAATATGCAAAGTTATCTCTCTATCTATATATATATATATATGTATCTATAGAATAGGGTATATATATACATTTATTAATAACGTGTACCTTAAGTATGTGACTAATTTCGATAGTTTTGGTAAAAAAAAATTTTAAGTTACCTTTGTTTCACTGTTCGGCACGATTTAGGAATTTTTTTCGAAAAAAGGGTAATAAAATTTTAAACTGCTCGGAAGTACTCGAAAGATTTGGCTGAAATTTTCAACATAATCTACTTTTTAGATACAGCTGGTTAATATGGTATATGTCAGCGCATAGCTCCCTTGAAAAATTTCCGACTTCTTTGTTTTTTGTATATCTCAATGAGCTTTGCAGATTTGTACTTGAAAAGGTTCGGTACCAATTGCAAGAAATTACATTCCAGGAAATTTTTTATTCCGATCCCACAAGATCCATCACTCCCAATTCAATTCCAAGTAGTATCTTGTTCCGTTTCTAATTAAATGACTTTTAATATTGTATATCTGGCGATTTCATGAAACATGGAAACACGTTTAATTCGTGCAATTATTTCTGATGGAAGCAATGGATTTCATTCACTCCCCGATAAATCCAAGCAATTTTTTTAGAATAAATTTGAATATATTAGTGTGGAACATAATTTTATATTATGAGCCATTGATAAGAGATAAATTCAATCCCTCTCCTACCTGATGCTTTCTGTTTCAGTTGTTTGCCTGGCAGCATTTTTTTATGTGTGTTTTGTTCTTTATATATAACATTTTATAATAATTTTAAATCATATATTGTATACATAGAAGACATATATTCTTAAAATGGAAACGGTAAACTTTGTTTTTCTTGTCACTCTTTACACTTTATCAACTTGCCAAAAAAAAAAAAATTAACATAATGTAAACGAGAAAAAGTTGTTAATGCTTAAAGTTTTTACTTTTTCATTTTAATATAATTTTTCTTCTATATTTACATACATAGAATACATGTAGTTATGCAAGTACATCCCCCTTGTAAAATATTCATCTATACTCTTTACAACTAAAAATGTAAAAATGTTAAAAAACGTATTATATTATATATACGATGAGTTCAACGACAGGAAAAGCTCTTTGAACAAAAAAAAATACACACCATTGTGATTTCATAGTATATATATATTAAACCATTAAACATATTTAACATATACAATATTTTATATACATATATGTATAAGAAAATGAAAATATAGAACCCTAGAATATACATTTCATGTATACCATACACAATATAAAAAATTTATATACAAAGAGGAACGCATATACAGGAAATTTTCTATATATATAATTTCAGAAATTCTTTATATATATACAAATATATAATATGCGGTTTTATTTCTCATAAAGCGTCGCTATATAATATAACGTATAACAGTATAGATAGTCTAAACCTTTAAACGAATGGAATACGTATATCATCCTATCTATATACTATGTGTACTGTGCAATAGTACCAATAATAATAATAATATATGGTGTAGGTATATGTATGTACACTTAAGTATAGATAGAAAAATCGAGGGCAAACACAGACAATTTATGTTTTATGCTCAAACAATGTGCACCCATATAGATATAGTACATTACATTCATAGCATAGGGATATAGGGATGTATATTGTACAGTTATAAATATAGCCAGGGGAAGGGTATATAAAGTGCGATGAAATTTATGTTATCTTTATCGTGTATTGTGCATTTTATATGCGCAATGAGATTTAGATGTACGATAAGAAATGATTCATTTAGATAATTTAATAAAAGGAAAAGTAAAAAATAAAAAAATTCAAATGAAAAACACAGAATGTAAAATTTATGTTTTTTTTCAGTTCATCCAATTACAAATTTTAAATTATATATGTGTGGTAAAAATTTCCACATAAATATATATCACATTTATTACTTTTATGTATATATAAAAAAAATTGAAAATATATACAAAAGAAAAATACAAAAATAATATATAATATAATTAAATGTTGTATATTCATTTTCATTGTTTAGATATTGCACTACATACGCAGTAAATTTTATGCGTAATATAGAATATGCAGATATAGATAGAGGGTAATTAAATATAAAGTTGTTGGGTAGTTATTGTTTATAACATTTTTCAACATATAGTTAAGCATGCATATTTGTACTATTATATAGACAAATATAAACTATTATGTGGTCAAAAATTGTTATCTTTAATATTAAAAAAAACAAAAATCACTATATATTTGTTAAATTAACCGAACAAAATTAATAGAAATTTGGCTAACCTAATACAATTCTTTGCAAATTGATGAAAGTAAATAATACCATAATTAATTAAGTATGTCACTCTGTGGTGTAAATGATAAAAATGTCCACCTAAAATTCTAACAAAACTTTGAGGTCTTGGGTTCGAATCCTACTGAAGACATAAAATATGTATTGTGTTTTCGGTTATTTTTCGAATCCGAATTTTGACACAGAGTTGCATTTTCCGTAAAAACCACAAATTAAGAAGCTAATAACAGAAGGCTGTTGTTGGACACTAAAACCAAATTGTTGGTTGTAAAGTGAATTATTTTATTTATATTGACCAATCATTTCTTTAAAATATTTTAAAAACTTTTATTGAATTCTGGTTTTTGTTTTTATAAACATTTTTTGCTTATCCATCAATTAGCTAATTATTGGTTTAGTAATGATTGTTTTACTACACTCAATGTTAGTCAAAGTAATTAAGTTAATATGTTAGATTATCCTAATATACTTATTACTACAAAAGGCATCATTTTTTCGTTTGTTCTATTATTCTATTATACTTGTTCTAACATTACCAAAAAATGATTTTATTTATATAAAAATTGCGTAAAAACGTTTTTTTAGACCAACGAAAGCAAAAAAAATTTCATTTATGGTATACCATTTTTTTTGTTTCATTTCTGAGTTGTTTTCAGGAAAATTAGCAAACTGTTTTTTTTCTTTTTGTTTCATAAGTTGGTTTACTTTTTAGTCAAAAGATATAAGATAATTCTTTTATCCATTAAAATTGTTGATATTTTATCATCAATTAAATTATCAATTCATATTGAATCTTAAATATCCCTTAGTTATAGTTTATCCTGATATGAATCGTATTTTTGTTAATAGGTATTTTGTAATAACTTCACTATTTCTTTTCTATATAGAGTAATTTTCTATTTATACCATTCTTATAATGGAACTCCAAAAATGAGTCTATATTGGTACTCTAAAATTTGTATTTTATATTTTGTTTGTTAACAAAATTTTCATGTCAAATCATTAATATTTTATGGAAACAATAATTTATAAATGCGGTACATTTTTTCTTTTTTAGATTTTTTTTATATATGTAAATAAAAAAAAAGTAATATCTATAATTCATAATTCACCTAATATATTTAAATAGATAATTGTCGCGTTATATATAAAATGAACAAAACGTCGTTGTTTTTTATTATTTCGGTTTTTTTTATTATCTATTCAATTTTGTATATGGTAAATTGTCTGTGAAATCGTTTAAAAGCGCATAATATAAGCTATTTGTATACGCGCATATATATATATATATATATATAGAAGTAAATAGTGTTATTTTGCTTATACATATTTGTGTAATATATAAAAAAATATATAATTGATCATGGTTTTACATTTATAAAACCTCCATATAAATATCAAAAAACAAATTTATATATATGTCAAAAAAAATTTTTAATGTTTTGTAATTTATGTTGGTAATATAATTATACCAAACAAATAATGTACACATTTACGTATATATATAAAATCATGTTACTATTTTATTCTAAAAATATTGCACGATTAATATAGAAATAAATAGTATATTAAATACACAATATTTTATATATTATATATAGAAATCGTGTAATTTTGTATATTATTTACAAAATCAATGTTTATTCATATAAAAATATATTTATTTATCAATTCCGATATTTTTGTTTAAAAGTGTTTCGGATTTCCGATATTCATGGTCCTGTAACGATATTTATTAATTTTTTTTTATATATGTAATATTCATTTAATATACTCTCATCATATATACACATATGGAGAATATAGCATCCGGTGTGTCTGCAAATTATTAAAATGCAATATTTGAAATGTGTATTATATATTTATATATCAACAATAAATGTATTTATGTACATATTTATCATTTTGATTACTTGATTCAAATTCTTCTTATTGTATTTCAATGTTATTATACATACTAATGAACGTATCGCACCCGACTTGTAACACCATCGGCTTTATGTTAATGTTAAGTCCATTCTAGTTATATGTAATTTCGAATCGTATTTATAGTTTAGAAGGAACGTAAAATTATTGGTATTCTACAAAAAGATATTTAAGTTAATGTTATATTAAAATCACAGATATTGTTTCTGAATATTAATTTGATGAACCAAAAAATACCAAAAAAATATGTAAAATATAATTTTTGTAAAAGGTAGAAAGTGTTATGTGTATATAAAGCTTTAATACAACCCCAAAAGAATTGAAGATGATTTATAAATCAAAAGCCCCAATATATAACTATAAAATTTATCTATAACAATTCAAAAAGAACTCAATCAAAAGGGATACAAAATTATTCTGAACATTTTAAAAACCTTGAGCCTATGGCTCTTTAGAGATATAATTATCAAAGGATTTATTGATGATTTTTAATTGAAAATATACATAGTTTTTATCCATAGTTCGGATTTAACCACATTTTTTTGATAGGTTTTTTGTGAGACCCCACCGAATGTATTTATTCAATATATGATTTTTCCAAATCCATACATATACAAATTACTATCACAATTATTGATATTTTCATTAAAAAAAACCAATTCTTTAAATTCACAAATGAATAAAATTTATTTGTTTTTATACAATGCAAAAAAGTATAATGGTCACGTAGATTTTGCCCAGTTTTTACATTCAAAAGTTATCAATGTGCTTGATAAAAGGATGATTGCAAATTTTATAAAAAAAAGTTGTTATTGAATAATAAAAAACCTTAACGGGATATAGAATCATATTCCAAAGAGGCAGAATTGTATTTAGCTATACTGCATAGCATTGCCTTAAAGAAATTATACAGAATTTTCTGATAGAAAATTATAAAGAATTTCCTTATAGAAAATTATAAGGAATTTCATTAAATTATACTGAATTTCCTCTATAGAAAATTATAAAGAATGTCTACTCTTCCGTCAATTATGCCTAGTTTACTTAAGAAATTATGCTGAACTTCTTTATACAAAATTATTAAGAATTTCTTATACAAAAATTATACAGGTTTTCCTCTATACAGAATTATACAGAATTTATTCGGTTAATTATGTCTTGTTTCCTTAATACCTTAAAATGATACCGAATATCCTTAAGAAAATTATATCTAATATAAGAACATCATACCAAATTTCTTTAAGAAAATTATACGGAATTTCCTTAAGAAAATTATACCGGATTTCCGTAAGAAAATTATATGAAATTTACCGAGTAAGTATGATTAAGAACGAAGCTGTCAACAAACTAAAACTAATTAAATAAAATTCTTGTAATGAATAATATTTGTAAAATCAAACCTTCCTTATTGTTTGTCATTCATAATTGATAAATTTGAATTTAAAATCCCATTATTAAAATTTTAAATTTTTTGAAATCGTAGAATAAAAATGGTTTAAATGTCTACTCTAAATGAATGTAGTGTCCCTGAATATTCAGAAACATTAATCTACAATACAATCATTATATTGTTTTCCGATTATTATATTATTATATAAAAATGCATTGTAATAATAACCGCAACTAAAGGGGTTATTTGGAAGTACTCAATGATCTGTTAGTTGAGCGATAACCCTTATAGATTGTTTCTAAATCGGCTTTGGTTTGAACTATATCATATGCAGATTTTAAATTTACCAAAATATATATTAATGAAATTATAACAGATTTAAATATATAAAATTACCCGAGTATTGGTTTTACATATCATTTGGATATCAACCAAACTAAAAAATAAAAATATCTTTAAAATAACGCAATTTAAATAATAATATTCTATAGGTTTACATAAAAATGTAACGAATTTTTTACAATATATTACTGGTAGAATTCTTTAATGAAATATTTACGGTAGAATTAATTTGAAGGGGGATATTATTATATAAATAAATAATAAAATTGTATAAAACTATATACCAAATATATAATATTATTATTATTATTATTATTATTATATTATTTGATGACAAATATATAAAGTGAATATATACACAGAGATGTAATCGCTTAGGACCTTAGGTATATAAATGAATATAAAATTTTCTTTTATATATACGCGCATAAGGTTAAATATATCAACATGTAACTTTATATATTTCTATATTGCAAACTGTTTACTGTTTTGTATTTGTTCAATTCATCTGCAGGTGCTGATAAATTTCTTTGAGTACCAATTTTAAAATAACAATTTTATTCAAAAAAGGAACAAGCAAATAAAAATATATATATTTATTTAAAAGCAATGCGTACATTAGCGAAACTATATATTTATAAATCAATTTCACTATAATACGCAGGCAGGGTATATTAGTCTTGTAATTTTTACTTCTAAAATGTCCTTATTATATTGCATCCATATTTTTTTATAGCATAGTTTTTTATATTTTCATTGTGCTTTGTACCTTTTATGTTATTATTATATGTGAATATCACTTACGTTGTATTGTAGTATTTATGATTTGTTATTGTCTGAAATTGATACTTTCAAATGCTTTTTTTTTAAATTGTATACCTCCGCAGATACCTCTCTTGATATATATATGTATATATATATTATATAAATGAATATATAATAAATAAATTTTTATAAATTGCATAACTCGCTTAAGTAGGGTATTGAACATTTAACTAGGTAATTTTTATTTTTACATTACCGCTTTATTATTATTATAATTCTTTTTATTTTTTGTTATATTATTATTATTTTTATTATAATATGAAATGGTACTTTAAAAGTATATATGCATTTCTAATGTGTACATTTTATATAGTACAAACAAACTCGTATATATACGATTATAAATTCATATCGCGGGATGTTAAATGGCTTTATAGCATTTGTTATTATATTTTTATAATATTGTTTAAGTGCTACAAATAAATGGGCGTTATCAGATTTTTCTTATTATTATTTTTATGATTATTATTATATATTTTAAAATGTTATTAAAACAAATATGCTTTTTATATATATATATAGAGAAAATTGAACGTTTTTATGCTTATAACTACATTTAAATTATATATATACATAAAATATATTTCAAATGTTTATAATTTTTTTTTTGCATCGTCATTCAACCTTATTTTATCATTATTTTTGAATATTATGTTTAAAAATATTAATTGTTATATGGGTGATTTTTATAGATGTAAGGCACCCGTCGAGTGGCCTAATTTTTTTATTTATTTTTTTTTTTCATTTCATATTAAATGTTATACAATATACTGTATATATATTGACCAACATTCCATTATAAATTAAAAATCATAATAATAAAATTGAATGAATAATTTTTATTTGTAATTATTCTGTATTATATATATATCGACATTTAAAAAAATTAAATATTAAATACATTTATATCAAATATATCGCGGTTATTATCAATTCAATTGCGGTTCTAACGAATGTTGTAATGGCACAAAAGGAAACTTGGGTGTACATACATTTGTGAAGTTTTCACATACACATGAAACAATTATAATATATTACCCATTTGCGAATTTTATGGTTGTTAATGCAACAATGAGAAATGTCTGTAAGCGTTGTTACTTTGGAACCTTTGGTAATATAATTGCTCTTTCAACCAATACATCATACGAATTCGGTTCGGTTCACGTAATTGTCGGCTACATATCGTGATCTTTTTATACGGCAACTCATAGTGGACGACAAGGGGATTTGTTTGAATCATCACAATATTTATTGCACATAGCTGATTTTCTTTAAAATTACATATATAAACAACACTAAATTTACAAATGCACAAACTATGTATTCTGGATGTACAAAAAAATGTTAAACAAATCAAAAAAAAAAAAACATTCTAAGAATGGTACAAACATTTATAGAAAAATATGAAACGTCAAAATTATTGCAAGCGTATTTCAGAACATGTAAAATCTGCATGTGTTTAATATAAATAAATCACATAAAATAAAATAAATCGCATATTTGGGTGGCTGTCCACCCAATTGAGGCAATTCTAGCGCCTTCGTCGCCATACCCTAAATACGGCTCTGATTTTAAATATTTTGTTAAAATAAACCGCATTGCTCAAATAAGCCATTACAAATGGACCGAGGGTCAGAATGGTTCAAAATGAGTCTGGTAAAAATAGTCTATGTAATTGAATACGAAAAAAATGAACATTGCGATGATTTGTTTATTTTTTTTCGCCAATTTTAATAGACGATATAAAACTAAAAAAATAAATACATTAAAGCACTAAAGTTTTTATTGTATCATCTATATATAAATAACGGATGGTAATTAAAGTTTTGATTCTATAAAAAGACTTTTAACATTAAAAAAAAATGTAAATTTCAATCACTACCAATCACTTTTCATTTTATTTTATTATTTTTTTTTTCAATTTAACATTAATTAAAGTTATTGCTTTCGATTTTATAATAAACATAATTAATAGAAATAAAAAATTAAAAAAAAATAGAAACGCAAAATTATTTATAATCAAAAGTTCAATAAAACATTATTAAAATTAATTTTTGATAATAATCTTATGTCATTTTTTTTTAATATTTTTTTAATTTTACTTTTTTTATTATTTTTGTTTTATTTTTCCTTTTGGTGATTTTAATTAATCAAAAAGGTGGTTGCATTATAAAGACAAATATATGTTTTATTACTTTTATTTGCGGTTTTGCAATCATTGCAATTAAGTACTTAAAATAAAAAAATTAATTTTCAACATGTTATATTTGAAACCATACATCTCAGTTGTTATCTGATCGGATGCATTCCAAAAATGTTTGTTAAAAATAAATATTCGTCATATATACAAATACATACATTAAAATATATACTAATTAAAAATCATATAGCTTATAGCGTTCACCAACAAACTCAACAATTTTCTTTTTATACTTATGTATACCCGTATTTATAAACATTTTTAACATAATGATTTTTAATATTGATATAGAATATTTTTTTTTTTAATTTGTAATAAACAGTGAAATAAAATTAACCATAATGATAAAATTTTATTTTATTATTTATATAAATATTTATTTATAATGAGTGCGGTAGCAATTTTGATATTGCCAAATTGTCTTTTTAATATCTATTTTAAAATTGCAATTAAAATATATTTTTATATACTCGCGTATATAGTAGAATAGAAATGATAAAATATATATCATAAGAATCAAATATGTGTGGTTATCTTATTTTTAATCAGTTTATCACCATATACAACATTTTGTCCCTGAAAATATTTGTCGCGTATATAAATATAAATAAAAATATTTTTTGCAATATAGTATGAAGTTGATGAGACATCATATGTATAAATAATGGAAAAATAGAATTAAAAAATAATAAATGTTTATGATATACATTAATTAATTTATTAAAAAAATATTTTATGAATATTTGTTATATACGTGCGAATTTGTGTTCCACTCGGTGTGTCGATTGAACCTATATAAATGCACATATTAAATAAATACAATTAATTTTTCTATTTTAAATTTGACATCTTTTTTTTTTATATATTAGAATTAATATATCTGTATGTTTACACAGTAATTTATTGCGAAAGACATAATAGCAGTTGTTATAAGATTTCGTTATCAATTAATTGTCGGTGTTTTTTTTTTTTGGAATATCATCATATCATGTGATGAATTAAATATAATAAATTAAAGGGAAATACATCATAATTTCATATAGAGGGATTATGTAAATCTGTAATTAATTCGCGATGAATATTTTCATTAAAATTTTGAACACGCAACCATCCGCAATTTGGTTAAATGATTTACCCACGGTATACGACTATGTCAATATTGTCATGTACTATTCCTTAATGATTACGTTCTAAAGAAACAATTTCTTAAAAATGTACAAATAAACAAATAAATAAAATAGATACTTACAATGAAGTCAGATCGCATATAGCATAATATTTTGGGATTTTATTTAATCAAGCCTAAATATAATTATTTTTAATTAATTTTGAAGTAATATTTCGATGAATAATGCAATAAAGATCTTACCCTGTAATAGTGCATTCACAATTAAAATACTTAAGACCTGTGAAAGATTGTGTAACTTATATATATAGGTGACTACTTAGGTCCTCATTTTGAACAAACATATGTATTTCCATGCATTTAACTTTCTATTTGATCAAAAGATAAAAGATAAAACGTCTTAAGTCTTTTCATTGTTAACCCACTGTTAACTTTTTTTTTGTGGTAAATTCTTCTAATAAGAAATTCATTTTGCAAACTTAAATATTATCAATTTTACATTACGGATTCCTTTTTAATACTTAACAAAGTTGCATTGCATTAAAATCAAGCAATTTCTTCAAATATATTGTATAACTTCCGATTCAGATGAATAAATCTTTTGTTGGGCTAAATCACTTTGTTTTTGGCAATTTTATTAATTATTTTTCAACATAATTCCATAATTCCAACTCAATGCACTTGACCAAACGAACTTCAAGTATTTTTTTCCATCTTGGCAATGCAATAATTCTTAATGTATAAATTTTTAATTATGCTTCTTAAATCATTTCATATGAATATTTTTTAACCAATACGAATTGTTAAATTTTTTATTGTTTGTTTGTTTGTGGTTGTTACTACGGTTTACGGCCGGAAACCCTAGGAATTCTATTGTCGTGAGGCCGTAATGAAATCACTTAATTGGGTGACGAAACTATATGATACATTGAATACATTTATGTGAATTTGGGTTTGGGAATTTATTATAATATGTGAATTCATTTATGAAAATTTGGAATTAAAATCGAATGAGAAAAAAAAAGTAAACTTAAAACCAGAAAGAAAAATTAACTCAATGGTTTCAAATGGTTGTCCAAGTTGCACTTTAGGTGAATGTGGTTTTTTAGATATGCAGAAATGTTTAATTTAAATGATTGATAGTCATATAAGTAGGGGGGATATACTATAGAATGTTCGATGTCATAATTGTGATATTTTAAATGAATATTTTTTAAACGTTCATATGTTTACGATAAATATTAATAGTATTTTTTACTATAATAGAGTAAAAATAAATAAATATAAAATAAATAAATAAATTTTTCGCTATACAACCAACAATCTGGTTTTAGCGTCCAACAACAGCCTTCTGTTATTAGTTACTTAATTTGTGGCTTTTACGGTGTCGGGAATTAGCCGTACGACCAACCGCAAGCGGAATATACAACTCTGTGTTAAAATTCAGATTCGAAAAATAACCGAAAACACAAAACATATTTTATGCATTCAGTAGGATTCGAACCCACGACCCCAAAATTTCGTTAGAATTTTAGGTTGGCATTTTTAACATTTACACCACAGAGTAATAAATATAGCATTATTAAATTTTTAACAAATTTATATTCGCAATTGATCTACTATATATACATATATTATTATACATATACAATATAAATAATCATTTCAGTATATACGTAGAATAATTTATGCATTTTAAAATATAATGTAAATCAAAATCATTAAACAAGATACTTAACATAGAAAATATAAACAAACAGATGATTTTTTATTTTACATTTTTGTATTATTATATTTTGTATAGTATATTTTATTTTTTTTTATTAACTTTACGTGTTTTATATCATCCTTATTATATGTATAATTGTATATGTATCTCTCTAAACTCTAATATAATATAATATATACTATATGAATTCAATGGACAAACACAGGAATGAAAAATATATTTATATAATATAAAAAAATATATTGTAAGTATATATAGTTACCATCGGACCGAATAAAAATTCACGTACAAAACATCTTTTCTTTTCATTTTATCTCCATGTATAATATCATAATATACATAACATAATATTAAATATATATAAAAAAATAAATATATATTCATATATACAAATTAAATTTATTTATTTATATATATATTTAAATGAAGATTGAAACGACTTTATATAATTCTTAGAATTTATATGTGAGTTTATAAAAAAAAACAAACGAGTTAATTTTTTTTTCTCTGTTTTTTTCTGTTCATTTTCATTTGATTTTACATAATATTAAAAAATAAAAAAAAAGTTTAAATTTACTTGTAATACATTTTTTATTGTTGTATGTTTATATTATACAATAATAATAATATAAATATAAATATTAAATTTATACTATCATATAATCATCGTATAATCGAATCGAATTGATTCGAATATATACAAAACAAAAAAAACATTTATATTAATATGCTACCATTATTATTATTATTAGTATTATTATTATTATTGTTGTTGTAAAAATATTCAATAAACAATTCAATAAATTAATAAAATAATTATATTATAAAATTATGATAATTTTTTTTTCTCTTATATATGATATTATGTACTGGTTATATTATGTATTGAAATCGTGTAAAAAATTAACTAAAAAATTATTTAAATTTAATAATCGATATATATCTATAGGATGGCTATATATATGATCATCGATGATATACCCCATATAGTTTAATATGAATGTAAATGTTATTCTTTATACTTAAATATCTACCTGCGTCTGTCTGTTCTGTACATATAGGAATCAGAACATTAACAATAAATATTCAAATTAAATGTCTTAGCTCGTTTTTTGTTTTTATATTATTAATTTTGTTTATTTGTTTATAATCAAATTAAACTACTTGTTTGTTTAAGCCTGTTATATGTAAATGTACAACGAATTAAAAAAAAAAGTTTTTCTTTTTTGATTTTTGATTTTTGATTATATAAATAATATAATGTAAATAACACATAAAGACAAGAAAATCTACATATATATAATTCTATCTTTATTTTGTTTTGGTTAATTTAATTTATGTTCATTTTAATCTACTTTATATACATATGATTTTTAATTTAAAATGTTTTCAAACAAGTCAATAAATTAAGGAAAAAATTATAACATGCTTTTAACTTTTTTTCCTTGGTTTCATGTGTTATAATCCATTATGTAATCCATTTTTATTATGAAAAAATAAAAAAAACAATAAACACAATGTACATTTGTATAATTAATGTTTATTATATATAATTCATCCATTAATTTCCATTTACATTTATGCGATAAGTATTCATATCGAGTGGATAGCTGAAATGTACATTAGCATATATAATATTATTATAATATAAAATTCATATATTCATTGGATTGAATCAATTAAGTCTTTTAGATATACACACATAGTAAATCAATGCATTTCGGAACAAATAATGAGCTAAATTTATGTACATATAACTGCTATAAATATTTGAATACTCACATTATAGTGTTTCTATAAGATCATTTTATATTCAGCATATGTGTATGAGGAACAGCTTCGTATATAAATCCCTATTTATTCATATAATTTGTAAATCATATGCAAAAAAATAAAAAAAGATTTATCATACCAAAATGATATACATCATCATATTACTATATTTATTATATCTTAAATATAATTATGTATATGCATGAAAATGCATGTAAAGTAAATTAGTTATTTTTATGCACTTAATCGATGTACACAAACATTTAAACACATAAAAATATATCCCAAATATATATATAATTCCAAGTATCATACTAGCACGCGACACATAACTATATATATAAAACTATATTATAATATTGTGGGTTCATTTAATATTAAATATATATAACAGCCGAAAACAATATATCTAAACACATCTCGTAAGTAAATCGAGCGGAACAAAACACGCGTTATACACGCGGATCCAGTAACCAAAAATCTCTATATATATATATATATATTTGTAGTATATTATTGGTATGGAGTAGAAAAAAAAATACTATTTAGAAAATACAAAACCATCTATATCAATATAATATATGTAAAAAGAAATATTTTTTCTATTGTTGTGAAAGGAAATCAATGTGTAAATTAGATTATAAAATATTAAAAACACTTTATTTTATATAAATACAAAAATTTCATATGTACATATATATTTAAATCAATTTTATTTTATCTATTTTTACACAGGTTAATCGACCTTTAACAATGAAAAAAGAAGGTATACAAACAAGAAATCGAAAACTATCATCAAAATCAAAAAAGAAAAAAGGTATCGGTGGATGTCTACCAATTGGCAGCCACTTAGGAATGGGTGATTTAATGAAACCATTAGATCCATCAAAAGCATTTTCCGGTGGTTTTACAACATCAATGGGTAAATTACAAAAAATATTTACATACCAGAAGCAAACAATTAGATCCGAGATAAATTTATAAAATTTTTACTGCAAAGAAACTTCACCGTCGATATCGATTACGAGAAATGATCACAAATAAATTACATGAGGAATATAATGATTTCTGCTCTTTCAAATATCTCCTTTGGAATAATTAAAAATACTAAGAGTCGTTTATCATAAACAATATGGTATCTAAGCTGCCATTTTTCTTCTATGACCTGTCATTTTACTTATTAAATTTCTAAAATTGAAGTTTTTTTAGAAGGATTTCCTATTCTGCATATAAACATTTCGATATTTTTCTCATATACTATAATCCTCTTCTATTTTGATATAGAAGTGAAAAGTTTTCCTGATATGATATTAGATAGAAGATTAATGTGTGGGAATGGGTTAGTATTTATTTATTTATATTTTATGTTATAGGATCACATAAATAATCCGATACAGTAGCAAAATATCTTTTGAGTATCGGCATTCTTCTACTAAATTCTTCTATTTTAAATAGAAGACAAACCAAATAGAAGAACTTCTATTTTTGGTAGTCTGCCTTTATCGATACTCAAAAGAGCAGATTTTGCTACTGTATTGGCCTATTATAATACAAATTATGCATTAATACAAATACATTCACATGCCTTAACCTTCAATCATAAAAGTAAAAACTTTTCTCTATTACAGTTTCTATTAAAATTTTTAGAAATTTTCATGTAAAACATTGAAAATACATGTTAGACATGTAAAATGAAAAAACATACAGGGAAAATAAAATAGAAGAAATAGGCAGAATAGATACAAATATCTTAAATCAACTCCATAAAATTTTACATATAGATTTCACCGTGTTAGAACTTAATAATAATCTTCTAAACATAACTGTTTTTAATTTTTGTTAGAAATTATCTTCATATATTCAATAAATATGTTACATATTTAAAAAAATCCTAATTTATCCTGATATGTTGACTTTTATGAAACCCGTAATAAAATTAAATTAAATAACTGTAAGATCGGTTGAATATGCTTTAGTGCAATCTAATTAACTTGTAGATTATTGTAATTTTACAGGACAACATAGTCATTTGTCGGGGGGATTACATCCAGCCCATGCCCATATGCATGGTGGATGGTATACAAGTGGTATGAGTGCATTAGGTGCATCTGGTGGTTTACAAAGTGGTTTTTCATCGGGTTCATTAGGAGGTGGTGTAGTATCACATTCACAACCATATCACTTAGGCATTAGTTCAATGGTAAGACATTTTTTTAATTTTTTTGTTAAATTTTAAATTTTTTTGTTAAATTTTAAATTTATTTATACAATGATCTACCTTTTTTATTTCATCATTATTTATTTTATCATTATTATTATTGGTAGGGTGCAACTTGGCGACCAGATTACACGTGATGGAACGGGAATAATTTAAATAACAATATATTTAATTTTACAACTTCTCCTAAGCTACAAAATATGAACCAAGTACAAACTATTAATTCATTTTAGTTTGTTTCGGGATTTTATTGCGCGTTTTCAAAATAAATGAATTCGGTTTTTTTTTTCTATTTTGGTTTTGTGAATTTTTTTTTTGATCAAAGTGTATCAAAAAGTCAACAACACAAGTTTTAATTAATTTATAACTATACTATTTAATGGAAATCTTCTTTTAATAAAATAAAAATTAAATATGGAAAATTGTGTAAATTTATTAATCATCCTGTATTACATCAAAAAATCGCATCACACATCATTATACAAATAAATATCTGGTGATTTTTTTAAACATAAAAAAAATTATCGTATATGAACGAAAAACAAAAAGGAAATTTCAAGATGATAAAATTATGTATCATAAAGATAAGTTTAAAATTATTAAAGGAGTATATTGTTTTTTTTTTAATTTTGTTTCATCGACTGAATTCAAGAATATATTGAAAAAATAATTAAGAAAATGTGTATGCTCAGCAAAATTATGAAAAATGTATGCATATGAGAATGATTATAAAAAAAACAACACATCAATCAAATTTCATTAATATATTCTCTGGATACCTACCATATACTATATAATGAATATAATATAAATATATATTGTAGTTAAAGTTCCTATGTATTAAAAAATTTAAACAACATACAAACAAAAATCAATTGTAAAAATATTAGTGGATATAGGCAAAATGTGATTTTTTATAAACAGACAACAAATGTATAATAATATAAAGTGGACTTTTTATTTAATTGAACCATTGAATACACTATAGTTTTGATTTATTTTATATGAACAACTCTTCGTTTCATAAAATAATTAATCTATACAAATTGGATCATATTTCTCTATATGCAATACGGTAAGGTTCAAAATAGAATTTATAAATTTTTTTATGATTATTAATTTAAATGGAATTGATCTTTTTATACAGTAATAATAAAAAGGCATTGTATGTGTAATGTAATGTTTGAATATAACAATTAAATTAACAATTAGTCCAAAGCATAATAATAATAAAATTGATTTTTCAAATTAAGGTAATACGCGATAACGCTTGAATAAACAATTAATTGTCATTTATTGATAATAATTTTGTTTTTCATCTTTAAAAACGGACATAAAAAATTCTATCCTTTAGAATAATTTTCTTATACACACACACACACACACACATGTCATATTTCGAAGGATTTGCACAAAAATATCAATGGAAAACCATTATACACCATCAAGTTTAGACAAAATAAACGCGATTATAATTATTAATGATAAAACATAAATATTAAATACACCTTACAATAAAAAAAATCAACATAAAATTAAAAATTATTAATGATAAATTAATTTTGGATTTTAAAACAAAAGAGAAATTAATGAAAAAAAGGTAAAACAAAAAAAAAACAAAAGATTAAAAGTTTTAATAATATATAAAATTCGTGAAACAAAGAATTTAAATTAAATTTGTTCAGAAATCTTGTTGGATTTTTATTCTGTTATTTTTTTGTTTTTTATTTAATGAAATTTACAAACCATACATAGAGCAAAAATTAAAAAAAAACAACAAACAAACAAAAAACTGATGTATTTATATGATAATTATTTAATTACATATTCTACTATATAAAAAATGAATGAAAAATTATATCAAAAACAAAAAAATTAAAAGAATAGCGTAAACGAACGGTTGTTGTACAATCCATATTCAGAAAAAAAATAATTAAATATATGTATAATGTATAATGAATATATCTTTATCTCTATACTATATCTCTTCTATATATAATATTTAAATAAATTTTTGTTCATCACTAGATATAATAATAATAATACAATTCACATTTATTATAAACAATTGTTTATATATATTATGAAGAAAGGGTAAAGAAATGAAAAAAAAACGCATTACTGATGTGTGATATATATAAAGAATAATAATAAGTATTATATTTATAACAAAAGAAAAGCAAAAAAAAAATCCGGAAATAGGCAAAAATTTTATAAAAGAAATTAATTATCATTTTAAAGATGATTTATTATTTAAAAACTAAAATTTAAATCGTTTGTTTTAAGTGATTTTTTTTTTGTGGTCGGGTTACTTATTAAAAAAAAATAAATTACCTAACTTAAAATTCATCCAAAATTTTGAGAACGTCATTTCGAATCCTACAGAAAGCATGCAAAAGCAACATTTTATGCAACCGAAGGAATTTTCGAGCAATCAATTTGGCCAATTTTGCATTTTGCCAATTTGCAAAATTTTGCACAAATACTATCATTTTCTTTATATGGAATGGAAAGAAACATTACTAAAACCAATAGATATATAAGACTATAGATAGCCAGTTCTCCTTAATTTATATATTTTACAACAAAAACCAACGTCCCCGTCATCAACAGTATAAAAAGCAGGAAAATGAAAGAAAATTGGTGTTTTGTTTACATTTTGCAATTTGTATATTTTTTAAATATATTTATTTTTAGGTGTTTTTTATATTATTAATGGTTAAAAATTAACCATATAATTAAATAATAATAAAAAAGCAACCAAAAATAAATACACTTAAAAAATAAACAAATTGAAAAATGTAAATAAACCCCCACCTTTCTCTCATTTACATAAATGGTGATGCGGACGGTAAATAATTTCTGATACAAATATATACTCTTATATATCTATTCACAGACAGTATAAAAAAATACCACGGTTATGTTTGTATAGATAGTTGAAAATTTAAATTTACAACCAAATTTTATTTTTTGTTCTGCGTATGCCCGACGCTTGGTTTCAGCTTTCAAAAACAGCCTTCTCAAATCGGACCTATTCACCGTCAATAACCAATAGGCACATGTCATCTTTCCACCTTCAAGCAACCTTTACGCGAAGACCATACAACGATCTTAATCGGTAAATAATTTACGTCGCTGATATCATTAGCAACATTGATTTGTTAAACAAGAGAAGTAAACCTTTGTACTATTCCGTATTGCTTATGTCAAACGTTGGATTAGTAATTGTTGACTTCAATGTCAGTTCCTTAGGCGAGTAATTTCTACCGTGGGTGTAAGTAGTTCTTCAAAAATTTCTTCGTTAGCAAATATCCCACCGTTGATATTTCAACACAGAATGGCGGCATTGTTTAAATATCTTTGTAACTGATGCTCCTCCTACTCAAATTGTATACCGTCAATCATACTGTGCATCACGTACTTATATCACACAAAAAAGTCTGCTCATGAATCATTTTTCGTTTTCCGATGGATGAATATATTTTGCCCAGGCACTGATTAATTGTATTGGGAAGATGAATTGTATCGAACACAGTCTTTCGTTTAACAAATATTTACCTTGCATATATAAACAACTTAACCTTGTATAACAGCTGTATAATATCCTTAAAACATTGAAATTCCTATTCGAAATTCATTAAAAACGAAATGCACTAAATTCTATACAATTGAATTAAAAAAATGCAAATAAATTTCATTTTATTTCTATAAATGGTGCTGAAACTTAAATAATGAATTTGATATGGAACGACTTATCAACATTAAAACACATACACATATTAATGCTAGTATAATAAATAGATAAAATTCAAATTCAATTCAGAAATAATGTTCCAACTATAAAAATTAACATAAATTCATTTTGCATATGAAAATAAATTAGCTCATCCACCTTTAAAAAAACATTACCTATATTTATATACATTTAATAATAAATAAACAAAATATATAAATCACATAAAATACACTAATTTAACACCAAAATTCGGTTTTCATTTGTGTAAACCGAAAAACATATATTTAAAATTTTAAAATATAATAAAATCAAAAATAATAATAATATAAATAACTTAAAAAAAATTGTAATTGTGAAAAAGAAAATGTTTATTTTAATTTAGAAACCTATTTTATATTCCTATATATATTTTTTTTTAATCCTCAAGATGTGCAATTTTTATTTTTCCTTAAAATAAAAAATAAACATATTTTTATGAAAATATAATAGAAAAAAAAAGTTTTTTTTTCATTAGTATAAGAAGAAAAAAAAAGAATAAAAACACACATTAAATTTTACACTTTGTATAGATGCAATTTTTGTTTTGTTTTGATTTATTTAGTTTTTATAAATAATAATTTGTTGTTTTTTGTATATAAATAGATTTTAAAAGACAAGACAAAATTTCTATATAACAATGAAAACAAAAAATAAAAAAAAAATAGAACAGTTTTTCTTTTTAATTAGAATTAATTATAAATATAATTAAAAGATGCCATATATTTAAGTAAAACAAAAACAAAAATCACACAACAGACAGACATTTTATGAAAAATGTATTTTATTTATAAAAATTATGTATAAAAAAGGAAGAAAAAAATCAATATATTCAGATATATATCTATACCTATGAATAGAATAATAATAATTATTATAATAATATAATTATTAAAAATAAAAATATGAGGTAGAAAACTTTGTATATGCGATATTATTGTAAAAATAAAAAAAAATTTATTGTTTTTATTTTTAATTTAGATATTTCTTTTGTGTATATATTTATTATATTATTAATATGAATTGCAATAAATGCAATATTATAAATGTATATGATTTTTTTTAATTATTAACTTTTGTATATGTATATAATATTTTTTCAATACACAATATGTTATAAAAAAAATTAAAAAAACTCATCATTTAAATTGTAAAAATAAAATGAATGAAACCTATAAATAAATTTGTATTAATTGAACAAAATGAAAGTAAATATATATATAATATAAATTATAAATAATTAAAAATAAAAAAAAATGTCTTGATGTGTTGATAATATTTTATATATATAGTATTATATATATATATATTAAAATAAAGTATATATATATATATATTGAAAAAAAAAATTGTAAATGCCAAAACGGCCATCAGAAAAATAAACAAATGAAAAAAAAATGATATGAAATAATAAAATTGAATTAAATAAATTTTTAATTAAATATTGTTTGTGGTTTTTTTTAATGTAATTTCATTTTATTCTGATAATTTTTTTATAATTTCAGGGCGAATAATTTCACAGAAAATATTGTTTTATTTTTTAATTCTTTATTTTTATACAATACGTCCATTATTGTAACGATATTGAATTTAAGGAATTTTCATCATTTTTTTTAATGAAATATTCCTATTCTGCCGTTTTTCTCTGTGGTCGTTTTTGCTCTGTGGTCCATTTTACATATGCCATTTATATATATATATAATTTATAAAATCCAAATTTTTCAATCAAAAGAATATCACTTTTCAGCACAAGAATATGCGGTTCACTTTTCCATCACAAAAAATAATTTTCATTTCATAAATTTAAATTTTTAAAATATTTCTTGTCCCTCAAGCAAAACACATTATCTGAGCGCTGATCAAAAACATTATTGGATATTTAATGTTTTAATTAATATTCACAAATATAATTAAGGTCGAACAAATCCCAATAACAATATATAACTAAAGTAAAACAAACACAAATGATTGCCTTTCAATTTGAACGCGCAAAACTTCACACAGTGAACAATGTATAACAATAGTATAGAAGTCAAAATCTTAACTTTTTCATCTGCAAATATGAGAATCTCGATGAGATTTTAATTTTTTGGCTTTTGGAGGTACGAAAGTTTTTTGTTAGTCAGCGTTTACTCTTTCGAAATTTAGGTAAATGAAAAGTGAATCAGCGTTCACCAAAACGTGAAATGGTACATTCACTTTTTTTTTTTTTTTTTTTTTAACATTACATTCACTAAAATATCAATTGCACATATTTTGAAAAAATAAAATTTTCATAGCACGCTACAATAAATATGTAAAATAATAAACAAAATCAATAAAAAACCGACTTGAACCACTTTTGAAATGTATATTTTTATAAAAAGTTAATCTATTTCATAAAAACTACATATATTGTATTTTTATAAAATAGGTAAAGATAAATAGAACAAATTCGATTTTGTTTAACGCAGCGTTAATTCACTGAATTCAATTTTGTTTGGTTTATACATTCACCTTCTGTTCACTTTTCGTCTGATATTCGAGAATGGGTTGCATCGAACTTATATTCAAACATCCATTAAATTGTTCAAATAGTTAATAAAAGTTTTTAAAAATTTTTTTAAATTTAGCTCATATTTTTAAATTTAGCTTATTAGCTCAAGAAAATCACTCAACAGAATTATCCATAATTTTTGGAATAAAATCAAGGTTTTCAATGTCCTAACCGCTATTAGAGCTCTGCCGTACTATCAATCCGATATTGAACGTCACATTGATGTGTTTATTTATATTCAATGTTAAATTATAGGATTATTATATAATTATAAACATATAAAAATTTAAATTATCAAAACATTCTTCATATTTTATAATAAAGTTCTTATTTTCTTAATTAAAAAAATGTTATACGTTTTTCCATATAATAACCAATAATTAAAGTCATAATAATAGTAATCATAATTTAATAAAATGATTATATACATATACATAATATATAGAACTTACTTTGTATATATTAAATAGAAATAGAAAAAAAACAATACAATTAATTAAATTGAATCCTTGATTGTATATTTTGATATGCATAAAAACCAAAATAAGTATGTGTAGATATAAATATTTTTTATTTGAGGTATATTGCATATACCATATTTTTGTGATATATACATGTACAAAATTAAAATGAATATAAATAAATTGAATTTATATCTACAATATGAAAAAAATAACGTAGCACTGGTATAAATGTTTGAGCATATGCATGATATAATTACAATCCGTTCGTTTGCAGTTAAATATATTCGTGTCTATAATTATTATTATATTGTATGTCCATCCATTTATTCTATTATTTTATTTTTTTCGTTCTATTATTAATAAAATTATTATTATGTTATATTAATAATATAAATATTAATAATTTTGAATAAATTATTTGTGCTGAAATGTTATATAATCGGAAACGGATATGAATAATTTTCTTATATATTTTATTTTTAACATATACATAAAAAAAAACACAAAATTAAAATACAATTCGTTTTATATAGATAGATAGATAGATTATCATTTTTTAATTAAACTTTTTTATTATTTAAAACAAAAACAAAATGTATATATCCAAATGCCGTGTCGATGTCGTGTTGTTGGAATAAAATAAATGATTGTTTTCCTATTTATCAATGAAAGTTCTTATCTTTTTTTTATTAATATTAGGACGATATACGAAAAAAAACCGAAAGTATCTATAAACTGTAAATAAATATAATTTTTAATTTTAATCAAAAATTCATTTTTAAAATTTATTTTTTATATAGCATATGTGGTTTTATTTGTATAAAGATTATTTAATCGTCATATAAGTTTAAATAAAAAAAAACGTATTGAATTAATCGACAACAACAAAAAAGCCTATATGTATTTAACAATTTTAAGTAATATGTTATTTTTTTTAATAAATACGATTTTGTTATTCGAATTAATGTTTCGATTATAACAATCTTATAAAAAAAAGTATATATAGGTTACCTATCAATTTCAAATTGTTACATATATGTTATATAATGCTTATAGCGACGATATATATTTATTTTTTTTTTGGTATATGTATATCGTAAATATAAAAAAAATAATCCCAGATTAAATATTTGACTCGATTTTTATCCACTGTATATATATATTTGATTGACAATCGGAAATAACAATTGATATTCAATTGAATATATTTTAATACATTTTAAATAAATTCTTTTAAATGTAATGTATATATATAGACTTATATATAAATAAAATAAATAGAAGTGAAAAAATTATTCGGCTATATGCGGTTTTAGTTATTTCGATTTTTTTCCAATGCTTTGAATATAAAATCAAATAATCGCTTTTCTATAATACATTGAATTAGATTTTTCTATGGTTGCATCTATCACACAGGTAATAAAGATTATAAAACTTTTACTTTACCACATTTGTAGTGGTTTTTTATATTCAGTTATTTATAAAGATATGGTACGAACAAAATAGTATTTCTTATATTAAAAGATTAAAATACATTTTTTTTGTTATTTTGGCATTAGGAATACAACAAAAAATAAATTATACGCAATGTTATATTATTTTAGTACACATTGAGGTTTTATTACATGTTATATATGCGTTAATATAATAAATCAATAATCAATACATGATATACAATTAAATTGTTTATTGAATTGAATTGTGGATAGAGAAATTATACAAGTATTTTTCAATAGTAATTGAGTAAAAATATATATATGAATTTTAATAATAGAAACAGAAAAACGGAAAATTTCATTTATATTCAAATTCAATTATTGTTTTGTTATACCATAGACGGATTGGCATCCAAATCCGCATATCACGAGATTTCAAGCTGATTTTGCCGTACCAGAAATGTTAAAAATCTGGATAAATATTATATAGAAAAATTATATAGTGTTATTGAATTAGCCATTCCTCTAACCTTTAAGGACAATTGCACCGGTTGCGTTTGCAATTTACAAATGTGTATACTTACCTTGAATCTATATGGTTTTTTACCGTTTAAGAAGTAAACAAATACTTAATGTGGTAATAAAAAAAATTAATTTATATTTGGTGGACACTGTGGTGTCCAACTTATCCAACTTAACATTCTGACAAAATTTTGTGGTTATAGTTTCGAATACCACTGAAGAAATGAAACGTTTTGTTTTCCTGCTATTTTCAAGATTGCGTATTCACACAGAATTATATATTTTTTTCATGCGGATTTTCCCACGGATAGTCTTACGGCGATTTACCCGCACGTTAAAGGCGCCACAATTGTAATGAAAACATTTCCAATTAAAATCTTCAATAACCATGAAACTCCAAATACAGAAATTATTTAATGAATCAGCTAGATTGAATTTTATGCGATTTGATGGTTGGGGTCATGGGATCAGAAAAAAAGCCCGTGAAAATTTTGCATGATCTCAAATCATATATCCAAAATGTTAAGTAAACATCTTAAAAATTATTTCATATATACGAAAACCAAAAACTCATTTTGTAATTGCGTGAGTATGTTAGATAGCATGACATGTCCCATTAAAATCAGCCAGCACGCATACAAACTGTTGCAGAAAATTTCAGCCAAATCGGGCAAGTATTTTTCGAGCAGCGCAAGTGATATACATTGCCCGCAAACCTAAGAACTACGATTCGAACTGACTTTCGCCGCAGGGTTGTCTATTATATTGCTCGACTGATAAACACATTTTTAAACGTTAATTATTTTTACATAGAATTTTCAATTTCATTAAAATGATAAACATAACCGAGGAATGATTTTCAAGTCTGAATTTCTCATAAATTTTCGTTGGTGGTCGTGGACACCATAAAAGAACCATGAAAGCAACAATAAAGGACTGACGCTAAACGTAGCCTAAACGAAATATAAAATTAATTTCATAATACCTATATAGCTAAACAACATTCATAATTGACAAAACAAACTATATGCAATTCAAAATTGTAAAAAAATAATAAACAAATTGAAATAAATTTTTTAATACTAAAGAACAAAATTGAAAAATAAGTTAAAGTATAATATAAATAAAGTTAATTTTATAATCTTTTTTTTTTATTTTCGTATTATTTTCATACTTGTAATCTTAAATATAAAAATTCAATGATATTATATATTTATTTCCCTAAATAAATTATATACGCTCAAGTTGCAGTATAATAAATATATGTGTATATAGATATCTATATAATATACAAGCAAAATAAGTGAGCGTAAAATTTTAAATCGGCAGTGATTATATTATTAATTCAATTTATTTATTTTTTATTCGAATTCAATGTTGTATATATATTTGTATGTATAATAATATGAAGAAGCTTAACAGTGTTTTTTTGTAATGCATTTTATTGTTATTATATGCGAATGGATTGATATGTGAGAAATTTTGTGGTTATAGATTTTCTTGTATTGCATGTTCATTTTTTTCTTGAATATTATACCGAAATCAAAGTTCTTTGGAAAAATAATTTTGAATAGCTAGGAATCGATTGGAAAATACAAAATAACAACAACTATTAGTACAGTGAAGGGAAAGGCTGATGTTCCTAAAAAGTTTGTTTTTTTCTTGTTCCGTTTTTTCTTATTAGATCAGTGTAAGTTTAAAATAATATGTATTTTTAATTAGCTTTAGGGGGCAATTCTACATAAGACTTATGATTATTTTTAAGACTATCGTCATAAATGATATTCTGAATAAATAGTCATAATATGTAAGAGTATACGAATTCGCCGAACACCGGTGGCAGAATTAATTTTTACATGTTATATACATAAAAAAAAAATATTAAAAAAAATTATGGGTTTTATTTACATTTTTCAATTTGTTTATTTTTTAAATTTATTAATTTTTAGGTGTTTTTTTATATTATTTATCGTTAAGAATTAATTTAATACGATGAAATTAACCATATAATTAAATAATAATAAAAAACCAACCAAAAATAAATAAAGTTAAAAAATAAACATATTGAAATTTGAAAAATGTAAATAAAACCCCACTTTTCCTTTCCCCTTACCCTTTTAAATGCGGACGTTTAATAATTTCTATTATAAATCTATTCTCTTATATATCTATTATTATGTACAACGTCAGACTATTTTTTAAGACAAATCATAACTATGACTGCCGTGAGAATAACAAGTTTTGTCAATAATCATAGTTAAGACGGAAGTCATAGTTATGATCGAATTTTAGTCAGTGACTATGCTGTAGAATTGCCCTCTTAATGTTATAATAACGGTTAAATACGAATTGAAAAAAAGGATGACACCTTCGAATGGCCGAACAAATACCATATTATGACACGATAGAATGTTCTTAACACTAGATTGCCCAAGGCAGTCATTTTGACTGCTTTTGAATTTCAATTAGATTCTTTATTTTTTTAGTCCCTTGAAAAATCGTTGAATAAAGGGTTACCTATATACTACTCTAACCACTATAATATCGGACACCTGCTACTTTATCCCTGCTCGATTTTGAGATGGCGATAAAGGACTTTAAACAATAATTTTACTAATTTACCAACCCTACTATTTTTATGTCATAAAATGATTTTAGTTAGATAATTGCGGAGACAGAAGTAAAAAAAACTATTAAATTCAATTAGTTATAGAATCTATTTCAAAATGATAGAGTTTAACATAAAAATAAATTTGACCGATTAAATATATAGATATGGCCGATAATCCAATAAAAATGGATTCTGGTTCAGTCGAATTGAACTGTCAACAGAAATGGAACAAATTTTGAGTATACTATCTGAAATAATGAAGTTGAAGTGGATCAATAGTTAATTTTAATTTTAGTTTTAGTTAATAATACCGATATATGCGTCATGTACCTTTAAGAATATTATTACATGCACTTTGAAATTGGGATAATTGTAATCGATTGCACATTTAATATCCGCTGTAAAACATTATTAGCTACATTTTGTTGAAGCGTATAAACAACTGTAGTATTTTTAACTTTTTGAAAAATGTTAAATAATGAAATATTTGAAGATGTTGAATTGGAAACAATGAAGATTTCTCTTAATCACCATCAGAATTGGGTGTAGCATTCAATCTTAATGGATAAACTGTTACAAAACGTTTCTAACAAATAAATACCTACCGTTGACAACTATACGTATTGCTCCTTCATATCACTGCTTCTTTCGGTCGATGCCGTTGTCTCCCTCTGAACTCTCGTATACTCAATGAATATTGGTTTTAATTATTGGATCGCCTCAAAAATTCGTCTAGAGAGGGATTTCGTAAATTGCCAGAATAGGTGTAAGTTAGGCCTTTATATAGAGAAGCCTTTTGAAATCTCAATACATACCTATTTCAATTTCAATAAAAATTGTTCAAAATCTTCGGAGTATTTGAAATAAGATTGTAAACGAAATTTAACAGTTATATTCTGTAATATATACATATGTCTGATATTAAAAAAAAAAAAATTGATTTTAAAATTGGTAAAGTCTTTGGATTATTGATTTCATATTACACGCGATTATTTCGTATATTTGTTTTGGTATTTTTATGAACAATTATAATTAGGATTTGCTATTTCTATTATTATTATTGAATTATTGGAAATAATTTATTATTCAAATAAAAATAAAAATTATTTCGTGTTTCAAAAATAATATACAATAATAAAAAAATGTATATATTAAAATATTTTAATATATTTATTTATATATCTTTTTAATATATAATAACGGCAGACTGCTTGGGGTCTGAGAGTTAAATTTTTTCAACATTATTCCTCAGCATATACATAAACATGAGAATATACTTTATATATATACACCTATATAAAATGTATATATAAATAAAAAAAAATATCAAATATTATTATACAACACTAAAAGAACGCACATATCATGAAATGAAATTATAAAATAATAAAAAAATACAAGATAAATAGGAACAATTCGCATTCGAAATGCGATGAACATTCTTGATAATGTATACAGTCATTTGTTTATAAAGTGTATTTATATATACCTTTTGTATATAAATATTAAATATATATATATATATATATTTATAATAAGATTGCAATAATTTTATGACTTGTCTCATACAAAATACAAAATTTTATGCATATATATAAACCGTTTTGCTAACAGACTTCTTCATATTATTATTGCTAAAGTATGTTATATGAATAAATGTATATTGAAGATTATTTATACATATTGCTTTTATTATCTGGAATATGATGTGAATTCAATGCAATATAATATTTCTTCTCTTAGGTATAACAAATATATATATAGATATGAAATGCACATTGAATTTGTGTATTATCTTAAATATTTGAGACCATAATAATTTCAAATATACTTCTATATTTATTTATACATAATTATTATATACAGTTGTCTCATCAAATACTCAACATTTTAATGGAGTATTTTTAGTATGTGACTTATAACTTTATAAGTTATGTTGTGAAACAAAAAAAGGTTTAATGTGCCTTTCGGAATCATCAGATAGAATCAAAACAAAACAGCAAAAAAATTAATTTTGCTCTCTAAGTTATCTATACGTATTCTATACGGAAACCGATTTGAATGAAATTTTAATAGTATTTTTAATCTAGAGTTGATTAAGTTAGACGATGGCGTGTTAGATCATCCGTTCTACCCCTTATCAAAGATATTTGATATCTACTCCTATATCAAAGATAGTTTGAATGTATAGTATTAGGTGTAGGAATTAATAATGCGAATTTTTTGGCTTGAATTTGTATAACAAAATGTAAACGTTTGCCAATGGTTGTTTGGTCAACATTCCACTCCATTGCAAGTTCATGTTGCGCTCTACCCGAATTTTCATCCAATAACGCTTGCAATTCTTCGTCTTCAAATTTTTTTGGCTGACGTGGCCGTTCTTTGTCTTCCAAGTCAAAATCACCATTTCGGAAGCGTACAAACCATCGTTCACAAGTTGCTTGAGCTGGAGCATGTCCACCATAAGCTTTAAATCAACAAACGATAACTTTCAGCAGCGGTTTTCTTCAAATTAAAGAAAGTTATTAAACTTCCCCCCAAAACAACTTTTTCAGGCATGTGTTTCGACATATTCGAAGCAA
The DNA here is from genome assembly GCA_958336335.1 of Dilophus febrilis. Classification (NCBI taxonomy): domain Eukaryota; kingdom Metazoa; phylum Arthropoda; class Insecta; order Diptera; family Bibionidae; genus Dilophus; species Dilophus febrilis. The sequence goes on along the minus strand of OY284468.1, from coordinate 15,664,924 downwards.
AAAAAAGCTTTGTTGTTTACACTTCAATGAAATGACATATGAAATGACCGCGATGTGTTGCGATGCAATCAACGCCAGTTGCGCCATCTGTTATCTAAATCCGCATTTTTAATTCCTACACGTAATAGATGGTATCCAATGCAAAAAATTATTTTAAGTAGTAGGTATTCCCTACACATACAAATCCGAGATATTATTAGAGGATCATTCTGGGTCCATCCAATAGACTTGAAATTTTGTAACTGTAGTTTAGATGACGATCCAACTTCTTTCACAAAAGTGCATCGTGATTCAAGGGATTGCTACAGATACCTAGTTCTGTTTCTAACCTCGTTCTGTTTGTATCTTGAGGATCGGTGAAAGATGGCCCACTGCTTCTACTCACTCACATACCGTTCAAGTAATTATTATCGGTATCTCCTAAGATTTCTGTTTTAGAGGTTGGGTAAAAAATGGTATATCTAGTATGAATTCTTTTCCATCCCATCCCATTCACCACTTGCCGTACAAATCCAAGGGATTAAGGGAGCCTTCTCGTTCTGTGTCTAACCGATTTGCTAGAAATTTTGAATCTGGAGGTGGAGGAATAAAAAGGGAAACTTATCGGGGAATTTTTTGTGATCCCCTGCGGAGCGGTGCGGAGCTACGCTACGCTAAGTTTGTTTTTGAAATTTAAATGTATTAATGTCGATTTCGAATACGATTTTATTTTAACATTTTATGAGGAATTGGTTGGTGATAAATTTTACCCCAATTTCCCCACTGACCACAGAGTATGTACTTCCGGTTTTAAGAGTAGTTGGCAAACATTTTTTTTTAAATGAAAATACAAAATATGTATCATATTTATTGAATTCAGTATGATTTATCTTACAGATTGTTTACATTTCACTTAATTCACATTACTTAAAATTATTTTTATTATAATGGAATATAAAAATATATTGAAATGTTAACAAACATTTTTCTATTTATTTCTGTCGACTAGTAAGTATTATGTAAACTTATCCTATGATTATGAATTATAATTTGTTTTTAATATAATTTGTATAGAAAGAAGTACAAATTTAAAAAAAACTGTAACTTAAACAAAGAAATATAATTTCACCTGTTTTAATATTAATATCATTTTAATAAATATAAATTTATATAATATTTAATGATATGATGTTTTGAAGTGTGCCATCACATCACCTTGTTGTATCATTTTAAATATATATAATACAAATGTATGAGTAAATAAAAAATTAATAAATATGTTAAAGTATATGCAACATGGAATATGCATTTATTAAAATATAAGTCTCATTTCTTCATTTATTCATTTAATAAATTTTTTTTTGTTTTTTGATTATCGTCGGAGTTGAATGTATGAAATTATCAAGCAAAAAACGTTGTAATAAAAAAAACTTGTATTTGTTTAGATCACCTGCCTTGATCGATGGTTTATTAATTCTTTTACATGTTATTCATATTTCCTTTTTCATGTTTAAATAACACATATAAAATATATATGTATATCAAAACAAATATATCAAAAGTAAATTTACAACTTGCATATATATTTATTTATTTATATAAATGCCCCCTGAAAATGTACAATAAGGATTTATTATATCCTTAAATTATATATATACATTTTATTTATAGTTGTTCTTGCAAATAAAAATATATGTTGCAGATTATTATTTCTTTTTATATTGTTCTTCTTATTTATTCATTCACATTTTTTATAATGTTATGATTGTTAAGCATTTGATATGACCAGATGATGAGTGTATACTATATAGATTTAACGTCTGCGATAAAATATATAAATGCTTTCCCTTAACATATTTGGGATACAATTAAATGTATTTTTAATTTTTACAATAAACAAAGATAGGTTTTGCATTATGATCATTTGCCATTTATAAAGTCTAGAAGTATTCTTTACCATTACATTCCATTGTACCATCTACTATGATGATAGTAAAGTCAAATATTCATCAAATATCTTTTAGTTGAATGAAATCCGCTCTTTAGTTCGGTATAAAGAAGAAGATTATACATCCATATTTAAATATAATTGCGAAATTGAAAAGTTTGGTGCATACGAAACGAAACCCATCCTCAACGAAGCTGACAAACGAAACTTTTATATGAAGAAGCAAATCAACGAACGAATTCTCTTTATATCTTTATCTTTCAGTATGTGTTAACGTGTGTTAAAGTGTAAACCTCATATATAATTTTTTCGAATATTGAAAACGTCCTGTTTTATAAAAGAAAGGTCTGATTTGAGGAGAGGTTTATCATTATTATTTCATTGCAAGAAAACTGTTGAAAGTAATCGAATTCTTCTAGGATCTTATGATGAACATGCTTTATCTGAAAAAAGCCACACAGAATGATTTCAACAATTCTAAAGTGATGGTTTGGTTGTGAATAAACAAGAACGTGGAAGATAATTCCAAAATTTCGAAGACAATGCAGGCAAGTGCAAGCATTAATGCAAGAATACGATATACAACTCAATAACAACTCGCAGATTCAGTACCTGTAAGTTAAACAACAATTTTGTAGTTTGTACAACAGCAATGGGAAAGATACATAAGGAAGGAGACCTGGAACCGTTTGAATTGAGTGAATTGAGTGAAAGAATTCGAGCAACCATTCTCCACTCTTGGAGCAGCGCAACTATGAATAAGAATATATAAAAAAATGTATTTCGGGTGTGCAGTCTGTTCTATTTTCCCTGCATTCCGATAGGCTCCAACCTTAGAATTATTGATATTTTGTATGGAATATTTTCTAATCAGATTAAATATCGTAATTATTATTTACAAAGTATAATCAAAATGAACTCGGGTAGTTATTACATCAGGAGAGTTGTAATTAATGATATAAAAATTAAATTAAAAACAATTTAAATAATTAACAACCTGACTATTCCCAATGGTAGTAGAAATATCGCAATTTTTCCAATTGGAAATCTTCTGGATTCTATGGATTTTTGGAAAATTAATTGAAATTTCCTTCACAAATTTTACGTTGCAATTTCCCGTGCAGCAATTGCGTGAAGTATCGTTAAAAGTTATGAAGATTTCAATATCGAATTCTAAAGAAATAGAAATTTAACTTTAGTTATGTGTCGTCAGTTATCTTGTAAAGTTCTTTAAAGATATAAAACGCAGATATCGATATCAAGATAGGTATCATTATTTCTTTAAAGTTATGTCACGAAAACTATCGAATCGTATCTATAACGATTTCCCACGCATATTACGATAACGCTATATATCGTGCAATAACAGTATCTCGAGATAAAGAAAGTTAAAGATATTTAGGTGGCGTTGTCGTTATTTATAGTCTAACGTTATAAAGACTTCTATAAAAATCTATGTTATCTTCATTTAACGCGTCTTGACGATATTATATGTAAAAAGTTTATTTGACTGCATACGATAACGAAAACGCATGAGAAATATAGTCAAGTTGGTAAAATAGAATACAGAAATTAATACAATTGCGAGGTGCCGCGGTTCGAAGCTTCAAGCTGGACACAAATAAAAAAAGGAAAGTATACAAATTAAATATTTCAATAAAAGGAATTTTCTCAATATCAAAATTTAGTGACTATAAAAAAATAAAATAAAAAAATTCGCTATCAGAAAAAGTGTTTTTTTTATCATTTGTATGTATGTAAACACAAAAAAATCTCTTTTAAGATGTCGCTTCTTTAGGCCAGTAAAGTAAAGGAACGTATCGAATTATCCTTATCTAGCGTTATAGATAATCGTTATAGATAATGTTAGTAATTATGGTGTCGATTGATATAAAAAACGTGATAGATTACGATATCGGTCGTAACGTGAGTCTTTAAAGATATTTAACGAAATCTATATCGCAATGTTGCACGGGTTACTATGGAAGTGTCTATATTTTTCAATTGGAGTTATGGATTTTCTATTGGCAAAGTAATAGCAATTTACTATCTTTATTCCAGTGTAATTTAATATGGAAATGTCTGTATTTTCCCATTTGGAAAATGTATCGGACAGTTAGGAACTTCTAGCAGGAATTCCATTGAAAAAAGAAAAGGTGTATATTTTCTTCCTTATATTTTAAATATTAATAAATACAAATCAATATATGATCCACATATATTTATATATATATATATATATATTATATATACAAAATATAAGCGTTTTATTTGATGAATTCAAAATGAAAATTTTTTAATCAAAATTAAATCGAGCGTAATCTTATTATCTATTACACAGTTATATTTTGACTATATAAAGCAAAAATCATAAAAATCATCATATCAAATAATACAACAAATAAACAAAAAAAATTGTATATGTATTTTTTTATTATTTTAAACAATTCCAAAAACCTATTCATCTATAGAACATATAAAAGATTTTTAGCATAAAATAGATAAAATAATATATTCCATATATAAATAAAATATGTATCCTTTAAAACAAAAGGTTATCTTTTTTATATACACACTGACCCTTTTATACGATTTGTAAATCTTTTATTTGTTTTCCACATATATTATATAATGTAATATAAGTATTTAGAATATATTCACATCGATTCATATATCGAGTATTATGTTATTTTCCTTATATAAATTGGTTAAATTTTCCACAATATACTATATATATATATAGACATTCTATATAATAATAAAATTGGTGGATGTATCAAGAAATATATTCCAAATGGATCCGTTTTCTATATTAATTCGTTACACTATCCTTTACAATATTACAATGTATATATATAATATATTGTATAAAACATGTATTGAATCTCGTATATATAGCTTTTTCCGATCAAGTTGGGACATTTTTACTTCAAGTGCGGACCTTTTCATTTCAAGTGCGGACTTTTTCATTTCAAGTGCAGACTTTTTCATTGCATTTTCTACTTATGGATGGGATGATTCTGAAATAATAAATGCATATATTTCATAGTATACGTAAAATGGGGTGAAGTGGATTGAAAATTTTACATTTTTCTTAATTTTTATTACTTTTAATTCCGGAAAATCCGGAAAAATTTTAGGAAACACAATTTAAGTTCTTGTGTCCTTCTAAGTTGTAAATTCAAAGAAAAAAAAATGTTAATTTTTATGCAATAAAGGCACTGAAACCCCGATCCACATATGCTTTGGTTTTATAACCATTTATTGCTGGAGGATTGAATAGTAATTTTTTAGATTGCATTATTTCGATAAACAATACCAACTTAATGAAATGCGCTAGATGAAATGTGTTAGTACACATTGCCAGAACGTACAATTAGCTATAACAATGAATCGTTTTTAACAAATATATGACAATAATAATTATTAATTTCTTTAGGTTTTTGAATTGCGATTGAAATGATTTTAAAGAAACAACATGTAATTGTATCAAAGCGACCACGGCTATGCCTATGCCGAATTTATATTATCGTGTGTAATCGATTTTCTATTAATAAATAAAACGCTAAATGTGTTATTTAAGTTAATTTACATTTTCCTGATTCTAAAAAAAAATAAAAACAAATTTTTTGCTATACAACCAACAATCTGGTTTTAGCGTCCAACAACAAGCGTTCTGTTGTTAGTTTCTTAATTTGTGCCTTTTACGGTGTCAGTAATTAGCCGTATGACCAACCGCACGCGGAATATACAACTCTGTGTTAAAATTCAGATTCGAAAAATAACCGAAAACACAAAACATATTTTATGCATTCAGTAGGATTCGAACCCACGACCCCAAAATTTCGTTAGAATTTTAGGTTGGCATTTTTAACATTTACACCACAGAGTTTTTCCTGATTCTAGTTTAATTTTATCTCAAAAACTCTATGGGAAATGTTTTGTTCTAACAGAGGATGAGGGTTAATAATAATAGTATTTTTTAATAATAATGTAAATGTATAATTTAAAGGCAAATTTATAAAATTAATTTATATATAACATTGTTATTAAGTAGAAAATATAGTATAAAAAAAACATATCTGAACTTCAAAAAAACTATCAAATTGGTTTGAAAAACTCTTAACTGGAAATAAAAATGTATCCTAATTTGAAAAAAAAAATCTTAATTTGAAATAAAAAAATCTTAATTTGAAAAAAAAAATCTTAAATAGAAATGAAAAAGTCTGCACATGCAATGAAAAATGTCTGTACTTGAAATGAAAAGTCCGCACTTGAAATGAAAAAGTCCGCACTTGAAGTAAAAATGTCCTAACTTGATCGGAAAAAGCTATATACCACATATAAGAGTTGAATAAAAAAAAAGGAAAACAAATCCTTTAATATTTATTTATAAAAATATATCCGATCCAATAATTTCTCATTGATGCAGAAAATTGTCTCAAAAATTAAATCTATATTTTCTCAATTTATCTATTTAGAACCAATATCACAGTTGATAAAATTGAATAACCAAAATGCGTTGTGTGCATTGGTTGAATATATAAAATATTGTTATTTTTATTTTATATATATTTAATGTACATACATTTTATATACCATATATACATACGATGGTATTATTGAATTCATGAACTATATGAACTTTTAAATTGTATATTTTTAACAGCATATCATATATCACATATGCAATATGTATTATATTATATATGATATCTGTTGGTAAATTGTATCAGTGTTTTTAAGAGGATATATTAAGTATGGTTTTTTAATAAATCATATATTATGTGAACTACATTATTCAATATTTAAATTATCATAAATTTTATATTAATATATTATTACGTTAAGTCGTTGAAGATCTATTTAGGATTACTCAAGTTATCCGACAAATGGAAAAACATTTCATTCCATACCCCCACATTTTATCCAACATAAGCTTCAGTATGATCTACTATAAGATCACAATTCCAAATGTTATAAGCATAATGGCAAACCTGGGATACCTCGAATGGTTTTTTTTGTAAATAAGAGACTAGCCAGTAAATCCAGTTTCAACTGCACACAAAACATTTGGCGGCAAGTCATAAAATAATTTTTTGGTGATTTAAACAAATTGAATGAGCGATTTATTTAAAATAACAACAGTCTGAATTGTATATAGGATTTAAATAATTGAACGAAAATCCTCGAACCCAAAGTGTTACATAGATATTAATAAAGCATCAACACTACAATGTTCAACATATTTGGCATTATCCCGTTACAAGATTCGTCACATTTTGAAAAAGATAAGCAAAGTTATTCCGAATCTGGAAGAAAATAATCACCAATTTAGAAATTTAAATGAGAAGCAATTTCTTGTGGTGATTTTTGGGGGACAAGATAAATTGTAGGTTTTGGGGCACTTAAAATCGCGGAAATATCCCCCAAACGACGTATATACATCCACTTCGTGTAACTGTTTGATCTAATTTATAATATCACACAAGATTTATGGAGCAATGTAGATTACGGTATACACGCGGAAAGTATGATTTCAGATTGATTATGCTAATACATCCATACACCGCTTATGAGGTGTTATCCAAAAAAAACGGCAAATTGAGTTAGCCGATGTGAAATCTCCAATCCAAATTTTTGTCAACAATCCAGAACGATAAGGTATAAATAAACAAAGACGGATAAAACGAAAGCTGATAGACAACATTGGATCGGGAAGTTCGAAAATTTCAGCAGTTGCAATTTAAAAAGAGATGCAATGCGTCGTGTAAAGAGTCCCTCTGTCCGTCAATTGTTGAACACTTAAGTTATCTCATTTTCCACACCTAATGTAAAAAAATATATGAATTTAACTTTAATTTCAAAAGGGACTATTTGTTCGCCATTTCTTTATCAATACCTCTACAACTATAATGCAGATTTAGTTACATAACTATTGCCTCTGTGGTGTAATTGTTAAAAATGCCAACCTGAAATTGTTACGAAATTTTGGCTAATCCTACTGAAATACTATGTTTTGTGTTTCCATAAAATATGTTTTGTGTTTCCTGTCATTCTCGAATGTGAATTTCAACACAGAGTTGCGTTTTGTTGTGCGGCTAATTACCGATACCGTAAAAGCCACAAATTAAGAAACTAACAGAACAAGGGTTGTTGGACGCTAAAATTGATTTTTGATTTTAATTTTTGATTTAATTTTAATGATTTTTAATGCGAAATTTTTTTTTTTTGATAACTATCGCTTTTTATACTGGAATGATCGTTGTGGTTTGAAATAATTATAAGTTTTTATTTAACGGTATAATTAATTGTGTAAATGTGGAATATTTTATGATTTAATTTTCAAAAAGGATATCTTCTTAGTTTTTAAAAATGATATTTCTTGTTTCGCTAATTCTTAGTCTTTTCAGAACATTTTCCATAAGGTATTCCAAATTTTCAGATGTTCAAACCTTGGTAAATCGCATCACTTGGGTACACTTGAGTTGATATAATTGTTACTGAAGAACGGTTCTTGATACTTGGATCCATATCCCACACCCCGCAGTGCTACTTTTTAACGAACCGATTTAATTGGAAATGAGTTTCATCTGTTTCATGTTGGTTCTGAGGATCCAACATTCTATTCAAAGTATGATAAACTAGTAGAATAGAAAATATTATATAAATTAATACAAAAGGATTTTAATGTTTATGTGATGAATTTGAATAAATTAATTTTTTTTTGAAAATGAAATGAATTTTATAATCTAAAGCATGGTTTAGTGATTGGTTTAGTGATAGTATAAGCACACTAAAAAATATTTTTATTGCTTGTTTATATTTGTATTTTTTTCGTTGAGAACGCACGGACACATAATAAAACAATTTATATACAAACAATGATTTATATTTATATACAACGAAGTTGACCGCATATGCATTTTATACATTGAGAAATTTTACTTGTGTTTAGTAAAAAATATTGAGATTTTTTAAATTTTGAATTACGAAATTTTGTTCATTAGCCACTCATAAACTACTCTGTCATAGTCATAAACTACTCTGAACCGATATATGTATTTGGTAAGATTGAATATTCTCACTATTACTATAATCTTATCACTAAACCCAATACTGAACGATACTTTAGGTGCGATAATAATATTTTTTTAATTACTACTTGATAAAATACTAATTATTGTACTACGTTGTGTGTGTGTATATATGTCTTATGATATGTAAAGAAAATACACACGTTAAATCGACAGGTGAATTATAATGAAAAAATGTATATTAATGTATTATTAATTTAATCACTCACAAGAATTTAGGGTTTTTATTGGTACGTGCTTATTATATTATACCATTAAACAGAATACATTTTTCAAGTTATAATAATTGTGTATAGCTTTGTACCAAATATATAGCAAATTGGTGTTATAATAATTTTTATTTATTACTCATTAATACATAAAGTAGATAGTAGAATTATTATTTCATTTGGATATAAATATGTATATATATTTTTTTAGTTAAAATAACTATATACATTCTTATATAGTATATCCTTTTTAAAAAAATATATGCTGTATATAATATATATATAGCATACCTCAAAATGGTTGTATAAAATCAATAATAATTATAATATATAAAAAAACATTGTACTTTTTTTTTAAATATATAAAAAAAATTATTAAAAAGCACCTTGCGCGTTAGTTTTATTCATATATTAAAATAAATAAATAATTTCATGTATAAAAAATTAATTTTTAAATGTCATTAATAATATCCGTATTTATAAATTGATATGGAAAATTATCTCAAATAATCCTTTAATTCTGTATAATAATAATAATAATAATAATAATAATAATAATAACTCCCTTTTTTATATATTTGATGTTTAAATCCTTTTAATAGCCTTTCGGTGAATGTTATTTTATATATTATATATCATATACCATTTTGGAATAGAGTAGATATCGATATTTATATGTTTTCTTTTTTCTATAAGATAATGTACAGTTCAGACATCAATATTACGATTTTGTACATTTTAAACAGAATTGTATTTTATTTATATAAGTAATGTATTATAAAGGACACAATATTTTATTATGTCAAATCTAGTGTGAAATAAGGTCCTGTTTTGTTAGTTTGTGTTATACGTAATCAACAAAATATATAGATGTATGTATTTTATATATATACATTGAGAAATATACATATAGGATTTAACATGGATTTAACAGGGAAATTGATTTTAAGTGATATATTTATACTGGACACACAAATATATTATAGTTAAATATTTAGTTTAAGTTTTATATTTCGCAGATTTTTTTGTCATCCTGATAAATAATACAAACAATCTATCCCCAAGGGGATATTCAGTAGATATTATGACTTATTCCTTTGCATATGTATGAAATATACAAAGTATCTATGCATATGTGTACCTCCATTAATGTACTATATATATGTTATTAATAAAAATTACAATTATATAAACTGAATAAATTATAATTATATTCTTATAATATTTTTCGAATCTGAATTTTAACACAGAGTTGCATTTCCCTCTTGCGGTTGGTCGTACGGCTAATTACCGACACCGTGAAAAACAAAAATTAAGAAACTAACAACAGAAGGCTGTTGTTGGACGCTAAAACCGAATTGTTTGTTGTAAATCGAAAAATTAATTGAGTAATTAAATAATAGGGTTTGGTATTTGTTTGCAACATTATAACACTTAAGGCGATTTATGTTTGGATGGTTTACAAGTCTATATTGATACTTGCTACTGTAGTTCCTTATCACATCTAGTATCGATTGCATTTGTAGGTCTGATTGTATAACTTCATTGGTCACAAACCATAGGGCCGGTAAAATTAATATTAATATTTTTGACTGCAAACGTTCCAGTATCTCGATATTCGAGTTGGTTTCCGTTCCCCGCAATTGAATTCAATACGTCCATATTAGGTTAAGTACAACCTTGTTTAATAGCAGTTTATTGTTTATTGACAAATCAGACTTGTGGCCCATCAACCAATACATTTTGTTTATTTTCAAGCCAAGTTGTTTTCTTTTGACACGGTAGTTCACGTTAGTCGCCTATCTAAATCTATACCCAGATATTTGAAGGATTCTACCCGCGGGATCACCTGATTGTTTAATACAACTGGTGCACACGTTTCACGCTTCATTGTGAATGTTATGTGGTATGATTTACTGCTGCTAACCTTGATTCTTCATTTTTGTAACCATATTTGGATGTCATTTAAACTCCGTTGCGGGATTTGCAATGCCCTTTCGGGAACCTTATTTGACGCCAGTATTACCGTATCATCGGCGAACCTTGCCACCATTGTTTGGTTATTTGTTGGCAGGTCCGCCGTTTATATAAGGTATAATATCGGTCCCATTACACTGCCTTGTGGAACACCCGATTTGATGTCGAGTAAAGTAGTATATTCATTTCGATGCTTCACTATGAAATATCTGTCTATGAGGTATGATTTTAGCAATAGATAGTATTGTTGCGGTTGTGTTTGTGTTAATTTATTTAACAATTCCCCATGCCAAACCTTATAAAACGCCTGGCTGATGTCCAGAAATACGCTGAATAGTATTGTTTATTTTCCAAATAATTCCTATAAGACGCTTTTTTCGCCCTTAATTTAATGTTTACCATTTTTATTATATCATTCAGCTTATATTTTTGGCGTGAGATCGATCCCTATTGACCAAACTTTTGGCATTTTAGCTGGAATTCCAAGTTTTTTTACGGAAAAGATTTACATTCCAATTGGAATTTTATGTTGGAATTTCCGGACGGAACATCTATTAACTTTATACTACATAAAGGGGTCCCTTTTCTTCCAATTTCCAATTTGGATTTTTTTCCATAAATTCGATATATTTTCCGATTAGCAAAAATTCCGATGTTTCCGCTAGTTTTTCCTATGGAATTTATTCCGATGTTTCCGTTAGTTTTTCCTATAGAATTTATTCCGATGTGTCCGAGAGTTTTTCCCATGGAATTTATTCCGATGTCGAACCCAATTTTTCCATGTTGGAAAGAGGTGTCGGATGTATGGTAAAACATCCATACTTGGAAGAAAACGGACCTACGTATGAAGAATATTTGAATGAATTTTCGCGGTAACATTTAATTTGAAATTTCAATTGAAATATACAAATTTCCCCGTAAAAAATCTTGGAATGTCATTCAAGATTTATGAACAGCACACAAAACAACATAACACAAAATGAAAAATGATTGTAGTTGAATAAACTTCTGATTAATTTTCCGATGACTCTGAATAATCGCCCGCACACATGCATATAGTCATACAACTAAATTTCTTTAACATACACACGCACACACATACAATTAAACTGTTGTTTATATAAAAACAATTATGCTCAAAAATTTTGTTGATTACAAATTGTATTTGCTTTCATTTAACCTCATTACACGAATGCCCCAATCAAACTAAATATTTTTATTAGTAATATAAGATATTTTACAATTCATTTTAGGATTGGATAACATAGGAAAACCTTCCATTTAATATTCCTATACACGAAATTATTAGATATTGGAAATAATATGGGAGTTTTTTTCCAACTTGGAATTTATTGGAGAATACTTCAGGTTCATCGGAAATACATAAGGAAAATTTTCTACTAGACTGCATTCCAAGTATTCCAACTGATTTGCCGTAAACTTACCATCCGAAGATATTGGAATTCCAAAGTATTCCATAAATTTTTCCTCATGTGGTCAATAGGGATCTGCAGCGGCGTGTAAATTTAAGCATGTCAACTTCTTTCGTAGTTGTTATTTCGGATGGGAATAATCTGAAAACCCCTTCAAGATGGACTACAAACGTTTTCGCCTTCTCTTTGTCAATCCGTGACCATTCTTGATTGGCCGTTGAAGCGGAGCATTGTGGTGTTGCGGCATTTTTAATTTGTGTATGTCCCTCCACAATGAATAATCAGTTGCATCGGGTGACAGGTTTTGAAGATAATTTTGTATACCCCGATTCTTGATCATGGTAAGCAGATCACGTAGTTCTATTGTAGCCCTATTCAATCTTTTTTTAACAATCCGGTACCTATTGGGTAAAGGAATTAATAATGGATTAAGATAACAGATGGCGCAACTAGCGTTGAGTGTATCGCAACACACCGCGGCCATTTTCTTTTTTTTTGTCTGTCATTAGGCTATAAATTGCAGTATGTGTCATTTCGTTGAAGTGTAAACAACAAAGTTTTTTATTGCATCAAACATGTCGAATTTCGTGCCTGAAAAAGTGGTTGTGCGGGGAAGTTTAGTTACATTCTTTCATTTGAAGAAAACCGTTACTGAAAGTTATCGTTTGTTGGTTGAAGCTTATGGTGGACATGCTTCAGCTCAAGCAACTTGTGAACGATGGTTTGTAGGCTTCCGAAATGGTGATTTTGACTTGGAAGACAAAGAACGGCCAGGTCAGCCAAAAAAATTTGAAGACGAAGAATTGCAAGCGTTATTGGATGAAAATTCGTGTAGAACGCAACATGAACTTGCAATGATTCGAAAGATCGGGAAAGATTCGAAAACTTGGAAAATGGGTACCACTTCAACTGAATGAAAATCAACGCAAACCACGAATCGAAACATGCAAAAAACATCTTGGAGAGCACAAAAAACATAGTTTATTGAGTCGAATTGTCACTGGCGATGAAAAGTGGGTCTATTACGACAACCCCGTACGTAAACCATCAACTTCACAATCAAAACGCGATATTCATTGCCAGAAGCTTATGCTGTGTATTTGGTGGGATCAGAAGGGTGTGGTCTATTACGAGCTGTTGAAGGGTGTGGTATATTACGAAGGTGTGGTATATTACGAGCTGCGAATAGGTTGCTGCCATATTTTTCGCAACCGTCTTTTCTGGTCTATTTTTAGTAAATCGGACTTTACGTAAATGAACTCCGTATTGGCGGCGTTGCTTTCCATGCAGATTCCTGTATGCATTGGGTGAAATGTTGTATCGCCTCATCTAAACTGCTTCTGTTTTGCAATGGGATATTTAAATTAATTATTCTATCTATTCTGCCGTTTCTTCTATTCTTCTACTAAATTCTTCTATTTCAAATAGAAGGCAAACACATAAAGTGAAAAATTTTCTAACTTCTATAATATATCAAAATAGAAGAAGGTTATAAGAGAATATTGTCGAAATTTATGTAGGCAGAATACGAATTTCTTCTAAAAAGCTTCTATTTTGATTTTTAAAAAATTTAAAAAAATAACAAAACATAGAAGGAAAATAAAATAGAAGACATAGACAGAATAGATACAATTACCTTTCAAATTGTTTCTGAATTGTAGCCAGTCAGTTTTTCTATTAGAAATCTTTGCTGTTTTTGTTTTGATAATGATTTTTGTTCCAATTGTAACAATGATCCGATGCCAACTCCATTCAGGATTCGGGATTTATATAATTAACAGGGATACCTTTGATCACACAGAAATCAATGACATCTGGTACCTTCCAGTTGGCCAATAAGTTGGTTGACCTGTTGACAAGTGATGAAAGTTCTTCGCCCGTATTGCCTTTAGCAGTTCTCTCCCCCTTTGGGTTATTAGACGGGATCGCCACTGATGGTGTTTGGCATTATGGTCACCCGACGCGATGAAACGGTGACCAAGTTTGTTATAATATTCTTCAAATTGCTGCTCTTTTATGGTGTGTTTAGGTGGACAGCAGACCGCGGATTTACTATTGGTGCTCTCCAATCTTCGACCACGATACTAGTTACTTGCAAGTAGTCTATGCTGTGTTTTTGTATTTCATGATGTTTTAATGCGGATTTAATATTACCGCCGTACGGATTTAATTATTACCCCATGTACCGTACCATCTTGATGTTTTGTATCATATATAATATATTTGGGTATTTTAAGGAAACTTTTATTAGTGTAGTGGGTTTCCGAAATTAACATGATGTCAATTTTATGATTTTGTATAAATAGTTTGACTTCTTGACCATGTTGAGTCAAGCCGTTGGAATTCCAGACAGCTATTTTTAGAGTCTGGGACATTATATCAATTTTGCCATGACTTGAGTGAGGAAGATCATCATATTATTTATGCTACCCATTACCTGTTCCATCATATTTTCTAATCTGTCTAATCTGGCGTTGTTCTTTTTATTATTGTTATCACTATTATTATCATCATTAATATGGTTATTATTGTTAATTTTTTGTTATCGCCATTACGGCATTTGATATTATTATCTTGTCGTGTGATACCCTTTGTTACCTGTGCGTATGATATTTTCGGATTTGTTTTGGAATTTGCAGCTGGTTCCAATTTATTTGCCGTCATTGTTGATGGCCGTGTTGACTGTGCATTATTGGTGTTATCCCCTTTTGGTCGTGGGGATTTTAACTTCTTTTCACGTAGTTCCAGATATACCTTGCATCCCCTGTAATTTGCTGGATTTTTACCTTTGGGCAATGTGCATTTTACATTATCATCTTTTGTTGTATGCGTACAGTTATTGGTGTGATGATCACCAGTACATTTTACACACCTTAGTTGTCTGTGACAATACCCCTTGGAGTGACCGCATCTTTGGCAATTCGTGCATTAATTTCATACAATTTCACGTTTTTGTCTTGGAGGTTCTATTATAATCCTAGAATGCATGATATATTCCCGTATAGCATTTTGTGTTCTGCATCAATAACAGAACATAAGTGCCCACAATGTGTTTGTGTATATTTTTAATTTGTTTAATCATTCGTAAAAAAAATCAAAAAGCTGTTCGATATTCGCTCTTGTCTTTTATCGTAATACATATAAAGTAACTAGATTGGTAGTTTCATTTTCTTTTCATAGAAACTTTGAAAAATAAAAGATGAAAAGAACATTCATACTTTTGCATTTATATATATATATATACAAAATAAAACAGCTGGCGGTGATTCTGTAAAGCTCCAAGTTTTGAACTTTTTAAAAAATATATACATTTTCTAAATTTTCCGATCACCACCAGCTGATTTATTTTGATAATGTTAGTGCAAAAATATGAAATGTTCATACTCGGTGATAAAAATTAATTTTATTGTATTTTGTTTTGTCACTTTGTCAGAACACGCCAACAATGAGAACAAGAAATTGCTAATGTGATAAAGTTAATGTGTAATAAATTAAACAAAAAATTAATAAAGAATTAATTATTTTTAATCGTTACAAAAGTAAGCATATTCATTTTAATACTTGTACAAAATTATAATACGCAAAAATACCAAATGAAAATATACTGCGTAATTCATTTTGATAAGGAAACATTCATTTTTATTCATTTTTTAGCAATTTCTTGTTATTATTAATTGTCGCATACAATATGTTCTATATGTGCTCCTAAAGTGCACCATATCGGTATCTGACTTATGCCCAGTATTTGTACCTACTGTGGCCGTAAAAACAACGTCCATTATATGGGCACATGTGTTTATTGTGTAACCATGAGAAAAAAGCTTTGGCAATATATTTAAAAACACGAAAGAGAACAGAAATGCGGTATATGTATTAGTGTGGACAAATGTCCACACTAATACATATAATGGACGTTGTTTCAGACATTTGCCGCACATTGCTCTATTTCGCGCATTTGCGGTGTTCAATATGTGCCTGTGCCTGAAAGGGCATAACGAATACACATCGTGAACAAAAATCAGTCAAATGCTTTACGGGATTTAATATTATAAATATCTTTGTTATTGTTTGCCTTTTTAATTCTATCATGAAGAGTGGCATTGCGACGGTTTCATTATAGTGTTTGTATATAATACTTCCTATTCAAAGACCTCTAATTCGGATTTTAAATCCTTTTTGTCTGTTGCATGGGGTAAATTCTTAATACCCGCCTTAAATGCTTTGATCTGTGGCAATTGATAGGAGTGAAACTCCGTTTTTCTAATTTTGAGTTCCTTTACGATTTCAGTGCAGTGTTCGATTGACTTCAACTATATCTTTAACTGACTTCTGCCAATTAATCTTATCTCATATTCATCTCACGCAAGGGTCTCTATCATGTCTGTTAGTGGTTTTAATAATTCTACAACCACTGCAAATATTGGCGGTATTTTTAGTTTTTGTTTGTGGCCACATTGTTTTCAGTATCACCATCTGCCGTTTCGGATAATCTTTCATAGCGATTACTAGTGCGCGTTTCTGTAGATAACCAATTTGTTATTTTTTTCTAATCGATTTTCCCGGGACATGGGGCTAATAAACTTACGTTTTGTGCTTCTTACGACCTGGAAATAGTTATCGTTTTTTTGATTTAGTTGACGTATATCCGGTGTTTTCAATAAATTTAAAACCAATCGACTGCAAATTCATTTAATCTGTTCATTTTTATAGTCCCTGTGCCTCAAGCATATAGGCATATTTATCACGCCCTACCCATGATGAGTATAACTGGGTAAAAGGAATAAAGCAAGACAGAGACATCAAACGAAATCAGAGAAATCTTTTTTGAATTGATAACAACAAAAAATGAAGGACGAAATAAGGTTTAGTAATATCACGTGACATTCGAAAAACGAATCCCAACATACAGTTTACCCTATTACTAACATATGTGGCACTTAAAATTGAGTCCTTTGAACAAATAAATAGCCAATTCAACGGCCCTGTTAATATTATTCAAAATTCACAATCCATGATATGGTAATCGAAATTTGAAATCGTGTGTTTATGTATACATTTTATGAACCTACATTTGTCAAAATTCAAAGTTCAAAATTATTAAAATAGGCTATTTTTATGCAGCCCTGGTTCGATATATCCAGATCATCTATTCTACCGCTTCACTTCCAAATTTTCGGAATTTGCCGCTTAATTGATTTCGTATATTTCAATGAATTTTGAAGATATTTGGTTGAAATTATAGAATACATATAGCAGTTTGGCATCAACGTAAAAATTTACAAAATTTACAAAATGAAAAAAATTACGTTCCCGAAAATTTTTCCCACCCCATCTAGGAGCTTCCATACAAAGCAAATGCATGATAAGATATATCTTGTTTTATGTTACTGGCTTTCTACAAAATGTAAAATAAAAATTTAAATTTTTATCATTCATCACATCACATACAAAACTCCCATACAAATCCAATTGTGTTCAAACATTGCACTTGCCTGGGGCGCTTATTTTAGTAGGGCGCATTTTTACTAGGAGGACGTATTACTTTTTTAATTTACGGACGTGAAAAGTGGTTAAAGCTGCTATCAGACGACAGAATACATATTCTAATTTTTTGTGCTTAAATTTTAATATAAGATTTTTAACAAGTAAGAACCAAATGGGTATAAATAAAAATGAGGAGGATGCCGCAGATGAAATAATTCTTGCACTTAAGATTACAAATTTTTAAATTAAAAAAATCATTTTATTGAACTTACATTTTATGAACCAATTTCATCAATACAAAATTTTTAGTTTCAAAATTGGCTGCTCATTTTTATTGCAGATGGTACGACAAAAAAACTATGAAATAAAAAATTAACCTTTTATTGTAACTTTTACATTTATATAGAGTTCTGTTGTTCAAATTATTTGTTAACACCTTAAAGGCGGGGGATCTTAACAAAAGTATGCTAGTTAACGCGGCAACAACCCCTCGTTTTAAGTCCTAGAGCGGGCGACACTTTGTGGATTCATAAAAAAATTTAGACTTAAAACAAGTTTATTTAAGCCCTTAAAACTACAATAAATATTAAAAAAGAACGAAACACTAATTATAAAAATTGTTTTAAAGTACATATTTATGAGAAAAATCTAGTATTTTTTATGAGCGTGAAAATGTTGATAACACTCTCCGGGGTCAAGAAGTGTATTGCAAAACTCTACAGTCTTAATCTACAGTCGAGATAAATCGTAATACGACGAATTCCGCCTTTAATGTGTTAAAATATAAAATTTTTGAAAATAAAGAAATCAAATGCATGGAGGAAAAAATCTTTGTATTGTAAACATTATTTGTAAATTTGTTTGCGCTTAAAAGTGAAATAACTTCCAAAATATGCGTCGGACGAAATAAATGCAAGCGAAAGCTTTTGTAAGGTATGAAAAATAGAATCGAAATAGTTTATTAAAATTTGTTTCCCCAGGTAAAATTTTTAGGAAAATCAACTTTTCCGAAAAATTTGATAAAAAAAACTTAATTTTCTGGCTTAAGTGGCAATATCTCCAAACGGATGACCGATATCAAAAATTTTCATTAAAACTAAATTAAAGGTAATTCAATTACCTATCAATGCCGGCTGGTTATGCTTGATTCAGTAGTTTAACAGTTACAGCTATTTTACTGAATGTATATTTTTCAATAAACTTGAATTTGCAAAACCCTGTAACTCGGAACGGGTCGAAGTTAAACCCCCCTTCCTGAACGATTTTTTGCTAGAAATATTCTCAGGATTATGTGGTATACGGCTTGTAGGGGTCACGCGTGACACCCTGTGTATGTTATATAGAGCGCAAATATTTAGATTGCGTAGGGAGTGAGTGAATAGTAAAGGACCGGTACTGATTACTAAAATAAGGCTAGTACGCTACTAAAACGAAATTATTTTTCCAAATGTATATGAAATTCCGTCGCGAAATGCAATACAAAATTTTTTTCATTTCCATTTCGTAAATAGTACGCTGTTGAAACGAAAAAATATTACAAATTAAAGCTATTCGAATGTAGGTGGTTGCAGTGTTGGATATATATTTTATAAAATTCCATCACGAAATAAATGGTTGATCATTTATTCGTTCCGAATTTTTTTAGTTTTATTGTGTTTGTTGTTGTGTTTTGGTTTTGGTTATTTTGTTATGTGATTTGATTTCATTTGATAAATAATAAATAAAAATGTCTTCACTAGTTTTAGTCTACTCAAATTTTTCGTGTAGAATCAGCGTAATATCCTATAAGCAAAAATTGAATCGAACGCACTCACATCGATTTTTTTGCTATAATTAAAGTTCATCAATTAACGATTTATTAAGTTTGCACCAGTGTTGGGCATCTACGCGTAAATAAAGATTGTCTACCTTTACGCGTAAACAACGTGTAGACTTGTAGAAAATATGTAATGTATGTATACAATACGTAACTGTACATAATACGTAAACCATGTAAACTTCCAATACACAATACGTTAAATACATGTAATCTATTAGCACATTCACGTGGTAGAGTAGCGTTGCGTAGTGGTTTATAAAAACGACCACGTGAACACTAAATAACTTGCAACGTCGCGAATTATGTAGAACGCTCCAAATGTGAGGTTCGTTGCGTAGTGAATTTTGTAATGCGCACCACGTGAACAGATTTCGTAGTGTATTCATTATACAATCCCTAATTTTTCGCGTATTTTATTAAAGATTTGTAAAAATAATTAACAAATATTACCAAAATAATTAAATAATTATTTACAGCAAAGTATTAAAGATAATAATTGAAAGAAAAAAAAATTTCATTCTACCGCCAAAAATAAACACAAAATTAGAGGTTATGAATTACAATACTACGGTACCACGTGAACATTGATATATGAACATAGTTCATAATTCACTTCACTACACTACGCATGCACGTGAACAAGACATATGTAGACCACACGTAATCTATGTAAACTTCACGTAAACGTTTACACTTATAACTATTATAGTCTACATTGTCCACATAGTCTACGTCCAAAAACGCCATGTAGACTACACGTAGACACTGCGTAGAGAACACGCGTATTCTACATTTTATAGTCTACGGTACAACACTGGTTTGCACCATTTTCTATTCGATATTTGCATTTGTTTAAATGTTTTTAAACGGGACTTGACTATTACTATGTCTACACGGTGTAATAATCATCCGATGATCATTATATTGTGTAATTATTATACCGTGTAGACGCAAAAATCAGTCATTATTATTCAATGTAATAATTATACCTCAGAGGTATAATAATTATAGGAATGAAGTTAGCAAATAAATGAAATTGTTAAATTTTGTTCTTTGGATTTAACTTCATTATTTTATCAAGCATTTTTTTTAAGATAATGTTATTAAAATTTTGAAAATCATGTTTTTTTTAAATTTTTATTATTTTAATTATTTTATTGTTGTTATTTAGTCGAATTTATAAAACAAAAAAACAAAATTTTATTCATTTTTAATATTATTTTTTGCAATATATCAAATCTGCCAACAAAAACAACTGTCAAAACGTTTCATCGTGTAGAAGCACACAAAATAATAATTACTCACTATAATAATTACAGGGTATAATTATTACATCGTGTAGACATAGTATATATGTCGTTTAAAAGCTAAATAAACTTATATAAAATTGTAGTGAGGAGAACCGTTTTTATGATATTGTATGAATCATTGAAATCACGTAATTTTCGTGTGGTGAGAATGTACTATAAGGTGAGAATTGTATTGTGATTTCGACTATTTCGTTAGTTCAACCTGTTATTTCGAAATATGATGTTAAAAAATGGAAAAATGAAATAAAAATGCGGTATCCATTTTTCCGAAAAATTCGCTAGATGATTACGAATATGGCTAGATGCAATCGGGGGGTCAAATTGACAGCACAAGTTAAAGTAGTGCTCGAAAAATCGACCAGGTGGCTAAAAATGGTGTAAATAAATGTATTATTATGTTGGTTGAATATACCAACTTTGAAATAAATAAAATTTTTTATAACATACATAATTTTTTAATGCTCTAGACTCTACGTCGCTATAGCATCTAGCACAGATTTATAGTCATTTTATTCTGCATACTGCGGTATTGCTATCCATTTATTTTATATATTTAACTCAATCGAAAGTATGTATGAGGAAAAATTAGAAAAATCTTGGTATTTATTTTTTTTAACATATTCAAATAATAAAAATGTAAATAAAAATTAAAATAAATATGTAATATGATTGTACATGATATCGTATATAAATGAATATTTAACGTTAACATATATAAAAAATTATAAAGAATGGTCAAATCATACATATGTATACATTTTATTCTAAACATAATAATATATTCTGCTAATATTTCTTCGCCTATCTTGTTGTCCGAATCGCGGGTTGTCATATATATATTAAATAATTCTTTTGTTTTTTTTAATTTTTTTATAAATATATAAACAAATAAATAAATAAAAACTAAAATAAAATTTAAATAAAAATAAATATGTATGGGAAACTCAAAATGAAATTTTTTTTGCAGCGCATCTGGGCTCGTGGTTATTCCCGTGTCCTTTTATTGCCTTCCATATATACCATTTTATATTATGTGTGTAGGTTATATATTTTCATTGTGTTATGTTTTATATGCACGCAGAATATTTTTTTGGAATCTATATATGAATTTATAAATATATACCATATAGTCATATATGAATAATAATATGTCTCTTCTTCCGTTGAATCTCCCTTTTTCCAGTCACGATTTTACACATATATATATTATTATATTAATATCAATATACTATATAATATTTATGTGCATTATGTGCATATAATCAAAATCTATATACGTATAATTTATGAAATTCTTTGTTTTTTCATCTCATGTATTATATCCATCCAATATATAAACATTAAACATAAATCTATACATACTTTATATATATATACGCATAATAACTAACATCCATTCTACAACTATAAAATATATATAACTATAACTGCAAATATAGATACATGCATAAAATACAACATTTTTTAAATTCTTACAAAATTTAACTTATAAAATTTATCGTTACGGTGAAATTATTTCACACGTATAATAACATCTTTTCTGTATCTATATATAGTGTAATATATGGTATATATGGATATGGGATGTATATACTATATGCATAAATGCGTTTGAATAAAGAAATAAAAAGTATTAACTTTTATTTAAAAGATCTAAATATATATATATACGGATGGGTGTTATCATAATGTTCTTTTTAAGTTATACACTGATTATAACAAAACAGATAACAAATATTTTATTACAATTACATATATATGTATGCAGTTCTAAAGTTAAAATGAACGTCGTGTATACTTATATACATAATAAGATATATATAGAGATGATATACCTGCGATTACCTGAAATTATACACCGAAGTATATTTACTCGAAAATTAATTAATCGATGTATAATTTATTTACTATATATCATATATAAAATGTTTTATTGAGAAGTGTTCTATATAGTCACTTATAAGTTATAATGGAATACTCGTAACAACAAATAAATATTATTATGGGTATAAAACAAAATAAGCATTGATAAAGAAAAAAAAATATTATTGATCTGATATAGTCATGTTTTGAACATTAAAAGTACATTTTTTAGAATCAAATTTAAACAAATAAAAATTCCGAATTATTAAATTAACGAAAGACATGTTTGTTCTCAAACAAAAGATCCATAAATGTTGACCCAATCATTATGAATAATTCACAATCTAAAGACTTGAATTAAATTTTGGAATGTTTTTGAGTAATAGTGTTACATGGAACCATAATAAAATTATTGCAGCTAAAAGGCATTGGATTTTTAAAAAGATCCAAGGAATTCTTAAAATGTTAACACTATAGTATATAAAGCATTTAAAACACCACTTCTAGAATTCAATTCTTACATATGGGCCAGTTCACCAATTATTACACTGATGTTTAGTGACAGGATCGAAAAACCTTCGTTCTCACTAATCAGAAATGAAACTATAACTAAGTCCATTGAATTATTGGATCATAAACGCTCAGGAGCTTCATTATGTACATTTTATAAATATTACCACACCGAATGGTTTAAGGAAATTTATAAATTAATTCCTGAGTCTATTAACCTCTCGTGTAATTCAACGAATTCACAAATTGTACATCTATACTCAATAGCACTTAAATGTATTCAATTCATCATAGGTTTATCGCCCGATTAATTGATTTCGTTACAGACTCACGGCAAAATCTAACTGACTCATGTCCGTTTTTTTAATTACTTTTAGAAAAAAACGCATGCATAAGTATGTATATTGCATCGGAAAAGTATTCCGCCAATGTTCGATTTTTTGAAATGTAAAATAAGCAGCCCATATAACGCCATCAGATAATGAAATGCTATGTAACATTTTATTGCAAAAAATCTATGAGAAAGGTATAAAAAAGCAAAAGCGGAGTTTTCCAGAGAAATACATGAAATTTTCCGATTTTCTTAAAAACGAAAATTTGGATCCATTTTCAAATGCAATATTTTACGTTGATCGGAGCTTGCGTTTGATCGATGTACAACCTATTGGACTATTGATTTTGTATCCGACAACAGTTATTCTGTTGTTGATTTCATAATTGGTCGATTTTTGCGGTCTCTGTAATCATCCGTACGACATTGCAAAATATTTGCAACTATGTGCGTGTGAAATACTGATTGAAAAACAACAGAAAAATATCATGCCAATGCCATCCATTAGATTTGAACCCACGACCTCAAAGTTTTGTTTACATGTTTAATTGTGTGTTATCAACTACATCACAGATTCAACCAAAGAAAAATTTATCATATATTCAACAACATTTATTTTTTAAATATAAACAATTCAATACCTGTAACATTGCATAATGTATATATATATATAACTATTTAAAAAGAATATATTGAAATGTACAAAAAAAAAATAAAAATAAAAAAAAATCTCTATGAATGAATAAATTAATTAAAAATATTTCATTTTAATCATTCATGCAAGTAAAATTCATTTAATAAATATTTTCCAATTTTGTATGTTTATACATATAACGATATAACTAATATATAAGTGATGATGTTAACTATAAAACTTTATATACAATTCTACTTATCAATAAAGTGCATCAATTCGCTTATACATAAACTGTGTACAGATATATAAAATATCTGTTGTGCATACCAATATATGTATATATGTACAAATAAATTGTCAAAAACAAAAGTCTTTTATTTTACAGTATACATTTCTATTATCACTCATTGTAAATGTGTATGATATATATAGAATTATAGAAATACATACATATACGGTTGGAGTAAAATGTCATAACGATACGAAATATACTTTCATCAAATCTGTTCTGTGATACTGATAATATAACTTTTGTGTAGTGACTTCAGAATCTATATATATATGTATATTGTATATGTATGTACAATTGGTATAATGTAGTATAACATATTTGTGTCTATATTTGGGAACAATGTAAGTAATGTCACCGTATATATAACATTATTTTTTAATTTTTAGATACTGACTTACTCAGAAGATATTTCTGATATATTTGGTAGTAATGGAACATTTTGATTTCGTATAATATTGGTCATTTAATTTTTTTGAAATTTTATGAAAAACATCAAAAATTAATTAAAATATTGTCAATGAATATTATTAGAGATAAACAAGTCGTGTAAAAAAATTGAAAAATGTCCTTTTTCGTGGGCAGGGTTGATATTCGTGCAAAAAATGTTTGGTGTAAATTGATAGAAAAATTGATAGTATCCATAATAATAGTGATTGTTTTGTGAAATGGAATATTGCTTTTAAATGCTGTATTATATTATATATATTTATTAAACTCTTACTATATAGGATATTGCATGTATACAATAAGTCAAATGCTTGAAATAACAATTTTATATTATATATTGTATATATAAATACTATCATAATATTTTCATTTTAATCTTCTATATTATATCACAATATTAATTTTTTCTTTGTGTACATTGCAACACATCGTACGCAGGATTAAATCCTATAAATTTGATTAAAATCCCAAAAACAACTAAAGCTAGACCAACTCTTTTTAAACAGAAGTTGCTAACATACGATCAGGTTCAATTTATCACCAATCAATCGTTACTATGAATTAATTTGCAACCCTTACACATTTTTATTGTTATTTCTAATAATTCTTTGAACCTGTACACTGAATCTCAAGATAAAAAATTTAAAATGGATTAGTTAAAAACACAATGAACTATCTTTAAAATCCCATGCCTCTCTATATACTAGGGGGATCAGAAAAAATATAAAGGTTTGTCAATTTTTCAACAAACCTCCAGATCAAACTTACAAGAAGGAAGTACATGGGAGTTTGAGAAACTCCGCATTATCAGTCGAGTTGTTTTGTAACGATTTGTCGTTACATTTTTAATAGTAAATATAAAGGTTAAGAATTATTGTACAGGTCTGTAGAATGTAAGGCAATTTTTTATAACGTTTTTGGTATTGTTGATTGATATGAAAATATGAAAAGAGTAATAATTATTAGATTAACATAGTTGAAGTCGGGTAATAAGTTTCAGGAAATATATATATGAAAAGTATACCGTTTTTCCAGATAACACATGAGCCAAAGGAAAAGCGTTATAGTTTCCAAGAAAAATTATACACAACCGAAAATTATAATCGTATAAGTATAACTCATATAAGGTTTCAAACAATTGTCCAAGTTGTACTATATAGATCAATGGATCTTTAGACAAAATGAAATCTTAAATTTAAATGAGTGATAGCCGTAAGTGGCAAACAATAGTCCTGGGACACTGTTCTTAAAAAGAATGAACTTCCAAATCTGTTGTTTCGAGAAAAATGTAATAGTATATCAATTCTATAAATATGGATACGTCGTTTGAGAATTTCAGGCATTATATATGAAAAGTTAATTGAGTAATTTGATAATTACATCATCGTTTTGGTATGATTTATTTACACGACAGAGTCACATGCATCATTCTTACGAAATGTTGGGGTCGTGGGTTCGAATCCTACGGATATATATTTTGTGTTTTCTGAATCTGAATCTGAATTTTAACACATAGTTGCATGTTTCCCTTGTGGTTGGTCGTACGACTAATTACCGACACCGTAAAAGCCACAAATTATGAAACTAACAACAGAAGGCTGTGCAAAAAAATGTTTAACTTTTTTTGGATTTCTTACGTTTTTTTGACATTTTTGTTTTTTTTTATTGTTTTCGTGTTTAAAATATTATATATAATAAAATAAATTAAAATAAATAAACAATTAATAAAATAATCATAAAATGAATTCGTTTTTTGAAAATGAAGAATTTTTCATAGTTCAAATTATATTTTTCAACAAGAGTGTTACGTCAACAAATGCTTGCATTGCGCTCACCTTTTTTATTTCTGTCTATTTCGACGTATTTCTATGTTCCGGGTGCGTCTGCGTTTTTTCCATTGTGCTCAAGCCTTAATGGGATAATTTTTTTTTGTATTATTTATAAAAAACGTATATAATTAAACGTATATAATTATAACAAATTCATTTTGGGTCAGTAAAATGCAAATGTTTTTTAATCCTATATGCATTAAACTATATTTTGCACTCCGTTCAGCGAATTATTTGAAATTTAACATTTGACCTTTTAAAATTGCGCGAACTCTTTTTCCAGAAACTTCGTTAAAACTTTGTTGAAAGTTCATTAAGTATGCCACATATCTCAATATAACTATGTCATGGCTTAAAATACTTCATAAGTATTCAAATTGACTTAGGCACTGAATGATCTACGCAAATTAGTAATTAGTTGATTTATGGCAAATTATGGGTGCTAGTGAAAACTAGTGAAAAATATAACTAGTGAAAAGTGTATAATTAAAACTATAGCCAACAAAAAGTAATCCAAAAAATAGGAAATTTAGAAAAATCGAATATTTGAATAATATTGTTAAGTTTTGTGGTTTTAAATATATTTTTTTGATTAAATCATTAATAAGTTTACATAGACTCAATGGATCTATATAGAATAGATTCAACGTATTTCTCCAATATGGTGCCCAAAAATTTCACTCGCTCAACAGTTTTATTTTTATTCTGCTTGATTAAACAAAATTTTTATCAAATTTATTAATCTTATAATACATTATACACAGTAAAATGATCTTGTATATTTTTTCATTATCTTTAATAATATTATGACATTCAGATGAAATTACATTAATAAAAATCGTTTAATTTTAAATTATATTGTTGTATTAATAATATGTCTAAACTCTAAACCTTTTAATTTTTAATGTATAAAAAAACAATCGACGGATTTTCCACAAGTAACACAACTATAATAATATCAAAAAAATATAACCGCACTATCTGCCTATATGCATCAAATGCGTATAAATCGAATATAATCCGATATCACCAAAACAAAAACGAAAAGATTATTCTACATACTACATTATAATGTTCTGTTTATAGAAATTTATTTGAATACAACAAGAACAAAAAAAACCAATCATCCTAATTAGAAACCGATTACAAAAGGATTGTTTAGCTTTTGTTTTATTATATCGAGTATATATATATTACAATTATTTTTTTTTTGTGTTATTTTATTTCATTACATTTTCTTTTATATATATACATAAATACTATAGTTTTTAGCTACAAAATAAGTATCTCAATATTGTGCACAGATACACAATACAAGAAAAAAAAACATATTGTATGTATATCTATCTATACACATATTGGTTTCAATTTAAAACTATATAACATACATATATATATATATATATATATATAATCAAAAAAGTCTGCGAGCGCATAGGTAAAAGCATTTAAATGTATATACCTAAATAATAAAAACTTATATATCTATATATGAATATACTTTTTTTTGTACATACATATTATTTACTTATCATAATATCAATCTAATCAGATGGTTATATGCATTATTTTACATATATCTATATATTGTATTACAAATTTTTTTTTAAACCTAAAGATATATACACACTTTTTTTTATATTATTACATTGTTATAGATATCTATGCATTACATACATTTATTAATGTGTATACACACGAAATTATATATTTACAATAAATATATTTGTGCATATATAAATCTAATAACATATGTTAATATATAATATAACCAAAAAACAATTTTGAATGGATATTTTTCTTTTAGCTATTTCTCAATTTTTCGATTTTTGTTTTTGTCTTTATTTTTTTTTTAATTTTTCATAAATAATTTTAAAATCAATTCATTCATAATATATTATTAATAAGCTTTGTTTTGTCAATACAAAATAATTTACCATGCAATGCAATAATAATGTAATTTTATAAAATATATTTATATATATATAAACCTTGATTCTATGTATATGTGTATAATAATAATAACAACGATATAATAATAACAACATGAAATGCAATTATATAATTCCACATAAAAAAAAATTTGTATAATACAGAAAATTAATCATTGTATTTATACACATATATATTATTCCATATATTTATATAATGGTAAGGTAAGTACATATAATATAATAATAATAATAATATAAATAGGTATATATTTTTAACAAATAACGGAATTTTAAGGTGGTCACAATTTATCTTTATAATTATTTTACCAATAAATATATATAATAGTTATATATGTACATATAATTGTTTGTTGTCTGTTACCACAATTCACATAAAAATAATAAAATGAAAGAAAAAGCATATATATTATAATATGAATTTTTTTTAAAGTAGCTGTGCATTATAAAAAAATATACATAATAATTTTTAGAATTACCAAAAAATAACCCCAGACTGGAAAAACTATAAATGACTGCAAATATATTTTTTTGATATAATTCATTTAACAGCATGTATATTCAAAAATATGAATATCAGAGAAATCTACATCAAAGTGCAATTGAAGAAAATTAATTCGCAGAATAACAAAAATGTGTCCCAGGTCACACAATCTCAAAATGTTGTGAAATTTTTGAAGTTTGGGTGTTTTATCAAATGTACACCACAGAGTCAAAAATCACAAATAACCAATAAGTTATATTACCCCGTATCCTCTGTTAGAACGAAAAAATTAACTAAAGAGATTTTGGTTAAAATCGTCTAGAATTCGGTAAATTCACTCCCAAATAACGTATTTGGCGTTTTCTTCGAAAAGCTTTATTATTTAGTGATAAGATTTGAAATAAATTTTAAGTTTACAAAAATTGCTAAGCTTTTTAAATTTATAAAAATTAAGCTAGTTAAATATGATTTAAAAGAGAGTACGCAGTTTAAAATAGAACAATTACATAGAGCTTTAATAATGCGAAAAATTGCTTGATGCGGGAAATGGAAAAAATAAGGTGACATTCTATTAAAGTAAGGGATTAAATTAAGGAAGAGAAGTGTTGGTATGAAAGGGTAAAGTGGATGAACCGAATACGCATGTTGAAATATTTGGAGGCTTTCTCTCAGGTAAGGCTGGCAAATATGAAGTAATTAATGTCGTGGTAAAGGTCGATTGACATGTTACAAAGATGGTTTTGTTAAATGCTGATAATTGGTTTATTCTTCTTTTCTTTTTTTTAAAAATTAATAAATATAAATTTTTTTTTAATATTGTTAGTATTATTCATTTATTAAATTATGAATTCAAAATTAAAAATAATTAATAATGATGAATTAATGAAAAAAATCGAATTAAAAAAATACGAAAAGTTATTTAAATGCGGTAAATTTAAATCGAATTAAACTGTATGATTAATATGACGCTGTGTGAAAATTCATATTCGAAAATAGCAGAATAACACAAAACAATTACTTATACCTTAAGTAAGATTATTATTATTATTTAACAACTAAAGCTGTATGTCAAATTTTAATCCAAATTTTGAAAAAATTTCTATGGCCCTCAGGGCCTTTGGTTTTTATCGGAATTAGAAATCAATAACATTAACTAATAATGTAATTTTTACCGATGATGATGATGATGAGTTATATACATTCATTTATAATTACGTATGTGGTGTAGACTATATTAATCTTTGGATATGTCCGACACAATATACCAAAGGTATTCATTAATTTGATCCCAATGAATAAATGATGCCTTAATTCTTGAATTCAAATCAGAAAAAGTTTCGGGGCTTGGATTTGAACTCGTGACAACCAGCAATTGTGTTGGATAATTTACCTACGGCACCATCAAGTCGTCAGTAGGATTCGATCCCACAATCAGAATCTTAGTTTGGCGATTTTATAACTACACTATAGAATCACAAACGAACTTAATAATTTAATGAATTCTTTGGTTGGGCAGGATATCAACTACATAGGTCCTCAAATGATATACATTGAATTAACCTATTGTTTGCATAGATTTAATATTGCTTCGGTAACTTCTATAACGATAATCGATTTTTTTTAATTTTGTGATTAAACCTCTCATCAACTTTTCAACGCGTGTTTACGGAATATTTTTGGAATATTTTTTTAAAGCGAAATTATATTTTGTTAACTTTTAAGTAATTCCTCTTACTCCGTATAAAATGTATAACAGAAATTAAATATTTAACAAAATTAAAATATTATTTTTAATTTGATAATTGTAATTAAGAACGTAATTCGATAGCTATAAGTTAAAGTAAATTTTAACGAAAGATAAATATTATAAATTTTGATTTTTTTAAATGTTTGATCCAATAAGAATAGATAAAAGTAATGGAAAAAGGATTTTAGACCATAAAATATTTTCTTTTTCTCTCCCCGGTTCACTATAAAGGTCATATTTATATAACGTATTTTTAGTATATGCCGAAATAACAATTTTCATCATTAAGTTTAATCCCCATTTAGACCCTATTACGATTGTTTACTAATCCGGTGGACCATTTTTAATATCATTTATTCCAAAATAAATTACTACTAAATCATCGATTTTCTTCCATATTCGCTTATATCTGAATCAGTTTTTCAATGACTCTATTCAAACCCCAATATTTGATTTGATTTGATTTGAATGAATATGATCAATTTTAGGAAAAGAAAAAGGTTATTTTCGTTACCAAATTAAAATACCTGAATTACCCGAAAAAAACCCTCGTATAAATTATATTATTTAGCAAACAAATTTTCCATTTTACGAATATACAAGCTGTTTACTTTTTAAGTATTGTATGAATATTCAATAAAAGAATGGTAAAATAGGCATTTTAATATTTTTTGTTTTTACAATATACGTACATTAAAATTAAATTATACACATATAATAATTATATTGTATATTTGTGTTGTATATACAATATACATACATTAAGTTATATACGAAATAAAGTTTTAAAATTATATTTTCTTTCTCGTATGTGCAATCCATGAGGTAATTAAAACAGTGAAGCTAGCCAAGTAGAAAGATACAGATAAAAATTGTCTGAAATAATGGAATAAGGCATACGTTTTTTTTATTGTATAATTATATATATATATATATATATATATATATATATATATATATATATACAGTGCGACAATTAATATTCCGGACTACTCCTAGGAAACATTAAAAACACGATTTTTGAATTTTTTTTTTATTTATCCAGAATATTCTCCCCCTGATTCAATACAACTGTTACATCGATTTAATAATGATTCAAATGCGTATTCCAGCTCATTTTGTGGTATTGCCTCTAATGCGCGTGTAGATGCTGTTTGAATGGTTTCAAATCATTAAAAAATCATCCTTCCAATTTCATTTTAAGTTTGGGAACAAGGAGAAGTCACATAGTTCTAAATCAGGTGAATACGGTGGATGATTTAACACACATACTTGATCTCGAGCCAAAAACCGACAACAATAAGTGAAGTGTGATTCGGTGCATTATCGTGTAACAAGCACCCACTATCTGATTCACGATATTCAGGTCGAACACGACGAATTATGCCCACCAAACGCTTCAAATCTTCGATATAATATGCGGCACTGACTGTTTGACCAGTTGGAACGAATTCTTCATGGATAATTCCCTTGCTACCGAAGAATGTTACGAGCATTGTCTTGATTTTCGGTGGAACTTTTCTTGTTTTTTTTTATCCTGCGTTTTAGCCAACCACGAAACATTTATACCACTCAAAAACTTGTGTTCTACCCATACAATTATCGTCATTAACTTGCTGCATCGATTTGAACGTTTCTGTTGCAGATTTACCAAGCTTTGCGTTGACTGCTCTTTGTTCCATATTAAAATTTCTACTTCAACTAAAATATTGTTTCACAAGAAATGTCATAACTTTTTTTATTCAACCAAATGCAATGAAATTTTTATAGACGATAGAAACGCTTCAAAACGCTCGATCACATAGATCGTCCCACTGGTTATCGAGATATAGTTTGAGTCCGGAATATTAATTGTCGCACTGTGTATATATAAGCACTATATTTCCATACAGATGTGTATATAAGTAGTAATATACATCAAAAAAATGCATAAAGTAAAAAAAATCCATTGTTTATTCACACTATATATTGAAAAATTATTCTATATTGAAATTATATGTATATAAATATTATTTTAATTTTTATTTTCCATTAAAACAAAGTCACATTTACTTATACTTACTCTATATTTTAAATATTTTAATAATAATGGATTTTTTTGTGTGATAGTTAAATTTTGTAGTAACATTTTTTTTGAAAATTAATATATATTTTTTTTAATAATTATTGTGCATTTAAAATAAAAATTCATTTTTATATTTAAATTTATATATTTAAATGTATTTAAATTTAAAATAAAAATTCATTTTTATATTTAAATGTATTGAATATACAATTAAATGTAAATATTGAACTTTTTTAATCAAGCCGATTCTAATTCATATTGCTATGCTGATAGCAATCGCTATTTGCCATAGCAATGGGTAAATTAAGTTTTCGTATTCTAAAATGTATTGCTATTGCTATCGGTCGATATAATTGTGTAGCAATGGTTATAATAGCAATGTGAATTAGAATAGGCTTGAATATTATGTCAAGGTAATCTTTAAAACGTATTTCTCTGAAAAATTAGAACAATATTAAATCACGGGATTTTTTTATATTGTTGATAAAATAATATTTATAATTCGATAGTATTTGTATTGTAATAATAGATATATTAAAACTATAGATAGACAACGAAGAGAGTTCTCCGTACATTGCCCTGAAGATAACATATCAATTTATGTATTTGTGAATTGCGTGTATATATACAAATTTTGTTTTTGTTTTATTTTTGTTTACTTGTTTTTTGTTCGCTGTAAAATTTCAGCGACAATAAAACAAGTGACCACCTTGGTTAAAATTATTTAATTGTAAGGCGCGTTCGCTATTATTGAATTTAAAATTTAATTAAATAAATTATTAAAAAATAAAATTATTTTATGTAATTAAATAAAATTATTATAAAATATAATATAATAAATAAATAAATATAAGTAATATTTTTTGCAAAATATATGTTGTTCTTTTATGCAAAAAAAACAATAAATAAAATGTTTATTTTGTGGAAAAATGTGTTTTGTTTGTTACAAATTCAAACATTATTATTAAAATAATTGACGCAGTTATTAAACTAAAATTTCCCTATTTTTTTTCAGGTCTTTTTCACTTTTATTAAATTTTTCACTTTTTAAAACGTTAAGCTTTTCTTTTTTTTTTGTTCTTCAATCACATACACATTTATTTAAATTACACTAAAAATCTGTATATATGTTTATATATTTTCACAATTTATTAATTAATTTATTATTTATTCACAAATATTTATTTTTCACAAAACAGCAAAATCACAAATTTTTATAAATCACAATTTTCAACTAAAAAAACAATAAAATAAAAAAAAAAACATAAAAATAATAACAAACGCTGCCAGGCAAACACCTGAAACCGAAAGCACGTACTGGTGGCCAGGGGGGTTAAAGGGGTTTACATTTATTACCAATCAATTCTTCAAAAACTTTTAATATAAAATGATGTGCCGTACACAAATATGTTCAAATTCATTCCCAAGAACACGATTGAATTGGTATAGGAGTTCCTGTATGTTATGGGACCGGGAAAAATTTCCGTGAATGGAATTTTTTGCATTTGGCACCAAAACACTATATTCAAAATTTTAAGTAAATGTTTTTGAATTATACGAGCAGTCAAAAAATTCGCAAGGGAAGGGATAGAAGGGACGGGTGACATAATCCATTTTCGAATTTAACCAGCTCTACATAAAAAAAACATATGTTTAAAACTTCAGTCAAATCGGTTGAGTAGTTTCCAAAAGGTGGAGACAACCAAACTAGCGGGCGAGTGGAATAAAACGGACCAATGGTTCCTTAGAATTTTTTTTCCAAAACCATAACTGTAACGCACTTTACTGAACGTATGTACTTAATTAATTTTTTTTTTTTTTTCATATATTGTTCGCCAACTTTGACTAACATATTCGCGGTTCTCTGCATGGTATGTGAACATTTGTTGTCAAATTGAACACGAGAACTTGTTTTTTTTTTAATGTGTGTGTACCCATGATTCTAGCTATTTTTTCTCTCAATTGTTTATCTATAGTTTTAATATATCTATTATTGTAATAGATTAAATGAGATGCACGCTTATGAAATGTTAAATTTCGAAAACTATAAAGACATTATTATTATAAATATTTTCAGTTTGTCATCGATCTCTGTTAAACGTTTATGAAAATATTGTAATAAAATTAAATTTAATTGAATATTATTTTTTTCAACTATAAAAAAAGAAGTATCAAATGACTTTATTAGGATTTAACATATTTTATAATTGATAAAAATAATTCAATAATGTTCAGTTGACAATCAGATTATTCAGAAAGCTAAAATATTAACTATATGTCATATGTTGGGACCATGAACATCATTTTTATAAATGTTATCAAATTGTTGCAATGTAATGTTGAATCTCTTTGATAAAATAATTTATGAAAAAAGATATGCATCTAACATGACGAGAAAGTTTTAATATAATTTGTAAAAATGTTAAGTTAATTATAAACACTACCCGGTCAATTGGGGTGGAGAGAGGTTTAAATTGATCATTAATCCACAGATTATTAAATTTTACTATAAAATCATACTTCCACAATTCTAAAAAGAATTAGACCAGGTCAGTTACGTTACGGCTGTTTTCTTATATCTTTCAAGTGTCGAACATTTGACAATTCAATCCCAAAATGTTTTCAATATATTACCAAATAACCAATTTTTGAATCCCAGGAGGTCAAGTACAAATTGATCATTAAAAATGTTCTATATTTTGATTTAATTGTGAATTACTTCGAAACCATTAAAGACGAAAGCGAAAGAATGAATGTAGCAATTTTTTTTTCGTTTAACTCCGTTACGGAGCCGAACCGACCAAAATGTTTGAGAATGTTTTCAACTCCAAATGATCCACAGAACCTAAAACCGGCGTATCGTGGTCGCGATCTGGGACGCTCTGTATAATGTAATTCATTTTTAATCAGGTGTATATTCAGTAATGGGATTCAGCCGGTTCGCACCGGTTCGACAGAACCGTTTAGTAAATGGTTCTCAAGTTCGGCGAACCGGTAGTTAAAAGTAATTAGTATACTTTAAATTTTAATTTCATGCTTACTTTTTTTTCTTTTACTTTTAACATTTTTTATAGCGAACCGGTTGTAAAATTATTAGAATCCCACCACTGGGTATATTTATACCCATGAAATGCAAATCCGCGGTGCCTTGTAAAAACAAGAATGGTGATGATTCTGACCCCTTGTTTTTTTAAGTAGATTTTTAGGAAGAATTCGAAGATGTCACGAAAGGACATAAACATAGTAAAATTATTAAGTTTTTAAAATCAAATGGATATTTAAATAACCATATATGCATCATTATTCGGAAATTATATGAATTCATAGAAACAGATATATTCTTTTTGCGTTTTTGTTATTGCGAATGTGCAATAACAAAAACGCAACGATCCAAAATTTCAAGTATAAATAAGTTTTTTGCAAAGAAGGGGGTTAAACCGATGCAGTCTGATAATCTCATATAATCATGGAAGTATAATATATGGAAAAGTAAATCCCGTATACATATACGAAAATCAATGGGATAAGGATTTTTGTAAAAAATTTGACATTCTGGGTGTTTTCCATTATTTTCTCCGCATATTTTCCAATTTTTTTCCATTGCGACACCCAGAATGTCAAATTCATTTTTTTTTTTTTATATTTTTGTATGATTTTGGGGGGGGGGGGGGGGGGGGGGATAATCATAATAAAAAAGTGAATTAATTTTTGATAAAAAAAAAAATTATTTTAATAAATAAAGGTGAAAAAAATCAGTTTTAATTAAAACTAAATATATTTTTGCATTTTAATTAAAAAAATTAAATTATTAAATGCGTTGTGCAATTATTTACTGTGATATTTTTTACAATAATTAGAATTAAAATTTTTCCATACATTGGTGATCTTATTTTTCTTTTAGTGAATATATTACGAAATGTTTTGTATTGTGATTTACTTAATTAAATGTAAAAATTAATAAAGATTACGATTATGTAGTGATTTTTAATTATGTGTTTTGGAAAGTTTATTAAAAAGTAAATAAAAATATTTTTTTTATACAAAAAAAAAAGTTTGTTTTTGATTGTAAAATTTTTTTTTTGATATTTTTTTTTATAAAAATACAGGAGGTCGTTCGTAAATAACCACGGTAAAGTTTTTAAATTTTTCGTGGATAAATACAAATTTTCAAAGTGAATAATAAAAAGTAAATGTAATAAAGAAATAAATAAAATAAAATTGAGTTTTTGAAGTAATGTAATTAAAAAAACCTATTAATTCATAGAAATAATATAGTAGAACTAGAAGCGAAATTAGGTTAGGATTCTTGGTTAAACATCAATGGCGTCCATTTAGGATATTTGTCAAAAAAATTCCATCGATATTTTTAAAAGCTTTATACATCGACATCGACAGCGATAAATTAATTAAAATTGTATGTAAAAATTCATATAAAGTTAATATAAAGCTTAAAACAATAAAATTAAGCTTTATATAAAGCTCAAAATCGATTTAAATTAAAATTTTAGGTTAAATTCCTTAAAAATTTATGAAAAATTCCTCAAAAATTTAGAAAAATGGCCGAAATCCGCCATTGATGTTTAACCAAACCATTTATATGAAAACATAACCTAATTTCGCTTCTAGTTCTACTATATTATTTCTATGTATTAATTGGTGTTGTTTTTTCAATATTATGACGTCATAATCTTAACATGAAATAATGATTTACATTGCTGTAGCAATTAACTAACACCTTCCTGTGTTAAATATAAACCAACACATTTGAAGCAATTTCACAAGGCCACAAACACTATTTAAAGAATTCTACCGTGTTTCCCCTCCAATTGCTCTTCCATACATTATACTTCCATGCATATAATTGAAAATAACCGAGGTAGGTATTAAAACATTTTGTTGAATGAATGAACGCGATTTAATTGCTTATGCAATGCAATTTGTGTACAATAATATAGACTATTATAATAAAATGAAACTTTAAAAGGAATAAATGGTAAATAAACGTTTATTTAAAAAAAAAACAGAATTTTTAACAGTATTCTTCTGTTATATATTGTATATCTTATTATACACTTTATGCGCATAATAATTTTGTGCCTGTGGTGTAAATTTGATAAAAACACCAACATAAAATTCTTAAAAAATCTACATGTCATGGTTTCGAATTCAATTGAAGACATAATACGTTTTATTTTTAATATGGAGTTGCATATTTTCCATGCGGTTAAAGCAAGAAATTAAAAAAACTCACGCTAAAACCAATCGTCGGTTATAAAGCGAAAATGTATTTATATTAATTCAAAATCAATCTAGTAATTTACAAACTAAATAATAGAATTTTCATAATTGCTTTTAGTATTATCTTAAGTAAAAAACCATTCTGTAAAGCTAAATTTCCGAAATCTATATATGAAATCGGACTCTGTCATTACCGATCTATATCTATTATTGATATATTATTTATTATCAATATCTATAATACGAATCAATATCTATAATACGAATCAATCTTATTAAAATAAAATTAAATGTATTTTAAAAATTTAAAATGGATGAAACACAACCATTGATATTTTTAAATGTTCACGAGCTTTTTATTGCAATCTCATATGTAATATAATATTCATTCCTCTTTCGTCAGTGACCAAATTATAATATACAATTTTTCTATATAAGTTAAATTTAAAGGGATAAGTCCTCTTTATAAATAACATAAGAATTTCTTTAATGATATCGACAAACTTTAAGTAAAGTAATGAATGCACTCGGTGGTGTATATGATAAAAATGCTAACCTAAAATTCTAACAAAATTTTGGGGTCGTGGGTTCAAATTCAACTGAAGATATAAAATATGTTTTGTGTATTTGGTTATATTTCGAATCTAAATTTAAACACAGAGTTGCATTTTCCCATTGCGGTTGGTCGTACGGCTAATTACCGACCCCTTAAAAACTACAAATTAAGAAACTAACAACAGAAAGCTGTTGTTGGACGTAAAAACCAAATTGTTGGTTGTAATGCGAAAAATTTTTTATTCTTTTATGAATATATAAATAAATTTTATAAATAAATTTTATTCTTTATTATTTAAAAGTTTGCGATAATATAATATCAAATCGGTGATTTTTTCATATACACTCAAGAACAATTTTAGATATACTTATCTACATAAGAACAATTATTGAAAGTTTGTTGTTAGCATATGATTTAAAGATTAGTATATTAGACATTTATCTTAATTATATAGGATACAAATTTGTTTCGATTTGGGCATAAGAGACTCTCTGAATTTCTTCCGAAATAAAACGAATTTTCAATTCAATGATTCTATATATAAATGCATACTCTGTTCAATTTAAAATATGCCTGAGAATAGGATACTAGATCTGATATTTATTTATTAATTTTACTCTTAGCAACGGGTCAAGCCCTACTGCCATATTCCATAACATATAATAAAAATACAATATATAACATACAAAATACAAAATCGAATGCAGAACAATTGTTCAAAAATAAAAAAAACAAACGAAATTAAAATAATATTACACAAAGAAAACATAATCATAACCAATTGGATTAACCTTCCTGTGATATGACATAACGAAACATTTTTCACATTTAGCATCATACAATTTCTATCGCACCAGGACGAAACACGGACGAGGTCATCCTGCAACAACGCTTCATCATCATTTGATGCAATCGTTGAGAAAATTTTCAAGTTGTCCGCATACAAATGGCACTGGAACGAGCTTATTTCCAACGTTATGTCATTAATGAACAAATTAAACAATAGATATGTAGATAAAATTAATTTAAATCAATTTAATGAATTACAAGAAAATATTTATAAATATTGCAGTTTTTAATTTAATTATATACATTTATCAATGAAAATGTTTATATAGGATGCAATTTTTTAACGCATTTGGAAGTCTTCTAATTTGAATTTATCTATAATATTAAATACATTCCATTTTTACATTTTGCAAATAAAAATGTTGCAATTTTCTGTTGATATAGCATACACATTTTTCTAAAATACATTTTTGTATATCACTTTTATATACACTAGATCAAACAATACCATGTATATTTAAAATCTATATCAGAACATTGTATTTATTGTTCTCATTGCATCCGCTTCCTGTCAACGCGATATTTTATAATAGCAGCTTACTTTCAACATAACTATATATCAATTATTAACCTTTTTTACCATTTTACATAATTTATATAATTATATTAGGTTGTCGAAAAAGTATTGATAATATTTATAAATAGATGTCATTATAATTGAATATTTCAAGTAGTACTAATCTGATCAGGTAACACTAACATATTTTCGAAAGATCACATTTTGTAGATAAAAAAAAAAAAAAAATTAAATTTGTTTAGTCATTTAAAAGTTGTAGTGCATTAAAGATGAGCGAAATTAGTGAAAAAATTCGATACATTTTACAATTTTATTATGAAAAAGGTGAAAATGCAACGCAGGCACATGAACAAATTTGTACAGTTTACGGTGAAGGAACTTTATCAAAATTAACAGCCTATAGATGGTTTGCTCGATTTCGTTCCGATAATTTTGATGTCAAAGATGCACCTCGTTCTGGTCGACCAATCACTGAAAAAGTCGATGAAATCATATCAAAAATTGAAGAAAATCGACACGTAAGCAGTCATGATATCGCTAAAGAACTAAACATCCATCACCAAACAGTTTTAAACCATTTGACAAAGGCTGGATACAAGAAAAAGCTCGATGTTTGGGTACCACATGAATTAACACAAAACAATTTAATGAACCGAATTTTCATTTGCGAAACGCTGTTTAAAAGGAACGAAATCGAGTCATTTTTAAAGCGAATGATTACAGGTGATGAAAAATGGATCACATACGATAATAATGTACGAAAAAGATCGTGGTCCAAGAAGGGTGAAGCTCCTAAAACAGTAGCAAAACCTGGATTAACACTAAGAAAGGTAATGCTGTCTGTTTGGTGGGATTGGAAAGGAATCGTTCATTATGAATTACTAGCACCCGGTCAAACCATTGATTCCGATCTCTATTGTCAACAATTAGCAAGATTGAAGCACGAGATTAAAAAAAAACGTCCAGAATTAATCAATCGAAAAGGTGTTGTGTTCCATCATGACAACGCCAGACCACACACATCTTTGATGACTCGGCAGAAACTTAGAGAGTTTGGCTGGGAAGTTTTAATGCATCCACCATATAGCCCGGACCTTGCACCTTCAGATTATCATTTGTTCCGGTCTCTGCAGAACTCCCTTAATGGTTTAAAATTAAATTCCGCAGAGGACTGCAAAATGCACTTGGATCAGTTTTTTGCCCAGAAAACACAGAAGTTCTACAGTGATGGGATAATGTCTTTACCAGAAAAATGGCAAAGGGTCATCGATCAAAACGGCGCATATTTGGTTTAATAAAGTTCATTTGAAATATATAAAAAAATTGTTTGAATTTTGTAAAAAAAATTATCAATACTTTTTAGACAACCTAATATATATATACAATATACATCTGTATAAATATGGTTTAAATATTTTTCATAATATGCTAAATGCTCATATATAATATGTTTTGTTGATGAATAGCTTTTTATATACGATGCATGGAAATGGAAAATTCAACGAAGAAAAAAAATTAATATGAATTTGGATGAATAAAAGTTATATATTCGTATAAAATAGGAAATGTTAATTAAAACATTTTTCTTTTTTTAACACCTAACATTTTTCATACAGTAAATGCTTTAAGAGGTGACTCACAATCTGAGGGAACGTATAGTTAATAATAACACAAAACTTCAAACCCCTGCCGTTGTGGGTTTGAATGCAACCGTAAACAAGAAACAAACTTCGGAATTCCAATTGGAATGCCAAATTGTTCGATATTTTTCTATCATGTGTTCAATAGGGTATAGCCACTCTTTTCGCAGAACAGTTTCCATATCAATTCTCTCAATTCTTCAATCATACGCAAGAGTTGCGTGCACGCAAACTCCATTTTTAAGTATGAAAGTATACGAATACCTATTCTTGAAATTTTGAATTTTGTAGTTTTTGCGTGTGATTTCATACTTCCTGAGTCTGCGATTTTGTAAGCTCAGAGATATTTGCGTGTGATTTTATATGAAAAATGTATAGGAAAATAAAAAAATTGGGATAGAAATAAATAAAAAAAAAAGTATTTTCAATCTTTTTATAATTATAAAATAGAAATTGGAAAAAATTTAATTATCACCATAGAGATATTAGAAATAATAGAATATAATATCGTATTATTGAAAATATTACATAAAATATCATATTATAATTTTTTTATATATATAGCGACTATAGCGTATGTATTAAGAATAACAAACTCTACTCATTCTCGTGAGTGATTCATTAATTTTATTATGTATTTTGTATTTTTCTTCATTTATACAACAAAAATGAGTGATTTCACAATATTTGAATCTGAGGTGAATAAAATATGCGTGTGGTAATCAAGAATACAAAATCGTATACGCGTTGCGTAAGTTGCGTATACGCTTTTCGGGCACACGCAAAGTTGCGTACACTCAATTTTGCATCTGATTGAAGAATTGAGCCCCAGTTATGTTATATACAATTCGATAATTAATATGTAAACCGTGATATCCTGTGTGATTAGATTACTAAATTTGGTTGGGTACTAAATCCCCGAAACAATTGACCCCTCGAACGAATTGAATCTTAAAACACTGAGATGATATGTTTTTTACACGATGAAATACATTTATGGACTGCCGGTCGAACTTATGTCGTACACACTCTCACTCAGGGTTTTGAATCTATAGATGCCCCACTAGACTGCACCCATGTATGAATATATAATGTCCCCTAAGTTATGTTTCTGCAAGAGAATCTATCTCAGGAGAATTCTCATTTTCAACCACCATAATATTTTTGACATGGTGTACACACGTTGCAGCCCGGTGAGAACCGAAACATCGAACCCTTATTTGCCCTCTATGAAGT
Organism: Dilophus febrilis; assembly: GCA_958336335.1. Taxonomy (NCBI): domain Eukaryota; kingdom Metazoa; phylum Arthropoda; class Insecta; order Diptera; family Bibionidae; genus Dilophus; species Dilophus febrilis. Next base: position 15,621,475 of record OY284468.1, on the reverse strand, counting down.
TTAAAATTGCATGTGCTCTGTTTGCGTTATAAAATTAATACAATACTATGAAGTTTGTATTAATTTATGTGTTATCGTAATTGAGCAAAACCATAAAATATCATTGTGTGATCCAAAGTCTAATTCCCAAGTAATTTCGTTATTGGTCCATTTGAGCAATTATTTTTCGCTATATCACTGAGAAGATCCTCATATATATATTACAGATTTTAACAACTAACATTTTTACCAAAAGTATCGATTTTATTTTGACAAGACGAATAATTTGTGAAAATCGGATCATTTTAGATATGTGCAATTTAAGTCCCGTGGTTTGAAAACATTTTGAAATATGGTTGGTTTGGTGCTGGATCATCCTCAGAAGATTAAAAACACCACTCCAATTTTTTTTCAAGAGATAAATGTAAAATATGAAATTGATTTTTGACAATATTTATCTTTTGTCACTGTCAAATGCCAGTAAAAACCAGTAATTTAAAGATGCCATAAAGCCATTGGGATCAAATCGATTCAAAGAAATACTTCGTCACTTATTTTTTTAATTATTTAGTAATGTATAGCAAAAAATAATTGCTACCAATGATCATAATAACCTATGCACTTATGCAGTTATATATCCTTGTATAGGCCTAAAATTGTTTAAATACAATTTATTATATTAAATTAAAACATAATCTATAATTTATATAAAGGATATCAAAAGCATTTTATGGGAAAATTAGAAAATATAGAGTATTTAGCTTTCTATTATGGGAAAATTATTAAACTGCGACATACCATGTTATTTTTTTGTATGTATACAAACATATTTATTCTATATATGGAGCTCACTAAAAGGAATAATACAACCATCAGAAATGGGCTGAATCTCAATGTTTAAACATATGGTATATAGTGCTTAAAATATAAAAAATAACATACAAATAATTGAAATTTATAATTTATACAAAATATACAACTTGTTTTTATCCATATTTATGCGTTCATATATACTATAATAAATTGTATATTAAACATTGTATATATTTATATATAAGTTTAATAAATATATAAAATCAAAATCAATGCTTTTATTTTTTTTATATTTTTTATGAATATTACCAAATTTAGATGCGATATGTATTAATAAAAATTAAAATAATACTTATCTCATGTTTTCCACTAATATATAACTTATTTTTATAATAAGTTTTAAGAAAATATAGATATAAATATAAAATATTGATAACATATTTTATGTATACAAAAATCATATATAGCGATACATATATTGATAATTATTAAATAAAATACAATTGTGATGAAAAAATTCGCAGCAACCCAAAGCGTATACCTTTGCCAATTAAAACATTCGTCTATCACCTTCTAAAACAATTTAAGTTGCGCATTCCGCATTATTATAATAAATTATATGTTAATATAATTTGTGTTTGTTTTACTACACATTATAATTACTTTTATGATTCTATTTTTTTTACCACGTTTGTCGATGCGTATATATATAATCAATAAATAAATAAATATATAAACTGTTGATAAACATGTTACATTTATATCTGACCAAATGAATTCAGTTTATGTAATTAATTAATATATGTATAAATAATAATCGTATCTATCGTATATAAAAGCGATCATCAAAATGTATTCAGAATAATAATTGATTTTTTATAAAACATATCGTATATACGATATGATATAGTATATGCTGCATTGTAATATTATTACAACAAGTTATATTATATACTTAATAATATGGTGTAAAATTAACTTCATGCGCAAGATATAATTTATATTTAAAAAAATAATATTAATATATGTTGATTAATTCGATATCAGATAAAAATTTAATGATAAGAAGTAAACAAAACAAAAAAATGTATATCTACAAACAACACTTCAAATTATATATGGAAGAAAAATATTGTTAACGTTTTGGACATACACCTTTTTGTATTTGGCATATATAGATACATATATTTAATTTTCTTTATTATTATTATTATTATTATTATTATTATTGCTATTCAATTATAATTGCAAAAAAAAATAATTAATTAATATGGAAGAAAACTTATAAATAAAAAAATGTCAATATAAGTGGTTTTCATGGTAAAAACAAGTACAAGTTGCCATTAAAAGCGTAGGTGTTCACTGTATATTTATATTATACTATATAAATATAAATATTATAAATGTAATAATATATGTATATTTATAAATATACTTGATTGGTATTTAGCTAGGCGGAGCAAATCATTTCATTGGTTTAATATTATATTAATATATTATTGTTATTGTTTTTTATTTTTTTTTGTAAAATACAATATTTATTATTTTTTATTTTCATTTATTTATTTCAAATGAAAAAGAAGCAAATGAAAACAATTGAGTATCTATCATATGTAATATAGATAGGAAAAACAAAACAGGTAACCAAAGGTAATGTTTATTTTATCATTTTGTTATTTTATTTATTTATATATAGATTCGCGTACATTAAATTTTATAAATTCATTTTGTATATATTCAGGTAGAGATTAAATTATTATGCATTTCGTATATTTATAATATAATTTGAATATCTGTTTTTATCAAAATTATAAGATAATACTTTTTGTCAATTTAATTAAAAATAATTTATGATTGAATTTCATTCAATGTGTATTATTTGAATTTGTATTTATTGATATATATATATATATATATGTATATACTTTTAATATGACTAATTAATTTAATACGAGGAAATGATAATTTGACGAGTGAATTATAATTTAATTATATATGTAAAAGATTAAAATTATATGTTATGTTGTTATGTATTTCGAAATGGAGAGGTTTATATATTTCGAGTAACTATATATATGTATATTGTACGTATATATAAATGTATTGGTTCAACTGATAAATCTAAATATTCCCATGAATCAAGGAGGATTTAAATAAATGTGAGGTACTGTAAAATGTGAGATGCTGTAAAAGTAAACCACCAAATGAAATGTTACGCACATTTATACAGTATAGGTACAGCGATATACATAGTGGACACATTTTTGAAAAATCGATTATATTTTTTGAACCAACTGGTGCGATTTTCTGATATGAGATATCACAAATTGATTCAATTTTCAAATCACGCGATAAAAACACAATGAATTTAATGAAACCCAGGTTTTTATTTGTTACTCTAGCAGAATCCGTTTAGCGCCCGTAAAATCTCGGAATTCTATTGCCGTGAGCCCAGATTTTGATGAGATTATGTACGTAGTCTTAAAATGGGATTATGTGTGGATATCCCTTTAAAGTTTATGACAAAAGTGTATGATTTATCTATAATATATCGACCAATCTCAATTATCTTCGAATATATGACCACTTTTTCGACAACTCAGTTTCTCATTCCTTAATTTTTCCATTTCAATTTCAAATATTACAAAATTAAGGTCAAATATTAATATTATACAATAGTTCGTATACGAAGGTCAAACAACGATTTTATTAAATTGAAGTAAATTACAATTTTTTAATTGAACTTATAAGTATTTCTTTATCTATTAATTACATCATTTTATACAAATATCATTTATATCAATCAATGCAAGGCATCTGTTATACCAGTTTTTTATTACAAGTATTATACCATGAACGCATCAAAATATGTATTGCTTATTTTCCATTAATCCATTGTAATTGGGAATAATTACTTTGTAGATACACACCAAATCTTGTACGATAGTTTGATACTGTTTGATACCAATAACATTACAATTTATTTTACAAAACCAACGTATTATTTTACCAAGAGCAAATCAGTGAAACGGAATGTACAAATTATATATATGTCTGTCGTATACAAAACATGATCGTATATATAGATTTATAATTTCAATATAACAACGAATTAATGAATTACGTAAATTATTGATGGATATATAATAAAAAGGTAGTTAAATTATTTACATATGTAATAAAAAAAATAAAGGATAGAGTAAAAATACACATTTACATATGTAAATAACGAAAAAATATGCATTGGAATAACGAAATTTATAAAAGAATTATCTTTGCAGATAAAAAAATCATGACTATATATATACATCGACATCTGTTCCTCGATGTACGCAGTTAATCTGTAAATAGTATTCCGTCACTCATAGTTCTATTTATAATAACAGTGAAAAAATTAAAAGATTTTATAATAAAAAATTAATTTGTTGGTACTGAATATTTGGCGTGTCACGGTAAAAATGTTTGTGTATATTGTATATTTTAAATACATAACTATATAATGGTGTATTATCGATTTATTGAATTCAAATAACAAACATAAACTCAATACAACAGGATTGGGGTCGTGATGCAGGTTGTAATGGTTAAAATAGGCATTTTTGGGTGCTACTTACATTAAAATATTAGCAATGGTATCTCACCCAAATTAATTTTTTGTTGAAGAATGTGAGGTATTCATGAATAATTATACAGAACTTCGATTAGAAATTTATATAGAATTGTCTCAATGGAAAAACATACAGAATTTCCTTATACGAGATTTTGCAGATTTTGCTTATACAGAATTATATAGAATTTCCTTAACAAAATTATACAGAATTTCTTCACTAACTTATTCAGAATGTCCTCTATATAGCAAATTATACAGAATTTCGATAATCAATTATTCCTAGTATCGTTAAAAAAGTTATACTGAATTTCCGGAATGAAACTTATACCGAATTAGGAAAATTAAATATAGGATTCCCCGGTAGAATGAAACATTTTCTACACCTAACGAAACCTCTTCCAGGCAAAACGAAACCTTTTCCATATACAAAATAACATAAAAATGAATAAATAAAATAAAAACGAAAGGTTTCGTTTGTTATGGAAAAGATTTCATTTGACCAGGACATCCTATAGAATATTATCACTAATTTTTTTTGAAAATTCCTTACTAAAATTATTCAAAATTTTCTTATAGAAACTTAAGAATAAATGTTATCCTAAGGATTGACAACTTTAAGTTTATTTTGTAATGTTAAATTTTATTACGTGTAGTAAAATACAATTAAAGCACGGGCTAGAATGGTTAAAACTGAAACTTCGGTGTCATTTTTAGCAGAACTACAGCAGAATTGGTTTAGCGCCCGCAAAACCTTGGAATTATATTGCCGTTAGCCACTTTAATAGACTGATAGGTGTATATATAAATCGTATGGTTTATAAATCGTCGTATACAAACAGCATTATACTGTAATTTAATATAATACACAAAAAAGAAATATACAACATAAGAGATAGATAAATAAATATTACAAACTAACTATATACCTCAAACGGATCATTCATTCGTCTTTTCCATGTCAAGTTAATTGAATTTCTGATGTATTTATTACTTAATGCTTAAATAAATATTTCATTTTGAATTTGCATATATTGGATATGAATTTTTATTTTACATCAAGGTGATTGATTTAAATTCACATTGAAATATATATTTATTTATTTTATTTTATTTCATATTATTTTTGTTGATAAATACAATAAATATTCAGTATTTATATAAAAAATATAAATACAAAAAAAAAGTCTTTTTCGAAAACGATCGATTGAACTCTTTAGTAGGTTTCTTTTTTCTTGTATATAGATTGTATTTAATTTGATTTTAGATTTCTTTTTTGTTTGTTTTTTATATATATATATACACAATTTTTTATTTAGAAACCCATTTGATAATTTAGAATTTGTATAATAATAATGTTTTTAATATTCATTAAAATCCTTGTATGTGATTTAAAATATCGTTTTCAGTATATAAATACAATTTATTATTATATTATCGGATAGTATCGGATACATCAAATATGTGAATGAAATGAATATGCAATTCTACGTATATAATGCTATTCTATTCATTGAATATATATTTGTACAATTGATTGCAAATATACTGAAAAGTACCAATATTTATAGATTTTACCTACATTTTAATAATACACATGCGGTATATTATTTATTCAATTATATCAATTACAGAATATAAATATAGATATTATATAAAAAATAAAAATAATTAATTTTTCGCTATACAACCAACAATCTGGTTTTAGCGTCCAACAACAGCCTTCTGTTGTTAGTTTCTTAATTTGTGTCTTTTACGGTGTCGGTAATTAGCCGTACGACCAACCGCAAGCGGAAAATACATCTCTGTGTTAAAATTCAGATTCGAAAATAACCGAAAACACAAAACATACTTTATGCATTCAGTAGGATTCGAACCCAAGACCCCAAAATTTCGTTAGAATTTTCGGTTGGCATTTTTAACATTACACCACAGAGTTATAAATATTATATGTGTATATTAAAACATTGGACATATATGAATACAAACATTAATGTTGCTATATAGAGATTGGAACAATTTATGTATATATACTATATGTGTACTATCAATAAGTTTTTTAATTCTCCAATTCAAAATTGTGATTATGCTTCGCTGTTATATATTGCAACAAGTTATTATTATTTTTTTAATTAAATTAGATTGTTTATATAGAAAGCATATACATAAATGTATGGAATTGCAAAATCACACAACAATATATTTTAAATATATATATATATATAATGTAAACTCCGGTTTAAAATACACGACGGAACCTACATGGAAAAAATATGTATATATTATCACTTTTTATTTATATGTAAATACCTACGTGTATTTTATATATATATGTTTAAATTAATTTGCATAAGTATATAGTAAATATATTATTATACCAGGTATTATGCTAAAAACATAACAAAATCTACGTGTATATAAAAATTTCTTTTTTGTTCCCACATGAAAAATTGATTAAAATTAATATTCTACATATATCTTGCTATTTAATATTTTTTATACGTTTTTTTTGTTTATATACGGAAATTTCGGGTATACGCAAACAAATCTTAAAATTTTTTGGTTAATATTCATCACTTGAACAATATATGTTTGTATAAAAATATATGATATTATTTATTTTATATATAAAATCTCATTGTGTAAATTTTATTCAAAAATTATTTTTTTTATTCAAAAATTAGTGTAAATTTGTTATATTTGGAATATTTTTAACACATTATTATATATCTATATATAATCGGTGTTTGTTGTTTGCATATTATAATTTTATAATGTTCTAATTTAATTGAAAAAAAAATAACTTATATATAAAAATAAATATGCACGAACATAAAAATTAATGTGAAACACGTAAAATTTATGTCATTATAGTATAATTTTGAATAATGAAATAAGTAAAGAAAAAAATGTTGTCTTGTCTTTTATGTGTTGTTGTGTTTCTTTTGTATGTTTTTGCGTTTACACATTGTAATGATTTTTTTAGAGTTCAATTACTTTAATTGATAATTGTTATATATATTTATATAAATTTATTATTTATATAAATTTTCTTTTATCGCATGATTTTTATATCAGATATCAGATATATCAGATATCAGATCATACATTGCGCTTGATCATCGTTTAGAGAAGGATCAATGTTGTATTTTATACCTATATTTATATAGTTATAGACAGGGTCGTGGAGTGGGAGTCGGAGTCGAAATATCTGGACCAACTCCCCGACTCCAACACATGAAAAATCAATTCATTTTCATTTTTTTTGAAATTACATTGACAAATTTTTTATTATTTTAAATTTGAATCTAGCAAACTTTGAAAAAAAATCTGAAAACAACACTATTTAAATCGGAGATATTAAAATGGTTATATATCTCCGTTGTAAATTGTCTTGCATTTTTTATATATTAGGTTGTCTAAAAAGTATTGATAATTTTTTTTTCCAAATTCAAACGATTTTTTTATATATTTCAAATTAACTTTATTAAACCAAATATGCGCCGTTTTGATCGATGACCCTTTGCCATTTTTCTGGTAAAGACATTATCCCATCACTGTAGAACTCTGCGGAATTTAATTTTAAACTATTAAGGGAGTTCCTGCAGAGACCGGAACAAATGATAATCTGAAGGTGCAAGGTCCGGGCTATATGGTGGATGCATTAAAACTTTCCAGCCAAACTCTCTCAGTTTCTGCCGAGTCATCAAAGATGTGTGTGGTCTGGCGTTGTCATGATGGAACACAACACCCTTTCGATTGATTAATTCTGGACGTTTTTTTTAATCTCGTGCTTCAATCTTGTTAATTGTTGACAATAGAGATCGGAATCAATGGTTTGACTAGTGCTAGTAATTCATAATGAACGATTCCTTTCCAATCCCACCAAACAGACAGCATTACCTTTCTTGGTGTTAATCCAGGTTTTGCTACTGTTTTAGGAGCTTCACCCTTCTTGGACCACGATCTTTTTCGTACATTATTATCGTATGTGATCCATTTTTCATCACCTGTAATCATTCGCTTTAAAAATGACTCGATTTCGTTCCTTTTAAACAGCGTTTCGCAAATGGAAATTCGGTTCATTAAATTGTTTTGTGTTAATTCATATGGTACCCAAACATCGAGCTTTTTCTTGTATCCAGCCTCTGTCAAATGGTTTAAAACTGTTTGGTGATGGATGTTTAGTTCTTTAGCGATATCATGACTGCTTACGTGTCGATTTTTTTTCAATTTTTGATATGATTTCATCGACTTTTTCAGTGATTGGTCGACCAGAACGAGGTGCATCTTTGACATCAAAATTACCTGAACGAAATCGAGCAAACCATCTATAGGCTGTTAATTTTGATAAAGTTCCTTCACCGTAAACTGTACAAATTTGTTCATGTGCCTGCGTTGCATTTTCACCTTTTTCATAATAAAATTGTAAAATGTATCGAATTTTTTCACTAATTTCGCTCATCTTTAATGCACTACAACTTTTAAATGACTAAACAAATTTAATTTATTTTTTTTTTATCTACGAAATGTGATCTTTCGAAAATATGTTAGCGTTACCTGATCAGATTAGTACTACTTGAAATATTCAATTATAATGACATCTATTTATAAATATTATCAATACTTTTTCGACAACCTAATATTTATATTATCTGTGAAAATTAAATAACAACAATATATACGTATATTTTTTACAATGAGATTTACAACAGAATTTACAATGCATGTGAATGTACACTAAATTAAGTCTTTTTCTTTATGAGAACGTATTATCCATACCAATCAAAGACTAGGAAGGCTTTGTCTTTTACTTTACCAATTTCTATTTATATTCTATATCTTTATATATAACCACTGAAAATTGAGAAATTTTTTTTTTATAATCCAATTCATTTATTCAAAAATTTTTTTTTTTTTATATTGTACATTTCATTAACTTATTCTACCCAATAACCAATAACAAAAAAACAAAAAAACAAAAAAAAATTGAGAAATCTAGAAATGTTTTAAGCATAGTGTGGTATTCACAAGTAATCAGTTAAAGTAATGTATATACTTATTCCTCAAGTGAAATTAACATTAACTCAAGTAAATTTTGTATACAAAATAATTTTACTTTTTTAATAATAACGTAGTATGTTTTTGATTTTTTATGAAAAATCAAAATTACTTGAAGAAATATGTATATCAACACATGTTCCTTGAGGTTATGCAAGTAAAAAATTATTTTAGACCTCTGTTAGAAAAAAATTGAAACATTATAATTTCTAGACCCATTTCTTACGAACAGCATACTAGTTTCGAAATTCAAAAGTAAAAATGTTTCTTGAGCATTACTTGACGGTTTTTTTACATACTACACAGCATACTAGGCTTTACACAAAACTAATCAAGTTAGCGAATTTAAATGATAACAGGAGGCGAATCATGATCGACGATAACGATAGTATCGTCCGTCGACTAAAATAACGATAGATGAGTATCGTCTTTTTTTGTGAGAATTGTGGTCGCCGATAGTGTCGATGTCGGTATTTTTGACATATCGTTGGGTATTTTGTTTAGTTTGATTGTTTGCTGTATACATTTTTTTTTTTAAAAATCAATTTGAAAAATAAAATTAAAAAAGTGTAAATCGTGATATAGTAATTCTTATAGTTATAGTTATTACAAGATACAATGAAGTAACAATTTTATATACATTTTTTCAGCCAAAATAATTAAACAAATTACATTTTATTAATTTTATTATTATTATTTATATATTTTATTATTTGTAATCACTAAAATAATTACGATTTTAAAAATATTGAATATTTTGTTTATTTGTTCTACAATTATATTTATTCATAAATAACAAAAATTGTCGTAACGATACCTCAAAGGCAATCGTCGAAAATCATCGTCAAACTAAACGACTATCGACGACCATGATTTCATTTTTCATCATTATCGACAATCGACAATCGCTATTGTCGATCATGATTCGCCCCCAGGTATTATTTTTATTATTTAATTAAATGGAAATCTGAAAATAAAAATTAAAATATAGTTAATAAAAATTATAAATTTAGTTAATTCCTATATATGCAATTATTATATATAATTTATTTCCCTTGAAACATTATAAAATTCTAAATCTTAAATCGTGCACATAAAAATGAGTCTGCCTAGACTCTTTAGGTATACGAATGCAGACCAAAACGGTGTTTTTTTATATGCATAATTTATTTTTTCAGACCGATTTTTGCATATAGATCAGCAAATAATGAAAATTTTGGAAGCTACATGATATTTCTACCATATTCTATTCTATTCCATTCAATTAAAAATAATTTAAATATTATTAAAATCTAAAAGGGTCTGGCTAAATTTTATTTATATTTAGATTTTATTTTAAATCAAACTCTAGACGACTCAGTTCCGTTAATTATTTTCCATTAGCTATAACGAATGTAGCCGGTATTTGTTATAGATGATGAAATAGATTACAAATATTACGTCTAAAAATATGTTTGCACTGCATTTATATTTAATGATTTTAATACACAAATAAAAATGGGTTTACTGTACATTCAAACACAATAATTATTACTTGTCTTATATTTGTGCATTGACTACTATTTGATCTAATATAATTCAAATTTAAAGATATTAAAAACGAATTAAAAAAAATCAGCAAAAAATTTTTGATAATAAAAATAAATAAAATTAAATTGCCTGTAACATGTGTTTCATTTAACCTGACAAAGTGGAATATCTAATAAACTAACGTTACTTGTATCTATATATGTTTTATATTGTATATAATAGACGGAAGCATTCATAAAAAGAAATATCAAATACAACCAACAATCTGGTTTTAGCGTCCAACAACAGCCTTCTATTGTTAGTTTCTTAATTTGTGTCTTTTACGGTGTCGGTAATTAGCCGTACGACCAACCGCAAGCGGAATATACAACTCTGCGTTAAAATTCAGATTCGAAAAATAACCAAAACACAAAACATATTTTATGCATTCAGTAGGATTCGAACCCACGACCCCAAAATTCCGTTAGAATTTTAGGTTGGCATTTTTAACATTTACACCACAGAGTTATGTATAATTTAATATGTTACCTTTGTGAATTTTGGGGGAAAAGGGAATTTTCCTTTTAAAAATGTATTTTATTTAATTATTTAATAGTTTTAGCATTCGATTAGAAATAATTTTTAAAAGGAAAATTCCTTTTTTCCCATAAAATTCACCAAAAAAAAAGTTATCTCAGATCAAATTTCCCCTCCCAGATCACACGTTGTACCAGTACCAATAAAATTAATATAAAATTGATATATTAAAAAAATAGTAATAAATAATAGATTTTTTTTTTTTTTTTTTTTTATTAATCTAATTCATTTATTTCAATTTCATTTTTTTTTTTTTTTTTTTTTTTTTTTTTTTTACACTTACATTTTACATTTTACAATATTTTAACATTTTACATTATATTTTAACAATAAAAAAAAGAAAAACCCATTGAAACATAAAAAAAAAAAAAAAATAAAAAATAAAAACAAAATTAAAAAATACATGAACTCGACCTAGCAGCATGGTCCTTCGACCGTAGCCCCGAGTCCAGTTACACAATTACTTAAAATTAAACTCACTAACCATCGCATCTCTAAATCTTTCCATTTCCAACATTACACCCGCAACACACTTCCAATTACACACCTCACCATTCGCCCTCACCATTCTTCCAGACAACAATTCTTTCACCCGTTCTCTCGATAACACACTCACACCCAACCATTTCATTCTCACCCCCGCCAAAATCGGACATTCACCCACAAAATGCCATACGTTCTCGAGCACACACATATTACATAAACTACAAATCCAATTTTCCTCCAAACCCCATCCCCTTGCATTCAGTCCCATAGCATCTCCCCTAGCACGCAATATAACCCTTATCTCATGAAATACCAGATTCACTCTCATATATTCTTGCATTCCATTTCCCCATTCTAACCCCGGATAAACCCAATCATACTTCTGCCTTCGTCCTTCCGTGACCAACTCATTCATACATCGTTCTTCTACCTTTATTATCAATCTTTCAGCATTCTCTCTCCAATATTCGATATCCCTTGATTCCCAATCCCATTCCATTTCACATTCTGCTACCTTACACTTCCACACCACAACCCATCCAACATTCTTCCTCACCATTTCCCATAAAATCTTTCGCGCCAACCGTGTCTCACCCTTTCCCAACATACCACTTATATATCTAACATGCAATCTAAAGCAAAACACCCATATCGGTAATCTTCCCAGTTCCAAATAAATCACACATTCTCTACTCGTTCTATGCAACCACAACATTCTCTTTAAAACATACCGTTCAAACCGCTCCACTTCATCATACCTATTCACACCCCATACCTGACATCCATAACTCACTATACTCCTAAATACACTATCCAACACTTTTAGTTTTGCATTCACACACACATCCGACCTGCTCATTACCCCATCCCACACCTGACTCACCCCAGCCTTTGCCTCCATAATCTTATTTTTCAAGTGACCCCTCCACGATCCACCATCCGATACCTCAACCCCCAAATATTTATACCTGCTTACCACATCTACCAACTTACCCCCCAATTGCCACTCCTCATCCTTCCTCACTCTCCCACCTCTCCTGAACACCATCATTTTTGATTTTTCCAAATTTATCTGCAACCTCCATTTAACACAATATCTTTCAAGTCTATCTATCATCCCCTGCATACCCCGTACACTATCAGCCAAACACACAATATCATCCGCATAGGCCAACAACCTTACATTTTCCCCCGCTATCCATAAACCACCCCCAATTTCATCATATAAATCATTCAAAAATAACGCAAATAGTGTAGGACTCAACACACACCCCTGCTTAACCCCCGATTCACACTCAAAATACTTAGATTTACTCTGCAACCCCCACACACACGCTTTATTATCCACATACATTCTTTTAATCATACTAACCATTTTACTCGAGACACCCATTTCATACAATTTACACCACAATAACCCCCTGTCCACACTATCAAAAGCAGCCCTTAAATCTATGAAAAAACCATACACACGCGCACCCTTCACCTTTAATTTCAATTCCAAAATACCCTTTAAACTACACACATGATCAATAGTTGAATACCCCTTTCTGAAACCCGCCTGACATTCATTCAATATATTTTCCTCTTCCATCCACTCAACCAGCCTACCATTCAATAAACCCGCCAATACCTTCTCCATTGAATTTAAAAAAGATATACCTCTGTAATTCTCCACTTTTTGCCTATCACCCCTTTTATGCAATGGAAAAATCACAGCCTTCCTAAATTTATCCGACATTTGTACTTCATCATTCCACAACCCATTTATTCCATTCACAATCCACATTCTTGCATCCCTCCCCAACCATTTTAAATATTCACTCGGTATCCCATCCTCACCAACCGCCCTATTAGGCCTCAATCTCTTCAACATCCATTCAACTTCATCGATTCCAAAATCCCTATCCATCCATTCATTTATAACACTTGGCTCTACGAACTCCATCCTACCACCATCTTCCATCGTATTAAACTGACCACTAAAATATTTAACCCACTCATCTTCAGCAATCATACACGTCCCATTTATACTATTCCTTTTAAAACTGCAAGCCACTTTCCAAAATTCCTTCGCATTCCCACACTCATTTAACTTTCTTATCATATCACTAACATATTCTTTTTTTTTCTTACCACACCATACCTTATACTCATTCCTACATTTCACATAGGCCACTCGATCATCCATACCATATCCTTTTCTCCATTTTCGCAACATTTTTATCACCTCCTTCCTTCTTTTATCACATGACCAATCGTACCATTTCTGCTTCCATTTTTTGCGCCCCAACCTGACATTTAATCCCATCTCACCTGCCACCTTCACACATAAACCGCACAGATCATCCAAATTGTTCATATAGCCTTCCCTTGAGTTTACTTCCCTTTCCACCCTTTCTACATAATCATCTTTTTTATCCTCCTTCCACCTCAATACCGATTTATTCAACTCTTCTATTACCTTTAGGTAATAGAAATAATAGATTTATGTTTAATGATCGACAACATTCCACAACGCAATAAACATTTAAACAAAAATGAAACTGATAATGATAAAACAAAAAAAAATCGATATGATAAAAAGTGATAAGTATACACTTTTTCTGAACAGATCAATAACCCCGAACAATAGAAAATCTCAAAGTTTTATTTTTTGTATTATTAAGTTGTTGCCTTGAAAATAAATTAGAAAAACTACAGATAAAATCCTAATAATTTTTATTCGTATAATAGATGAAACATTTTCCCCCTTTAATACTTTTGATCAAAGTTAAAAAACGCAAAATAGCAAAAAAATCAAATAAATCCATTTGATCATAGATTAAAAACACAGCAATTATTGTCATATTTGGCAAATTTTGACAAAAAATAACCACAAAAATATAAAATAGTTCGTAGCCGCGATTCTATTGAAAAGTAACACGATAGTGACATGACTTTTTCGTCATATTTTATATTTTATAATTTTTCATATTTTATTTTTATAATTTTTAATGTCGAATTAAGCAAGTTGTTCCCCTTGCGTAAAAAGAGTAAAAAATAGTCACTAAAATAAAAATGTGTGAGTTGTCAAGATAGAAATAATAGTAGGTGGAAGAATCGTTAGAAGAAAAACATATAGAAATACCACGACCACGGATAGAAATATACATTTTTTTTTGAGTAGTAGATGGCAGTAGATGTAAATAGAGCAAAAGGTCTCCGATTGCCAAATAGTATTGTCAATTTATTGAACTTAGTCTCAATTTATTAAAATTTTTAAATATATAAAAAAAAATTTAATAAATTGAGAATACTTTGACAATCGGAGACCATTTGGCGTTCTCTATTCTTAAAATTCGTCACGACACGACACGATAACCAGGAGTGAATTTAGCTCAATTTAATACTTTATGTGGGGTTCATAATTTTTATACAGAGTCATACGGGGATTATCTTTCGACCTACTATTACTTCTATTGTTGTCAAGGGCTACACATACTGATGGAAGCGACAGACCAACATGGTTGCTCTCAATAGGTGAACACATACTGCCGGAGCCGACGGTCCGTTTTTCATATATTTTTTTAATTCAATTAATAAATTTTATTTTACTTACTTAAAATTGATTTTCTATAATCCAATATTGTAAATTCACTTATTTCATTTATTATTATTAAATTTTATTTTATTTTATTTTGTTTTTTTTTGTTCAAATACACACAATAACAATAATAATAATTTTCATATAAAAAAAATGTAAAAAAGGGGATGAAAAATAGAAATATTTCTATTCTCTTCCGTTTTTTAACGAAACAAATACTGAGGGAATTGTTGGAGAGTAAAAGGCGGATAGAAATAGAAAAAAACGGACCGTCGCGTCCGTCAGATGTTTACCACTTTAGTAAGTAAATATATATATTTTTTTTAATAAAATCATTATATACGCATACATTTAAATAATAATAAATTATAATATTTATTTTTTTTTCTATAATTTTCCAAAAACAGTCATTATTTTTTGTTTATTGATAATAATAATAATTAATATAATTAAAAACAAGGGTCATTTTTCATACAGAATACCACTTATTCGTGACTTATTCGAATGAACCCACAATAATTATGACTCCTTCGAAGTCACTCACTAATAATAGTCGCTTTTCAATAGAATGGTGGCTGTTGTCATTATTGTCATATTTGCCCAATTTTCACAACAATAACCACAAAAATATAAAAAGGACTTGTCGTAATTGCCATATTTTCCAAATTTTCCAAAAAAAAACCCAAATAAAAGAATAAAATTAATTTGCATCTGTACACCAAATTTACTTACACATCCTATCTATGCATATCGATGATGCGATCGCTGATTTGTGTGAAAAACTCTCTTAAAAATAATTCTATATATTTATACTTCTACTCATAAATGAAGAAATTTTTAATTTATTATAATTATTATTATTTAAATTCAAATTAAAAGGTAATGCACATGAACGAATACAAATGAAATTTTATATCGAATAAAAGCGTAAACAAAAATATAATCTCATTCGTGACGTTTCAATTTACTACATACACAAAATTTAATAGGTATATACAGCGAAATTCGCAACCTATTCTAATTGATAAATCTTGGATATACAGTCCAAGCAACATAAATACACGAACGCACTACGGTAAATACCATAGAAATAATACAGTAGAACTAGAACCGAAATTAGGTTAGGATTCTTGGTTAAACATCAATGGCGTCCATTTAGGATTTTTGTCAAAAAAATTCATTCGATATTTTTAAAAGCTTTATACATCGACATCGATGTAAATACCTATTAAATTGTTTACATGGTTTCGTTGTTTCTATGATAATTATTGTTTTAATATAAATTAAAATTAAATAGAAAAGAAAATAAAAATAAAGCTTAAAACAATAAAATTAAGCTTAATATAAAGCTTAAAATCGATGTCAATTAAAAAATTAGGTTAATTTCCTTAAAAAATTATGAAAAATTCCTCAAAAATTTAGACAAATGGCCGAAATCCGCCATTGATGTTTAACCAAACCATTTATATGAAAACATAACCTAATTTCGCTTCTAGTTCTACTATATTATTTCTATGGTAAATATCGTTCCTAAATTGTTGTTGGTGTATTTTATATTTTATTCAAAACTTTGAGAATATCGTCAAAATTAAGACGGTTGCTTGAAAAATGCATCCTATGATCCTATATAGGTAAAGTTAATTATAGAACGTTATAATAATAATGTTTATTTAATCTTGGAAACCGTAAGTCTAAAATCAATATATTTTTATTTTGGGTCTATCTCGTGACCACCAATCTGTTTTTTTGCGGAGATTCACCGCAGCTTTTAAGAATCTCCAAAGCAGCCAGCCAAGAACGAACGTCCTTTCAACTTCATCGTTGCGCAGTGCGTTTTCTCATCCTCTAGAAATACATGAATGTATTGCATTGGAAAATGTTCTCACAAGGTGGTTAAACATCAAGATGGTTACGTCTGTAGGCACCATGTTCGGTTGTTATTCCAAAGTATTGATAAACGGGAATATCCTACTGGTTCCATAGAACGGTTGGGGAAAATCGTAATAGTTAACTATTCCACGTAAGAATAAACAGGGCTTCACAAAAAATTGTTGTGAACTAAATAAATAAATTGGGAATACATTTTTGCTATAATGTAATTAATAATAATATTTGATATTTATTATTTATTTACTATACGCGAGTATACCATATAATAATGTGAATATGATTAAAATCAGTATATATAGAATTAGATTAAATAAGTGTATAAAGTATAAATAGAAATTAATTAGTTGATAAAAATAAAGTCATAGCAATATTACAAATATTAATAACATTCATTAAGCGTTTATATGTTTAATAAAATATATGTACATCACCGCATGTAAATTATTAATGTAATTATTGATAATATACAGAGCTAAAAATAAAGAGAAATTGGTATTCATCGTTTGATTGTAATTTTGTAATAAAATAGAAAATACTATGAATTCCAAAATATTATAGAAATATTTTGTGTTAGTTCATTTTATTATATACCCAATAGCCCAATACAATAATATTTAAATGCTTATAATAAACAGAAAATCCAAATAAAATGCTTCTTTTTTTAAAATTGGCAAAGTGTGTATTTCTATTTTTCTTTATATTATATATGTAAATTTGTACTTCTACATTCCGTATTTGGCAATTCTCGTTACAAATAAATGAATAAAAACAAAACCATTTATAATATTTTATATTATATGTAATTGTTATGTGTATTCTTTTTTTAATATTCAAAATGTTATTTAACATTTTTTATGTACATATGCATGTATATATACTTTTGATAAAAGCCGGCATAATATCTATTGTCTTGCGATTATAAATAATATGATATTTTTATATGTATATATACTGCTTTCTTATTATATTATACGAATATATTAAAAAAAACTTGCAAATTCAATTTAAAGTTAGAGCATATCTGAAATATGTTTATGTATAGAATATAGATACTGCGACAATCAAATACTGACAGTTGACAATATTTAATGTAAAGCGGATATCAGACGGCAGAATATATAATATATTCTAATTTTTTGCGCTTAAATTTTAATATAGGATTTTTTAGTAAGAGCGGAATGGATATAAATAAAAATGAGGAGGATGTCAAAAGAAATAATTCTTGCACTTAAGACTATAAATTCTGAAATTTAGAAAATCATTTCTAAATTATTGCACTTACATTTTAAGAACAAATTTTATCAATACAAAATTTTTAGTTTCAAAATTGCCTGCTCATTTTTATTGCAGATGGTAAGAAAAATATATAATATTTAATAAAAAAAGAACCTTTTCTTGTAATTTTTACATTCATATATAGTTCTGTATATTTCACACATAAATGGTTTCCCTTTTTCATTATAGCATAAATATTAGAATATATATTCTGTCGTCTGATATCCACTTTATACATTTTTTTTTACATTCATAATAGTGATGATAATAGTGATGATAATCACCTCCACATGTTAAAGTATCACAGAGATACCTATATAGGGCGCATATTGTAATTACTAATTAATTTTATTTATACCATTTAATTAAAGATTAAACCGTTAAATTTAATTCTTTAATTCATGTTGGATTTACATGATTGCGAAATTTCCATCATATAAAAATTTTGTCTATAGATATGCAAAAAAGCGGATATTTTTTCAATATAGGAAACTTTTAGGCATGTCTGAAAATATAAAAAAATATACATGCCCTTTTTTTTACCTACAGAAATAAGGACAATTATTCCAGTATTTCAATGAACAAGGTATAATCCAAAACAAGATATAACCAAAATATATAAAACGAGTGAATATTAATATATTTTTACAATTCATTCAAACGATATTTTTTGTTATAACCATCTCGTTTCATTTTGTCTAAATATTTTATAGCGATCTGGAACACAATCATCGCCTATAAAAAAAAGTACCAGCATAATACTTTCCCAGTTCAAAGCATCCCACGTACTCTGGATGGGGGATAGACTTTTTTGGTTAAGAGGTCTTGGATTTATTGTATTGTGTAGCAACAAAAATCACTTTCGCAAGAAAAGAAATTTTGCAAATCTTATTTATTTATATTTATTTTGATTATGAATATAATTTTCCGTCATTGAGAAGTTAAGTTTAAGTAAAAATGTTTTAACCCATACGAAAAAATTTTTAATTTTCCTGAAAAACAATGGATACACTTTTTTTTTGTATATGTTTTGGTATATAGGTTTGGTACCACTAAAATTATATTCGTTTAATAACTATTTATTTATAATTTATTTGGCACACAATGTTCCACTTATTCATTATGTTAATTTAATTTATTTATACTCCCGCACGTGTGTTTCTGTATGTAGTTTGATGAATTTTGTTTTTGCAACTGGTTTGCCACTGATGAGTTGGTTTGCCTCCGTTACATAGTGAGTATAAGTGTGTGGTGTTTTAATATGTAAAGTGAATGTGTGATTTGTAGTGTGCAGGACCGCCACAAAGCCATTTTTTTCTTATAAAAAGCAATCGAAAACATGAGACCAAGCTCCTAAATTAGCAAAATCGGTAAAGCGGTTTGGGAGTTATGATCTAAATGTTTTACTGACTGTAGTTAAACATTGATGAAAGTTAGAGTTATATAGTCCGTATAACTATGTGTCAACTGTCAACTATCTATGCATTTCAACGCAAAAATTAAAATTTTATTATTTATCACATTTTACATGTTATGAATTGATTTGTCTAAAGTTTGACAAAGTAAAGCTGGGTTTGATTGTGAAGGCGAAAGAAAGAAGCGATTTATTTTTCAATCCTGTTGACCAATTAACATTGAGTTTAAGATTTATCGGTCCATTAATCATTTTTTGGTTATTAAAAATTGAACAGCACGATGCATCGTGTTCAGAGCAAGTTGTATTAAAATATCTTGAAGATGTATCTTACGATGTTAAGAACTGTCACGTCCAGTGATATTATAATATCCCTAAAATGGTGGGCAAATAAAGTGGCTTACAAGCTCGCTCGATTTAAGTTGCATTCAAATTCGGCAACATATATCCGCAATGCAGGTCACCATTTTAATTTAATTGGAAAATTTGTTTTTTTTTCTCATTATTAACATAATGGTCAAACATTTTTATGAAATGTAAACCTTTAACGAATTGCATACTAGAGCCATCCATCTCGAGCTGACGCATTATCATCATTAAGATCAAACTAACGTTGCATTTGTATCAGAAAGGTTTAACTGAGATCAGTATTTATGAAACCAATTCAAATGCAACAATTCCAGGCACAGGAATCAGACAATAGTAGTGACAATAGTGATAATGAAACATTTTTCCCTAATGAGCAAAATTTCACGATAAACTTTCATAATACCATACTACCGTTCTTATTTCGGAAACCGCAAGTGGTTTTGTGTTGCGCACGGAAAGATTTTCAATTACCAACATGGAATTTAACAAATGTGTAGAAAGATTGAAGCAGAAATAAAAATTTATATAAATTATTTTAAAGATGAAATTAGACATTTTATATAAATATGTTACATAAGAGAAAAAATGCCACTAATCATCTACCTTTCTAATTGTTGAAGAAATTCCATATCATAAACACATTTGACGCAATTATCAATAAATACACAAATACATTTTTTGTCTATAAATTTTCATTTTTTGATCGCAAAATAAAAATTAAATTTTGAGATTTGAATTTAAAAATAGAAAACAAGTTTTGGCTGCTATATTAATTTCAGAAAGGGATGTGGGTGTAACACAGGATTAGAATGCGCTTGGGGCTTCGAATATGAATCGTACACCACTGTTATAGATCATAACACAACGAATGGAATAAAACATTTGAATTGGGTACCGTTATTCGCTCGCTAATGATACTTGCTACACTTGGCAATATCAAACCTTTAGGCGATTTAAATAGTTTAGGGTAATATTAAATGTTTATATGTTTTTTGAGAACCTCAACATTTCGTTTAATAATTATCTATCTCAATTATAACAGTCCTCATGCAATAATTTACAACAGAATCCTTTACCGCTTACCTATAAACTGAATTATTGTTACAGCCGAAGGTATTTACGTACAGGTAAATAAAATTGCCAAATAAAAATATATATTTTTGAAATATTTTTTTTAATATTCTAAATATGTTTTCGTGGAAGAAAATTCCATTTATAATAATATATAAAAACGCGTGTGCGAATTATTTGAATGAAATAAATAAAAAAAAAATAAATATTTCATTATCAACAAATATAAATAACAAAAGGAAAATAGTATATTCTATATAATCAATCGGAATCAATCGGAAAATACATAAGATAAGAGGTTTGTGATACAAAATTAATTTTAGAAAAATTTTTATATTATTGATTGTCACAATTTGCCACTTCATGGCAATTCGCCTATTAAAATACATAATAAATATCATGTAATATGGTTTTATTTGTATTGCATTGAAAATTAAAAAAAAAAATAAATAAAATCTATTACCATGAGATAATGAATAATTTGGCAATTCAAATAATATTTTTTTATTGTGATATTAATATATTATATTGATAATAATTGTAATGTAAAAACAAAAATATCGTGATATCAATAAACAAGTGCCGACTGGCGCCAATATTTCGTGTAAATTCAACATATATATAAATGTAACTCTTGTGTATATTTAATTTTTTTTTCATTTTATTATCAGATAATAAATATGTATATATAGTTAATAATAATTCTATATATTTATAAAGGTAAAGCTAATTATATATACACGTATATGACGATATCAATACAATATCAAATACGTGTATAAAAAATTATTTTTTTTTGTATATTACAATAAACATTGTTTAGCAATTTGTATTCACTTCTACCATAGATTCTTCTATGGTTATAAATAACTATATATGTATATATAGGCATTGAAAAAAAATGTAGTGGCTGAAAAGGAAGTTGTCTCTTTGATTCTTTAATGAATGTTTCATTTAAGATATTGTATAATTATTCATATTATTATTATTTTGTATTTATTACTATATCATTAAAAATATAATGATAAAAAAAATAAATATGTATAAGTTGAATTTTTTAAAATCCAATATTTCTATGTAATGAATTAAAAATAACACTTATATAATAGTGCTTTTGGTGAACAAATTTTGCTATCGCGTTATTTATATCTCACTCAAGTTATATATGTTTTAAAGTGGGTTTAAAATCGATCATAAATCTGTTATTATTGTTTCAAATAATTTCTTTGGACAATTACAATGATTTTGATGCTATATAACTGCCTTTATGAAGATGTGTGCCATGTGTTTTTGATTGCCGTTTGGGTTTGTTAGACCTTAAAGGTCCCACATTCTCACCCAGCAATCTGTCCAACCTCAGTCCGGGGCCGCCATTCGAAGGTGTACCTCGTATTGCTACTTTGCACCTCTTCTCCTGTAGGCCTCCTTCCGGTGGGGAGTTACCAGAAGTGATTGATGTTATCACCTCGTTAAGTTTTCCACGGATCTCTCTAGCAGCGTCTTGCAGTTGTATTCGCGCCTCCTCTTTAACGCTCTAAGAGGAGGGCGAAGAGGTCGCTTCTGCAACGAAAGTAATAGAACCAGATACCGTTCTATACACATTTATCTATATGGAATGAAGCTTTCCGAGTATCTAAACGCTGAGAAGTGGATAAAGCGTCCAACTTAATGTTCGAACAAAATTTTGAGGTGTGAGGAAAACAATTCTGTTTGCTCAAAGCCGAATCCCGAATCGGAGTTTTACTTTACACCCTATTATCTTTAAGCTTTAATTCAATTAAGTTTATTTATATCTTATCTATTTCAAAACATACTTAATAGTACTCAATACAATTGTATTAATTTATTAGTCACGTGGATGCCAAGGACACTTAACGACGCATTCCCGGAATAATGGGAATGATATAGGAAACGAGAGCCCACCATTGCCGCAGTTCTACGAGTTATATCAGTATACGATTAACAATTGGAAATCGATGAAGAAATACCGATGAAGTGGTTTTAATCAAAACTTTGTAGGCCTGGAAGATAATATACAGAAGGATCGGCGGAAGCTGAGACGCCGCATGTTTCAGGTACGACCCGTGTAATATGGTTACCTTAAAACCTACAATAGGCTAAACCAGAACAGTTCAATTTATATAACAGTTTTTTTTTGTTTGATTGTTTAAAACTATATACTATATTACCTTCAATTAACTTGAGACAGTGGTATAACTCGGAAACTACGCGTTTGTAAGAAAAATTATTTGGACCAAAGTTGTTCAGTAGGTTGGGGAGCAAACGATGGTTGTATCTTTTGACCTTGAGTCAAGGTCAAATAAGATATATGGCCTAAAATTAATTTTTTTAAATGGAACCTCTATTTATCGATCCGGATTCTTATTCTACATAAAAAAATAAGACTATTTTGTATCCGAACATGGTTTTAATGAACGCCAAATTTGGCGTCAAATATCATCAATTTATCAATATTTTGTATGTTACAATCAATCGGGTCCTCATCAGTGGCCCAATGTACGTTATAACAACGCATTGCCATTGAATGAGGCCACTGATGAGGGCCCAAAACATACTTGGTCAATTTATTGATTTTAACCCATACACATTTTATTTAATTGAAAAAATTTGAAATCAAATATGAGGCTAAAGTAGGCGTTCAATCAAAAAATGTTCGGATACAAAATAGTCTTATTTTTATATGTAGAATAAGAATCCGGATCGATAAATAGCGCGTTCCATTTAAAGAAAAGTATGTTTTACGTCATGCCTCCTATGTGACCTTGACCTAAGGTCAAATCACATAACCATCTTATGTCCCCCTATCCACTGAAAAACTTTTGTATAAATCATTTTTCTTAAAAACGCGTCGTTTCCGAGTTATTCCATTGCCTCATGTTAATTGACTCACCTGGTATATGTAATTATGTATAGGTATTATATATTAATTAATACTCCAATCAAAATGTGTTTACCTATTATATTTTACATTTATTTAACAATGATTATTGCAAAACGAAATATTTATATTAAGTTATATATTTGTCCTTAAATTTTTGTATGCTATTTATATATTTACTAAAGGTAAAAAATGACAACAGAAATACAATGCATTTTTTGTTGTCACATCAATTCCTGCGTTTTTTTTGCTTTTAACATTCGTCAATTAAATTTTTACTTATATGCATTTTTTTATTGCTATTTATTCAATAAATGCATATAAAAATAAGTCACTGAGAAAACAAATGAATAAATAAATTTATGTAAATACAATGAAAAAAAAACGAATATGAAACATAAAAAATTCATGTATATGGTATATAATACAATAAAAAACCATAAACAATCCAAATGGATGGATTGTTCGATATATAGACTAAATTGGTTATTATATATAATATATTAATATGGAAATTATATATTGAATGAAAAGTTTAACAACTAATAAGTTTTTTTTATAGTAGATATGCAAAATAACAGTTGCAAAACAGAGTTTGTACGAGTTTTGTTTTTTTTTGTATAAGAAAAACCATGCGAATATAAAATTAAATGAAATAAAATAATAAAAAAATCTCCATTTAATATGGTTTTTGTTATATAACAAAAGTAACAAACTGACAGCGATCTGGGCGACACTTCTTTTGTTCTCTTATAATTGTATATCAGTGTGGTCCTATCACGTTTTCTTGTTTATTTTTCAATTTATTAATTTTCGTTTTTAGTTTATATCGTGTTTTGGTAATTTTTTGTTGTTAAATTTTGATTTTATCATTTACCATATATTAAAAATCATATATCCTTTTTCCTATAATTTAAATTAACAAAGTTTTTGTTCAAATATTTAAGATTATGTTTTTTAAAACAAAAATAAAAGGAAATAATATTCAATTCACGTATAAAAATATTTTCAAAAAATATAATAATTTGGATATGCATTTCCTTATATGTCTGCTATAGTATTTTTATTTCTATTTAAAATGGAATTAAACAAAATTGAATCCTAATTTACTTGTATTAAATAACGTTAACGTTAAAAAAAGTACAACATTCAATCATGTAGATTTTTTATTTTTGGTGGTGCAGCTTAAGGTGGAATAATAATAATCGTTTTGTATTTAATATTCATTTTTCATTCAACGATCATTCAACATGAAAACACTCAATAAAAGTAATCGGTTATGTAAAGTGTAAAACCAGTAGTTTCTACATTTACCAATAAATTAAGTAGTCGTCAATACTTTAAATATACAAATTTTGATAATGGTTATAAAATGTATATGTCAAATAATTAAATTTATTTATACACGCATTCAATCGCAGAATTGATTTATGTTGTATATTTGAATAATTAGACTGCATCACATATTCATTCTTTAAATTGGATTGAGTTGATGATGAAAAGTTCGAATATTCTCCATAATCATAATCAACCTCGATAATTAAAATCTCATCATTCCTTATCAATAGCTTTAAAATTCAATAATGAACTGTCATTTGTAAAACTTTCCTTGAACTATATTCATTAATACAATTTTATTACAATGGTATAGCTTTTAATTAAAATTATCCGCAGAAAATATCTCGGTTGTCTTTTCGATAAATGTTTGATGCAGCATCAATTCTATTTAACTATTCAATTCTATGCAATTAAATAAAAATAAAATTAAATAAAAAGAAAATAAAATATTATTAATTGAAAATACGAATTACTCTAATATGAATAGAAGCAATATAGAACCAATAAACAATATAAGAATTTGTAATATTTTTAAACCTACATATAGAATTTATATAGTTAATTAAGTTTATCGTATATCATGTGGAAGATAGTATTATATTGAAATCTCAATACGATGCAATCCATTTACTGTATACCTATACATTCAGGCACTTAAATTTTTTATTCATATTATATTATTGTACATTCCTTTAATATCATAGCGATCCTATCGACGGTTCTAATGACACAAAAGAAACAGGCGATCTCACAATTGTACACTTCTATGAACAAAAATCAAAAATCGGTATAATGATAAAATAATTTACTACAATTTATTATAAGTTACTACTATAATTTACTATAAACAATTTCATTTGTTAAATTAGGAGAATATTCTCTTGAAAATTATACAGAATATTTTTTCAAAATTATCCACAATTTACTTTAGAAAATTATATCGACATCCTTTATGTTTATCAAAATTTTCCTAATGAAAATGATGCATAATTTCCTATAGATAATCATACCAAATTTCCTAAAGAAAATAATAAGGTTTTCCACTTGAATAGAATTCAAACTTCTCTTAAGAAAATTCATTCACAATTCAAAATTCATAAGAAGGTTATATAGAATATCCTTTAGAAAATTCGACAGATATTCTGTGGTACATTATCAAGAATTTTTTTGGTAAATTTAGCAGAATTTCTTGTGCTAAATAATGCAGAATTTTCTGTGGTAAATTATAAATTTCTTATTATACTTATAATAATTATACATTATTTCCTTAAAAATTAAAAAAATTTAAGAAAATATCAGATACAGAACATTGTTTATAAAATTGTGCCAAATATCCTTTAGTAAATGGTAAAGAATTTCAAAATAAAATTATATATCATTTATTACAATACAATTGTACAGAATTTTTTAATAAAATTTTACAGAATTTCTTTAATGAAAATGCTGCAAAATTACGTATAGAAAATCATACAAAATTACAAATAGAAATTGGTGCACAATACCCTTAAAAAATTAGACAGATTACCATTTAGAAAATTAAGCAAAACATTTTTAGAAAATTATACAAAATGTACATTAGAAAAGTACATTGTAAAGAATTTCCGAATGAAGTGTATCACCTCTTTCGCTGGATAATATAATAAAATAACCGCATCACTAGTATACCTCGAATGGGTAATTTTGGAATAACCAAGAACATTTACCATGGGTTGTATAATTTTAGCATTTTAAACAGGGCAAATAGAATCGTTCGGACCGCACCTGAAGTGGTATGTGTAAATATATGTATGAATTATGTCAAAATAAGTTGATTTTTAAATACAGAATTTCTATTTTATTTTAATATATATATAGTATAGATAGATAGAGAAGTTTCTGATTTGTATGCAGGACCTAAACTAGCATATAAATTTTAAATTACATTTTATGCATTTTTAATATGTCATTTTATTTTTATTTTATGTATATTTATGATATCTGCTTTTAGGTATGTATAAATAATATAATTAAAATTGTTTATTATTTTAATTTTAAATAAATATGTACATACTTGCAATTATTTTATTGACAATTTTATGTGTTTATTAAAAATTAATGCTTTTTTTATGAAGAGCTCACGTATAATAAATAAAATTTTATTTATATATAGTTATGTGAATATTCATGATATACTAATAGCTAAAAATGTTCATAAATCGATAATTATTTATTATGTGTGCGTAACTGACCATTTTATTTTAAAAAAGAAAACAGGCGTCATATAGGATTTTTTTAATGTAAATTATTTTTTATACTACAAAAATATATTTTTTTTACGATTTTATAAATATAATATAAAAAAATGAAACATATTTTAACAGTTTTTGTTAACAATTATATTATTTTAAGGAAAATAACTATGAAGACTTTTTACAAAAGGTTTACATTTATTTGATATTTTTTTCGATCCTTTTTTCGATTTTTTCGATTCTTTAATAGAAATATAATTTAAAAATTACCAATTTAATTACTAATAAAATTTAAATATATTATTTTAAGATTATAATTAAAAAAATAAACATAAAGAATTATCTAACTTTTTGAACTAATATCGGCTATGCGGTTATGAAAATTTTTTATTTAATGGTTTTGCCATCAACTCTTAACTCTTAATATGTGCAATAAACAATTATTCAAACTAGTAAATATTTTAGTAGGTTTATATTGAATCGAAAAATGCAAATATCTACAATTTTATGGATGTACGTACGTTACGTATATACAGGGTGAGTTTTTTAACGTGAGACAATGGAATATCTCGGAAACTACGCGTTTTTAAGAAAAATGTTTCAGATAAAAGTTGTTCAGTAGCTAGGGGGACATAAGATGGTTGTGTGTTTTGACCTTGAGTCAAGGTCACATAGGAGATGTCACGTAAAACATACTTTTTTTAAATGGGACCTGCTATTTATCGATACGGATTCTTATTCTACATCAAAAAATAAGACCATTTTGTATCCGAACATTTTTTGATTAACCCCCAAATTTGGTCGTAAACTTGATTTGAATTTAGTCAAAACAAAAATTTATTTATGTGTTAACATTTAAACATTAATGCAAATATTATTTAAACATTAATGCAAATAATGCATAACATGTTCCTTTAAATAACACATCATGACAAATTATAAATTTATTAAATTAATTTTTATTTTTACTAATGTGGTTTTCTATTGGCACAAAATATCAATCTTTTTTTGATCTATTTTCATTTTCGATTGGGTAAAAAAAATCTATCTTTTTTTTTTGGTCTATATCAATTTTATGAAAGATTTACCCCTACACTTTTTATCTAGTTGTCAGTTTAGTATTTATTTTTGTTTTGATTTCTTTTGTTGTTGAAATTTTTTTTGATTGCTCTTTTTCATGGTCGATTGAAAGTCAAAAATCTGAAATGTCAGATCAGATTTAATAAAAGTCAAACGAAAACCACATAAGTTCAAATCAAGTTTACGACCAAATTTGGGGTTTAATAAAAAAATGTTCGGATACAAAATGGTCTTATTTTTTGATGTAGAATAAGAATCCGTATCGATAAATACCCATATAACAATTTAACACGACGGTGCAAAAAAAAACTGTAGCAAAATCAGTTAAACTGTTTAATTACAGTGCCCTCACCGTAATTTATTTTGTGTTCAAACCTAGTCTTTAAAATACGATTAATTAACGGTTATATGGCGTTATTCAAGAACCTATAAATAACCGAAAAACCTACCGTGCGGTAACAGTGCGTTTATAGTAATTCGAATTAGTTAAGCCATGGGTTTATAATCACTGTTTATATACAGGTATTTACTACTATTCAGACACCGTAACTTCATTAAATAAAAACACGATTTCTAAACGGTTTTTAATATTATTTTATTATGTTAATCGACGTGTTTGATTTATGTCCTGAATAAGCGTTTGGAAACGTACGAAAAAAACATTTAACATTTATAAAATGTATAAGGTTTTATATTTCGCATATGTTAAGCTTTTATATGTTCTTGGTGTTGTTGGTCGCGCTGGCTGGGTGAATAACAAGACACACGTTCACATTAAAGGTACCGAGTTCGGTTACTACTATTGGAAAAAAACTTTCTTTGTTATATGTTTTAATAGAAAATAAATATTTAATTAAATAATATAATGTTTGTCGTAAAACCGAAAAAATGCGATAAGTTCATAAATTCTAAAAAATGCGATAAAACACAAGTGGATGTGTATAAAAATTGAAAATTATATAACAATCATTCAAAAGAAAAAATAAACTCTAATAAAAAAAATCGTATCAATAATCGATTAAATTTTTTTATTTTAACGGTGCTATCATGGTACATTTAACACCAACATTACATTACAGTGTAAAAACCTGGGCATTTACGGTTGTTAAACCATTAACATGCGGTATTTTAACTGGAAGATCACTATTTTTGCACCAAATGTAGGTATCACTGTTGGTCAATAAACCGTTTAAATAACTGTGTATACACTTTTTGTTGTTACTTGGGTAGGGGGTTCCATTTAAAAAAAAGTATGTTTTACGTCACATCTCCTATGTGACCTTGACTCAAGGTCAAAACACACAACCATCTTATGTCCCCCTAGCTACTGAACAACTTTTATCTGAAACATTTTTCTTAAAAACGCGTAGTTTCCGAGATATTCCATTGTCTCACGTTAAAAAACTCACCCTGTATAAAGAATTAAAATAAATGTAATACCAATATAATATCGAAGAAATAAAATAAAATAATATCTTTCCTATGTGTACAAACGATATAAGATTTTCTAAGAAAACTCATGACTTGAATTAAAACTTGTAGTTTATTATATATAGTATATACTATATATATATTATACATTACATAATGTTTTAGACTTTTAGAGGTAGATACGACACAGGTATATATGTATATTTAAAATGAACGCATATCTCACACTAGACATTTATTATTTTAGAATTTTAATTTAAATCATGGGTGGTATAGAGATATTTTCATTCACTCATTGCTATATCGTATCATATATTTATCTATATAGTTCTTTATATATGCGTTATGTATACGTAAAACGTACTTTTACAAATAATATATAAATAATGGTTTATAACAAATAATATGATGATTTTACGTTTTGTTTAATATAATAAATC
This sequence comes from Dilophus febrilis, assembly GCA_958336335.1. Taxonomy (NCBI): domain Eukaryota; kingdom Metazoa; phylum Arthropoda; class Insecta; order Diptera; family Bibionidae; genus Dilophus; species Dilophus febrilis. Next base: position 15,590,402 of record OY284468.1, on the reverse strand, counting down.
AACCGCTTGAAGTCATGAATAAACATATACGGTGTCTAAAAATTTGGAACGTAATTTCAAAGAATTTCTATCAATCTTCCCTTTACCAAACTGATAAACATCCTCTAATATTTTTATGAAAAACGTTAATTTGGAATTCGTAATTTGTAAACCAAAAGTTTTTAATTTAAAACAGTACAAACAATTTCAAACAGTACAAACAAACAATTTCCCCAGTGAAAACCAAAATTATTTAAAGTGGAGTTATATTCTGTGTATGGTGTGAATTGGCCATCAGACTCTGTAGTCTGTACCGTAAAATCCTTGATAAAATAATTTAAAATTGGTCCTAGATGAACTTTGTACAAAAAACCACGTGCCCGCTAGTGAAAACATAAAAAATCATATTTTCTCAGGAATTGCCTTAAGGAAAATTAAAAAAACCCGTACCAAGTAACCGACCAATGTTTCGACGAAGTCTCTGAGTTGGTCATAACTCCCGAACCGCTTATCGACTTTGCTCGTCTACTGGTATGTATACTCACATTATCGATTATGTTTCAGAAAATGTAAACATTTTTTAAATAAATTGTCCGATAATATTTTTTTATAAAAATACAATAAAATGTTGTATTCCGTTGATTCGTTTTATCCGGTCAGAAAAATTTTAGCACACACATTTTATTCTGTAGAACTTATTTTTTTTCATATACGCATACATTTTTCGTCCGTATTTAACCTCAAATATTCGCTTAACCATATTTTTTTGTTCGTTACTACGGCAGAATCGTTTTAGTGCCCGTAATTGCCGTAAATCCTTAACGAAATCACTTAATTAGGTGATGAACCTATGATGCATTGAATACATTTAATTGATTTTCCGTTACCAAACTTTAATAATAGTCGTGTTCTTTTCGATTCTATCGGTATCTGGATCTTTCAAATTTCATGTAAAACAACACCACTTGTGATCTACATATTTATTTGGATCAATGATCCTGATCCGATAAGTTTCATCTATATAACACGTGATGTTGCGCAACGCTTAAGAAATTAAAGAACTTTGAGTGAAATTTATAATTTATTTAAAAAAACAAACATGGCAAACTATACAAACATATAAAATAAAATATTTTTATTAATGAGTTGATCCGTATCGTTTTTTTTTTCATTTTGATCCGGACAGTAATCTATAAAAACACGTCTAATATGTATCAAAAATAACTCATATGTTTTCAAAAAATTGTCCAAATTGTTCTTATGTGGATGAAGGCCGGTTCTCACATGAGGAACGATGAGGGACTTGAGGAATGGGAACGTTTTTTTGTATGTAGTTGTTTTGTTTTGTTTTATTATCGATTTATCAACAAACACCATTTTATTTATATATAAAAAATTAATAATTTGAATGTGTTAGTGAGGTGAGGTGTAAAAAGTTAATGTTCATTTAACTTTTTATAGTCCGCGGGGAAAATACGCGCAGGCAAATTTTTTGTTGTATTTTACATCTAAAAATAAAAACTCTCACTTAAGTCTTTAGAAAGGATGAAATGTTTTGTTTAAATTATTGATAGTCATAAAAAGTGGGAAATACTAGCTCTGGGATTCTGTTTCATATTCTTGATGTTCTTGGAAAAAAATGAATTTCCAAATCTGTTGGTTGGAAAAAAGTTAATAGATACTGAGTGTGGATGCGCTGTTTGAGAATTTTTTTATTTATAAGCAAAGTTAATATAGGAAAGGAATAATTTGAAAATTCCCTTAGAGCCTTCGTGGTGGTAATCTTTATAAAATGTGCATAATGAAGCTACTGTGCATGAATATGATCCAATAATTCAATGGTATTCTAGAAGTGGTGTTTTAAATGCTTTATAACCTATAGTGTTAAAACTTTCAGAATTCCTTGGGTCTTCTTAAAAACCCCATGCGACTAGCCGTCTTTTTTTTTATAAAAGAACAAGAAATAAATGAATCGAGAAGACAATTCATAAGTGAACACGGATTATTCTGATCATTCGATCTTACCTATATGTGCCAACTGCCTTACTACATTTCCTTCAGTCGTTCGACGTTTTTCTAAGACCATATTCTGTATTTTCTGACCATTTGTTTTTTACCAGTTTTTTAAACGCAATTCATGTGGATTGTATTCAATGACTGTACCGCAACTTTTAAGTTGAATTATTCACCAACAAACCATTGTTTTCCAAAGAGAAGATTCACCTAAACCATTTTACCATTTCTATATGAATTTAAATTGTACTTACCTTACTTTTTTACCAAAAATTTTATCACAACACAATGAGCTATCATTTCCACTATAACAATTACACTGAACAATAACAATCAATAACCAACGCTCAACAAATCTTCCGGAAAACCACTACACAAATGGGATACATAAATTGGGGGGCTGTTGGAAAAATATGTATGGAAATTGATAGAGATTATTCTGAAAACTAAATAATTTTTACAACTATAAATCCCTTTTTATTTTTATTCTGTTATAAGTTCGGCAAACTCTTTGAATACCCTAAAGTATGCGGTATTTCAGGTATTTTTGCCAAAACAGTGAGAAAGTTTAATTAAAAAACAGTTATTTGTCTGATTAATCATATGACTTTGACAACATTACCCTAATATATCAAATATGTATAGCAATAAATAGATAAAAACTATTCGTTTACGATCTAAACAAATAAAAATGAATAATGTTTTATGATTATGAATATCGTTTGTTGATTATGAGTTTTCAAAATGGAAATATTTTAAATTGTTATAAGACCATAAAATAAATGATTTTTATGTGATTTTTTTATACAATAATTTATTATTAATGGACCGTATATTCATGATATAATGACTATATTAAATCTCAAACTGCATCAATGGCAAAAAAAAAAAACAATTTATTTATTACAAACAGGGGTATATGTAAATATATCATATATACCTTAGTAAAGAGATGGCATATGCATTTTAATTTATATTTTATTATAATAATTATAAAGGTCTATAATGTTCATGTTATTCAAATTTTATATAAACATATATAAATATTTAAATGTTTTTAATATATGAAACAATGTTTAAATATATAAAATTAGATTAAAATAAAAAAAACAAGACGCATTGTTAAGTTATTCTTCTAAATAATAATAATAATAATAAAAAAATCATCAAAAAACTTATGCCGCAATTTTTTTTTATGAACCAATTCAAGAAAGAAGACATATACGAATACGAGCATATACAAAAGACAACTTAACTCACGCAATTAAATTTTTTTTTTAAAACAGCATTTTTTCTATTTGTTTTATTATTTTATTATTAATGCAAATGAAATTATAGACATTTTTATTTTCTTATTCATAAAATGCGGTAAATTGTAAATAAGAAGAAATAAGCAAAAAATTCAAATAAAAAAATATATCAACAAATGAAAAGATTCTACATACCAAGTATATAGTTTTTAAAAATACAAGTACTTTACGTACGCGTACGTGTTATGAATGAATTATTTATGTTTATATAGTATTATATATTATATATATTTATTACTCAAAATAAAAAAACAATTTTTCTATACATATATAAATGCATATTATTTTTATTTTTGAATGAATTACATAATTTTGGAATTATGAATCAGTTGAGGTTTAATCTATAAAAATAAAAAAACTGTATGAATTGTGCAATTAATTCATAGAATAATTATGTCTCGCACATTTATTTTAACACATAATAATATTGTATTATTTAAATTATATATAAATAAAAACAAATAATAAACAAAATACAACAATTTGACCATTAAAAAAGAATTTGGAAAAATAAACATTAAAATAATAGTGTAATATAAATATTACATATATAGTGTATTTGTACTCCATACAGATATTTATTTGCTTTTTTTTGCTATTTTTTATAATAAAAATATTTTTGAATTTACATAATTTGATTTTAATTGGATAAATATTGTAATGCGGTGTTTTTTTATGTAAAATTTTATTCCTATATCATTGCTTAAGTTTATTAAAGAAATAATAAAAAATGTATTGCATTAAAATTGAAAACAATTTAATTCCAAATAAAGCATTTTGGTGGATATGGGATAAATAAACATTATATTACGGTTTTAAAACAATAATGTATCACATATTGCTTATTGTTAGCACAGTTTATTGAAACAAATAAATATGGGATATCTATTTCATATATGTTAAATTTAGATGATTTGAATGAGTAATTTTTGGAAAGTTTTATACTGTTTTTGTGCCATGCTGACTTTAAATTTTGGACCATTTAAATCCTGATTGTTCTTAAGAATAATAAATAGCGAATGATTTAAAGCCTTACCATTTGCACATTGTTCCATTACTATTTGCACACTTTTCCCATATACTTTCCCACCATTTATGAATAATACGTTATTTAAAATATTCCGCATTTATCGTGAATCAACCTCATTGTTATATCAATTGTTATAAACTTCTCTTTTCGGTTTTAAAATTCTCTTTTCATCCCCCATAATCCGATACAAAATCGGCTTTCTTACATATCGCTCCCACTACCTATCGTTCAACTATTAAGGTACCTCCCTAATCTTTTCCAATTCTTGTACAGGCTTGCAAAAAGAATATTTTTTTGGTGTTTGTCATAATATTGCCATAATTTCTCTATATTTTTGAGTCAATATGAGTTTTTAATTCAATCAATTTAACAACCAAAGCGAACTTTTTGAGAATGTTTGGTTCTAATAGAAGAAAAGGGGGCATAAAATGTATTTCAAAACATACATTCCCTATTGGCTTAGCCACAAAATTTTCTAAATAAATTTGTTATAGAAAATTTTATGATATAATATTTATCTATTTTTTTTATGGTTCAACTCAATATAAAATCATTGCTTTGAAAAATACAAAAAATATATTTTATATTATCATTATTTTGAATTTTTAACTATAATTATATATTTTTTTGTTATTGTAATTTATCGTATTAAGATTAAGTAATGCTTTTTATGAAATGCCGACGGCAGACGACGGCAAATGTCAAATTGAAAATACATGCATTTCAATGTAGGTGCTTTTTATGAATATTGGACGGCGGACATGTCGACGGCTGACGGCGGACATTGATATTTTTTCTTCTATTGCCGCCGGCTGACCGTCGTCCAAACTTCATTTTTCATTTTATTTAATTTTTATGATTTAATTTCCAGTTAATTTACATTTTTATTTAATTTTTATGAATTAAAATATCCAGTTAATTTACAAACTAATAAAAAATGGAATTATTTAACAGCAATTGGTAAATTAACAGCAATTGGTAAATTAAATTATTATCACATATGTGATATAATTATCACATATGTGATATATATCATATTTTCATAGAAATCGAGGCTTAAGACATATAAGATTAAATAAAAACGCACAATTAAACACTATAGAATATAACTTATTATAGAAACATCTGATTATTTAAATGGAGATAGGTACGTGATAAGATAATATATACAGTAATTATAAATATTGTGCGTACACACCCGGGTTGGGATCGAGAAATCGATTATATTTGAGTAGAGTCGAAATAATGAAACCGTCTATTTGACTTCTACATTAATCATCAAGGTGGTTTTACAAGTGAGTGTAAAAATCTCGCGGTATTTTTCCGAACACGGTTTACAAGCGCAGGATAAAATATTTTATGTGCAAACGATTCTTTATATGTATTAGTTACTGAAAACAGTTTTATTCATCGTTGTGCTAATGAAATTACAAATAAAACAAAAACTTACACGATTATTAAAAGCATGTATTATCATTATCTATAATTTATTTCCATAATTAATTGTATTTTTCGTCTGCATTTCTTTCATTCATACCATTATATATATTGAAAAGGATAATGGGGTTGAATCGGGGGACAAGAGATTGTGTTGTATATCTAGAATTTGGTAGGCAGCCGCTGTGAGTATTTTATTTTGGGCTACACGTTAGGTATATTATTGGGATGTTAGGAAGAGAGGAGAGGTTAGCGTGTAGAATTTTGTGGTAAATGGTGAAAAGAAAAGTGGGATGGATTGAGGTATGGAAGAAGAAAGCCGCGGAACTCGAAATTGAATAGAATTGGGAGTCAGGGGATGTGAGGTATTGGAAAGCAAAGGCAGAGGTTTTGGTAAAAGGGGTGGAGGAGCAGTGTTGGAGTGAGATTGTAAGAGAAGGAAAGAGGGGGCGGAGTCATAGGATATATTCGGAGTTGGAATGGGGTATTGGAAGGCAAGTTTACTTGGATGGAAATTTGGTGCATGGGGAAATGAGGGCAATATTGCGGGCGAGGGGGGATTGTATAGGATTAAATGCGAGAGGATGGGGGACAGAAGAAATTTGGAGGTGCACAATATGCAATAGGAATGAGTTGGAGACGGTGTGGCACTTTATAGGAGTATGCCCGATGCTGAGGGAGGTTAGAAATGGTTGGGGGTACCGGAGTTAACGGAGGAGGAGGTTAAGGAGGTGTTTTCGGGGAGAAGGGTTTTGGTGGGTGGAAAGAGGTGCGAGTGGAAATTGGTAGTAAGATTTATAATGGATTTGGAACGTTATAGAAAGGAATGGGTAACGGAGTATAATGGGTAGGGGTAAGAGCGGTTTTGTTTTTAAGTTTTTTTTTGTTTTTTACTTTGTGTATTGTAGTTTTATTGTAGTATATTTATTATCATTAGGTTAGGTATATTTTGTATATTTTGAATGAAAAAAGAAATAAAACCGAATTAAAAAAAAAAAATATATTAAAGATTTTAATTAATCATTTCTAGAGTAGTGGAGGCTAAGGTTGTTAAAGTGGAAGCATGTTATGATCAGAAATGGATGGTATGATGATGAATGCAAAATAGCGCATGAAGAAAAGAATGAAGCGCATTTAAATCAGCTTCCGCGCCACACTAACTGACATGGATGACTATCGAACCAAAGATCCATTGAACGCGAATGATTCCGAAATAAGAAATTGCAGCATGAGCTGAAAATTTTGCGAAATATAGACAGGCTGCACATCATGAATGACAGTAAAAATTTTTACCGAAAGAAATAGATCTGTAACTATGTATACAACACCCCTTCTTTGTAAGGATACCAACGGCGAGATTGTGGCGGATGAAGAAAAGACCATCGCCTGATGGCCTGGGTATTTTAGAGATCTACTTACCGCAAGCAACCCAAGGAGTAGAAATGAAGTAAATGAACTTCCATACCAAACAGCACAACTACTAATTTCGGAACCAACTTATGAGGACACCAGAGAACCAATTCTGGAGCTCAAGAATGGAAAGGTTGCAGGATCTGGCGGGGTATCTCGTGAATTCTTAAAATATGTCGCGGATGTATTGCGGAATGTTATACACGAACTATTGTGCATTTTTGGAACTCTGCGGAGTGCGGTGCGGAATATAACAGAAGGACGAACGCATGCGGAATTCCAATCGGGGGATTTCGTTGCTTTATGCAACATATAAAGGTACTCGCTCATAAGCGCCTGAATTTTGTATTTAGAAAAAAATCTATAAACTCAAAATACATAACTTAATTTCTAAAATTCATAACTTCAATGAAAATGTTATTTGATATAATCCAATTTATTTCATATAATTACATATATGTTTATTACATGAATTAAATGGATTATTCATTTTTGACACATTAATAATTGTAAATCATTCATTTCTATTATTCTCCATATATTTAGTTTAATTAAGATTTAACCGCAATTATAAATTTATACAATAAAATTTATAATTACATTTCACGGTTAATGTATTTTTATAGAAGACACCTAACGATATTTTTTTTATAATAAAATTTATTTCGGTTTATCTCGTAATCCAATAATAAAACAAAACCAATATAAATGCGATAAAGATTCAAGATAGTCCAACAAGTTGAGATATTTTTATTATATATATTGTTTATAGCTAACAAAAAAAATTTTATTTTTATTATTATTATCTTCAATTTCTTTTTGACACACACTCAAAAGAACGAAAAAAAAAACGAAAATAATAATCAATAATAAACATTGATTGATATGAAATTTACGAATCTAATCTAAAAATATATATCTAAATACCTGCGAGAGATATATACCTATATAAATAATATTGATATATTCCTATATATTATGAATATTAATAAATATATAAATACATCATCATCGCGTATATCGAATCGCATCATCATTTTTATAAACGTATATCTATCTGAATCTATACCTATCTATATCTATATATAATATGCATAAAAGTATATTTATTAAACACAAAACAATATATAAATATATACAGAGCGATAGTAATTAATCACATTTTATGGTTTGTTTGTTGAAAAATCATCACACCTTTTTCACAGCTTTTAAACAATATTATATATATTTGAATATAATTAATTTTTCGTTTTTTTTGTTTATAATATAACATTTTTAATTTTTCATTTTATAGATTTTGTTTTATAAAATATTTATTTATAATATGCGACGGTGTGATGATATTACAGAACAGGAACCTAATAATAATAATCGTATGTTACAAAAAAAAAACCGAACTCCTAATAAATATTAAATAATATAAAATATGTTTTTATTTTTTGGCATATCATTTCCTAACAATTTAGCTTAACATTTTTAATATATTTAAATAATAGATGCATATAAATAAAGTTTTATAAAAAAAAATAATAATAAAAAAAAAAGAATTATAATTTTTATTATTAAAAAAAAAAAGAAATTAATAATTTTCGATTTTTTTTGTTAATTTACTTTTTATTGGATTATTTAATTTTTTCCTTTATATTAAATTATCGGTTGTTTGCTAAAAATTGTATGGAAATTTATAAATAAATAAATCTATATTAATAAAGATTATATTATTGTTAATCTTATAATCTGTATATTTATCTATCTGTATAATAAAATTATATACTGTAGATATAATTTATATACTATATATGATACGTTTATAAACATTTTTTATTGTATTTTTCGTGTAATTACTTAAATGATAAAATAATTTTTCTTAAACTTGCTTTACTAATTTGTTCCTAGAAAAAGTGAATTGTTAATCAAAATGTATAATAAATTTAATAATCTTTATAGAGATATTTACTATTTAGGTAATTATATATTTATATATAGGTATCGTTCATTGATTCAATATGACGATATAACGATATTTTTTTGTTTATTTTGAAATCGTTACCTCCTAAAATTTAATCTATCAAAATAAAGTTTAATTCTTATTTATTATATTTATAAAAATATTACTGTTATTCAGAATTTCCAAAATGCGTTCTGCCTTCAGTACTCGCTTTTCGCTATATACCATTTTTTCGTATATATACCGTAAACCCTTTCGACTATAGAACTAAGGACTTTTATTTATCAGATCTTCATAAACTTTGTCTGACACGTTCTCCTCATGATTTTTAAAGTTTTGCGTTAAATTGGCGAATAAACTTTCATCAACCCTATATACAACTATAACTCCTCCCATTTTGATCATTTTCGAACTAGATCTCACTTTTTCGATTGTCTTTCAGATTTGAAGATATTTACTTGAAATATTCAATATTGGGTATCTCTCGCTCGAAAGTCACCTTGACGTGGAGCGAGAGCTTTGGTTGTAATGAACCGTAGGACTCCCATGTAGAAAGACCTCCTGGAGCAATGCACTAAGAAATTCCAGCTTCCCAGACACCGGGCGCGCTCTGGGAGTATTAGCTTTACAATGGCTGACCAATCCTCAGTTACAAGCCTAACAGTATATCGACTCCAACAAAACAAAAAGTCGAAGAAAGTGATTCGTATCATTATGCATTAAATGAAACAATGGATCTTTAACATTCCATCCTAGACACATTGTCTGATACCGTATTCATATACCGAAATACTTGAACATGTCGGAAGGTCGGCTTCCACTAAGTCCCGGACTTCCAATAATCCTCGAACCACCTGGTTTGCTATCCACCAATTTTGACGGCAAACGATCACCATTGATACGCATCTTATGACCAAACCACCTCAAGCGTCCAATTTTTATATACCGTACAATGTCTCTTTTCTCTTTTCGATTAAAGATCAGTCGCAACATTTTCTTTGCGAACATCCCAAGATGGTGTTCATTAGACTGTAGGTGTCAATTGAATGACCAAAAGTTTGATGTAATCTTACATTCAGTTTCCGGCTCAACGTACTCCAGAAGAACATATTTCATATAGTGAACATATAGTGCAGCAATCGGCAATTGAACTTCATCACCAATATCAGTCATCATTTATCCGACCATCCAAGAAAAGTGAACACGTTCAGCGTTTCATTGTTATTTTAACAATTGTTTCGCTTCGATATTGTGCCATAAACCGATTATTTGTAGGTGCAGTCAAATACTTGGTTTTCTCCTCGTTTACATTTAACCCCGTTTGAGGGATTTCACGTTCAAACAATAAGACCGCTTCTTTAATTGCACCCATATTTCTACCTAAAGTGAACGAAAACGGTACATAATTAATTCAATTAATGGAATACAGTAATTCAATGAATGGGATACATTGATTTAATCACCATATAATTTTCTTACATATGAAGATCAATTTATAATACAGTATATCCAACAATAAGAGTACACTCTACAATCGAATCCCGGATTCCATTCGACCCTAGCGTCACACAGAGTTGCAATGGCTCATCGGCTAAATAAGAATAAAAAGTATTAATAATATCACAGGTTTAATTATAAAATATATATTATAGGTTGTTAATATAATTAATTCGTTTATTGCAAATTTAAATCCAACATTTTCCTCACAATGTTTTTATAAATCCATTTCTAAAAGTGGATTTCTAAACATATTTGTTTAGCCTTCAACCAATTCTTAGTTGCTTTAGCGGTTTGTGGTAGAGCAACATCTTATTCGCAAATGTATATTCGCCGTTTGAATGAATATAATAGTCGATGCCAAAAGGTATAGCCATTTAATATATGATTGTATTTTTGGGAGATAACCCTACCTTGAAATGTAAATTCCCGACGCTTTTTACCGAAGTACCATGTCCCACACCATGGCACTAGCTGAAAGTATCACAGTGCGTTATAAACAATTACGGTGGAATGCTTCATGTTTGGTACGCATTACTTAATTATCGGAATCACTAATAATAACGTCAAATTTACATTCATCACTAAATGTAATGCTATCCCATTGCGGCAGAACAAAATTGTCCATTATTCTATTTTTTGCAAAACTTGAAAGGTGCATTGATTTGGGCTGAAAAGATATTAGGCTCCACTTTCGTGCGATAGGTTTTTGGATTGCTGTTATTTTTTCACAGTTGCGTTTATCACCATCATAGTAAAATTAGATTTTCGACCACTTTTTTTTTTCTGTGATTCAAATGAACCGGTTAAACGATATTTTATTTAAATATCCGATACGGTTGACTTACAATCAGCTACAAAAAGTTCTTTAGGAATAATTCGTATCATTTTTAATAATAATAAGATTAAAAAGAACCATACAGTCCCGAATTAAGTACAATAGAATAATTGTGGGCATTAATAAAACAAAATTATAAAATGATCGGAGAGTTAGAAGGAGTGACGAATTCCAAGGAAAAATCATTGAAATGAGAAACTCAAAAACACAGAATCAATGTAAAAATTTAATAAATACCACGTCTAATAGAATGGAGGCAGTCATAAAGGCCAAACGAGAGGTTACAAAGGAGATTAGTGGCGTTAATATAAGTGTCCGATATTATAATGCTCAAATTGTTTTTTGTTAAACTGAATCATTTTGAAATAAATTCCATAACTAATTGAATTTAAAAGTTTTTATTACTTTTGTTTGCGCAAATATTTAACTAAAACCATAATTTTATGAAATAAAATTAGTATGATTAAAAAATTATTGTTTAAAGTCCTTTGGCATCTCAAAATCGACGATACGAATAAAATAGCAGGTGTCCGATATTATAGAATTAAAGTAGTATAGGTTTATTTCATTTTCATTATAAAACTAAGAATCCGTACATAGGTCTATGAACAAATTTATTAAAATAAAATATATGCACATATTAGTGCTAGTTATCTATATGAATTGGAATATCGTATTTTAATGAACTCGAATTCACATTCCGAATGAACTTGTTCATTAAAAAATTTTATTTCATTTCGTATTCGTAATGTTTCGTGTTTCGTAAAAACTAAGAATAATATAGAAATTTCATGGTACCTAATTCAATGATTGTCATTCATTAATAGTATGAATGATTTTATTTTCAGTGTACTATGCCAATATGTCATCGGCATAATCGACTAATACATAGAACAGAGGAATAAAAAATTCGGCTATTTGTGTTGATGGGCGTACTCTTTATATATTTTTCCAAAACTATATTGAAAAATAATGTAACCAAAAGGAGTCCCTTGCCGAACTCCGTCATTGGTTTCAAATGCATCCGAGTTCATACACTTATTTGTACCATTGCCGTAACGCGTTGTAACTTTCGTCAGTGTTAATTTTGACTTTGCTATCAATATTTGTTTAAAAATCAAATTCCTCCATTGCACAATGGAAATTCAAACCAACGAGCGTTTTTCATTTACCCATATATAATACATTTACTTAAATATTGAATAGCCTATATGTGAAAAAAAAGAGATTGTGGCAATAACCGCAACCTCTTTTTTTTTATTTGGAAAATTCTAAACTAATTTACCGCGTGAAGTATGATTTATATATGATTTATACACCTAGGTGTATACTATAACGTTTTCCATTTTGGTGATTATTCAAAATTAAGTATACATGTAAAATTTAAAAAATTTACAAATACATGTTCTGATCGAAATTCTAACGGCATAATAAAAAGTGGCTGAACAAAAATTTCCTTGCTTTGCTAACTCTATCGTATATCCAAATGCCAGATCTATATATGTATTATCTTTATAAAAAACCAATTTTGCCATTTTTCACAATTTTTGTTAAAAAATTCTCTCCGTTATTTATGGATGGAAAATTTGTTTTTCCCACCGGCCATCAAAGGGCTAATATAATTGCGTAGCATATTTCCAGCATACACAATTTTCTACGGCGGTTATCTCAGGATTCTCAATAGAATTTTTTACCATCCAAATCAATCATTTTGAAGTTTTACAATTGTATTTACAATGAATATTAATGAACATTTTTTAACCATTAATCAAATATCAAAATTTGTATTATTTTTCACGGTATTACTGATTTTGAAATAATGACAATTATAATATTTGAAATTTTCCTGGTAAAATATCACCAAAAGTGCAATAAAATCTAATCGAACTACTTCGGGAATGTGTCGAATAAATGATTTCTATAATTCTATAGGAATTTGATTATCGATCATATATCGCAATATATTCTTGTCCAGGAATAATGAAAATTACCTTGGAAATACAGATAAACTAATAAAATACTAAATGCATTTTTTCTATAAACTGGACAAAGGTACCCACAAATTAAATGCATAACCTTCTTCAATAGAATGCTGAAATTTGAAGTAACCATAATTAAGGAGAGAACTTCAGAAGATTCATTTTTTCAAATCCAATTTCAAAATTGTTGGCTTGTGTGTGAAAAAATGTCCTCTGCTGTGATTATTGCCTTCCGACATAAATAAGATGAGATGGTGAATCGTAAGTAAGAAAATAATTTTCTTATAATAAAAATAAAATTGATATATAAATCTATTTTTTTCCTTAATCATTGCTTAGAAATTATATCAATTTTAATTTCAAATTTTACCATTTCGACTATATACCTATATCTACTATACATACAAATATTTAAAATGAATATAAATTAAAAATACTTTTTATAACATCGTTAGGAATATTTAATATGAATATTAATAACAGAAAAAAACGATTACAAACACACGTTCCATTCATTAAATGTAAATGATCTGTATTTATATTTTTATTTTTTTTTTTTTTGTAATGATCATCGATCATCTATCAATCACTATATATAAATATGTGAAAATAAATGATCTATTGATTGCTATATTTTTTTCTAACAAAAAAAAATCATTTTTTAACATTATCATTTCATGTCATGCCAATAAGCCATGCCATGCCACGTTATTGCCACATGCTAGGTGCTATAAATAAATCTTATATATTTTATTATGATATATGTTTTTTTGTATACATTTCAGTTTTTAATAGAATTTTTTTTTTAATCATTTCGGTTTTAATTTATTGTAATTTATTTGAATATTCATTTCAATTTTTTTTGTTTAAAGGTAAGTTATACACATATATATATATATATAGATTACATGAATATTTTAATATATTATATTTGAAATATGATTTGTAATTGCTTCTGAAAACTATATAAATATAATCAAATGTTTACGATTATATTTAAACATTAGATTCGAAATTTGGCGGCCTTTGTCTATGTGTATAAAGTATAACAGTATAATTACGGATGTATATATCCTTTACCATATTTTCAAATTTGTATATTATTGTTAGAGTTTATTTAGCATACACGTTAATATTTAACAAATTCAATTTATTAATAAATAAGTCCAAGTATTGTATACATTTTATAATTCATATTAACTATATTAACATATATTAACTGTTGAATTTTATAATATTCTTAAACTATTAATAATTGAATAGATTATATTCTATTCTGTTCACTTATAACTTATATACCAATATTCAACATTTTATTAAAGGTATACAATACACTATATTAATTAAAACTATACGACTTTACTATATGAAGTCTGATAATCAACGCTCATATTTTATAATCAAAATCAAATATCATTATTCATCAATATATTACATTCATTACATATTAATACGGTAATTTAAAGAATACATAATCAACCGATATATGATATACGGTAGAGCATTGGTATCACAACATTATTCCAAAAATTTTTTTATATATTATACTTATAATTTATTATAAATAAAAAAAACGCTTCTATTTTAATTTTACAATATGGTATGAAGCATGGTATAAAGAAAGAAGGTATGCTCGATATTTGTTGATGTTCGCCATTTTTCACTTTTCTGACGTCACTCTGAGTTTTTGTTTTATTGTGCTTATGTTTATTATGGCTTATTATTCATTGAAAAAATAAACAAAAAATAGTGGTGTTGTTTTGATTATATGTTTGTTATTAATAATAAATTAATGAATCGTTTAATAATTATTAAATTTAATTTTATTAAGACAATTTGATCTAAACTCAATTAAGAGCAAGAATGTATTTTAGAATTAAGTATTTAAGTAAAATGTTACAAGAAGAAAAAATCAAAAACAGAAAAATAATAAAAACAATTACATAGTAACATATAAATTTCCCATTTGCAGATTATTAATCATTTTTAAAATATTGATTAAAATATTTAATTCGAATTTATATGAAATATAAAAGATAAAATTCATATTTCTATATCGCATATTAAAATTTTTTCACTCAGAGTGACGTCATACAAAATTTTATATCAGCTGTCAAGCATACCTATGGTCTTTATACTATGGGTATGAAGCAAGAGAATATATTTATTTTTTTTCAATTTCAGAAGAAATGCGTTAATGCGCTATACACATTTATTTATATTTTCTTATGAATATTTTCACTATTCTATGAATTTCCATCGTGCTCTATTTAATATTAAGTAAATTTAAAAATTCTATATTTGTTTTTTTCCCATCTTCTCCCTCTCCATTTTTCCCATAAATCAATTTAAAACACAGTTTACAATTTTTATTTTTAACATCCTTTATTTTATGCATAAACAATTTCACATATATATTTAATTAACGATTTGAAACAAAAACATTAAGCTACTGAAAATACAATTTAATTTGGCAATAACAATAACTATCTAAGATAGTTTGATCCATAAAAAGTGAAATTCCATATAATTTCACTTCAGTGTTTTTCTTTGCATTTTAGGTTCTTCCGTGTTACATAGAAATGAGAGTCCTACATTTATCTCATTTTATGTATAAGTCGTCCATTCCGACAACCTTTACCTTGGTTATATCCTATATATAACTATATATTTGCCCTATAAAAACATCTATTGCCTTTTATGGAATAGTTTTCTATAGCTAGCAAAGTATATTGCTTTATCTATGTACATGTATTACTTTTATGTACATAGTGTGGAAACTTGATAGGTATAATTATTCATATGCAACAATAGAAATAAAAGATATAGAAGATTATTTGTATTCTAAAAACCGAGTGCAGCATAAAAAAGATAAAAAAAAAAGTTCACTCATTGGCCAAAAGTCCATAAATCATAAATCAGCATAAATTTTTTTTTTTATGCACCCGACACTTTTATTTTTATTTTTATATGAAGAATTCCAGAGAGTGCTGTTCTAGTCCCTTTTATTTCTATTTATGCAACCCATAAGAACACCATCAATTGATGTTTTGAAAGGAAACCAAATAGCGACTGTATTCAAGATGGCTTCCGATACCATAAAAATTGACGTTACTTGACAATTCGAATTTTCTCAGAACCTCAATCACGTGTTTCAAAAAATTAAATGTTATTACTTCATTTTAACATAAATGTTAAACCAATAGAAATAAAAGAGACTAGAATAGCACTCTCTGGAATTCTTCATATAAAAATAGAAATAAAAGTGTCGGCAGCATAAAAAAAAATATGCTGATTTATGATTTTTGATGATAAAGTAAGTATCGTGTGGTAAAACATTGGTAAAACAGATCGAACGAAAAATGCGGTAAAATAAATGTAACGATGATATCGTTTGAAAAAGTATTATTTTATTTTGTTTCATTTTATTTTATTATTATATTGTTTTGAAATTTTCCTGTAAGTGATTTAAAAACAATATAGCATTACATTAACTTTTTTCTTTGTTTTAAAACAAAAATTGATGTCTTTTTAATCTTCAAATTTTATTTTTGACGATATGGATGCCATTTTGATCGTCGAATATTGTTTTTGAAGATGTATTTTTTTGTGAGAGTGGACTTTGCCAATCAGTGGACTTTTTTTTTTTTTATTTTTTTAAGCTGCACTCGGTTTTTAGAATAGAAATATTCTTCTATTGGCTTGTTCATTTACACATTTTACGCATTATACGGTTTTTTATAAATTTCTTAAAAAATTGATAGTAACTGAACGCTGTTTTATTCAATAAAAATATATTTTTTGTGTATATACATATATTACATGTGTATGTGTAAATTTTGTATGGTTTGTTTGGTTATATATTACACATACATCGAAAAAAATATATTTTATGCAATTCAATCGGTAAAATTTTCTGTGCAAATAGTAGAAGAAATATCGGCCATTTTTGTATGAAAAGTATCAATCGGAAAGAGTAAATGAACGCGTTTTGAGGTGCATAGCTTAAATCGTAGAGTTTATGAACAAGCCTTATATCTTTTATTTCTACTGTTAAACCAAAACATTCGTCATTTTATTTGGCGCGAAATGGAAAATGTTCGTACCAACATTTAATTAATTTTTGTTTATTTTTTTAATCAAATTACAATATGTTAATAATGTTTAATATGGTCACTGAACGATTAAAATATATTCTCTTCCATATAATCAATATAACATATAATAACATATAACATATAAAGGTGCAGTAAATAGATAACATATATAACAATACTGTACTATGAACGCATAACGGGTGCATCAGGAATAGATACCCTACAGCTCGGCCCTTCCTGACACAATAATCGTCCCGATTATTAAAATATTTTAAATTAAATGATATAAAATGTTCGCGTTCATAATCTTATTCTAAATACATTCAATATTCAATATAATATGTTAGTTTTTTGTTTTATAAATTTACATTATCTTATTATAATTCTTACAATCGTTTATCTTTTAAAATATAATTTTCTTGCTCGCATTTGTATAATTTCATATTTTGAGCCGAACAAATTCCATTGTATGGAACTCGAGAAATTTGTATACCTTCAATTTCCTGAATCAAATATCTATCATTATTTAATAACTTATCAAATCAAATATCTATCATTATTTAATAACTTATCAATTTTATATGGTCCCCTATACTTTGGCAATAACTTTTTGTTCACTCCTACTGGTTCATCATAATGCCTTATTAATACATAATCACCGATTTTATACTGGTGTGGCCTTTTATGCCTTCCATCGTACTGTTTTTTATTATATTCCTGATTCTTTAAAATTGAATCAGATGCTGTTTGTCTAATTAAGGATAAATTTCTATCACATTGATATATTCTTTGGCCTTGTCCCAAACATTACCTTTTTGATTGATACCAAAAAGCATTAAACTAGGAGTTAATCCGGTAGATCTGTTCGTTGTGTTATTTAATGCAAACTCAATCCTGTCTAAATATTTACTCCATTCACCAGTAGTATTTTCGTTACATAATTTAGAAAGCATTGGAGTAAGTGTACGATTTATCTGTTCAATTTGACCATTGGCTTGGGGGGTAGATGTTGCCACCGCGACATGTCTAATAAAATTTTCCTTCATGTAATTGGCGAATTCCTCACTCATATAACACGTTCCACGATCAGAAATTATTTTATTTGGGCGACTATAAGACTGAAAGTACACATTTAACATAGATATTACCTCGGATGAATTTGTGGTTTTCACCGCGTATAATTTTGTGAATTTCGTGAATCCGTCTATTATTTCAAAAATAAATATTTTTCCACCCGAAGGAGATAAAGGACCGTAATGGTCGATATGAATCGTGTCAAATGGCGTATTACCCTTCGGTATGTTGTGTAATTCGCCTTCATTTTTTCCGGACGACGGTGAATAATATAGACATTTTAAACATCCGTCTATATGAGTCTTAATTTTTTCTTTCATACTTGGAAACTAGTACTTTTTTTTCAGATATTCCCAACATTTAGCAACACCCAGGTGGCATAAATTTTCATGATGAGCAATTATGATTCGTTGTTCCATCTCCCCTGGAACATAAAAATACAAGTCATTATTATGCCTTCTATAAACAAGCCCCCCTACTAGGGTATACAACTTGGAATCCTTTTTTTCTAAATCATTCGCGATGTTTGAAATGATAGGGTCATGCTGTTGTGCTACTGCTAACATGAGTTGAAACGGATCATTATCCAGTA
The DNA here is from genome assembly GCA_958336335.1 of Dilophus febrilis. Lineage (NCBI taxonomy): Eukaryota > Metazoa > Arthropoda > Insecta > Diptera > Bibionidae > Dilophus > Dilophus febrilis. The sequence goes on along the minus strand of OY284468.1, from coordinate 15,571,198 downwards.
ATAATACATTCGTAAAACGACTTAATGTATCGACATGGGTCATCCGGCTCGAAGAGCGATGCTCTATAATATAATCATACGATTGTAATTCAAGCGCCCACCGTGAGATTTTTGGAAAGCGAAAGCGAAAGCGAAAGCTTGACAATCAGTTACAATTTTGAAATGTATTCCCAAAACATATACATGACATCTTCTTAACGCATACACCACTGCCAGTGTTTCCAACTCATAACTATGATAAGGACTTTCAACATCACTGACCCGCTTGGAAAAAAAACACGGGATGCATTTCCTTGTCCTCCTGCCGCTGAAGCAATATCGCGCCATATCCAACACCACTTGCGTCACAATGTATTTCTGTTTCTTTATGTGGGGAATAAATTGCCAATACTGGACTTTCGATTAACAATGATTTTAAATATTCAAACGATTGCAGTTCCAGCACCCCAAAATGAAAGGTATATTCTTCTTTAATACAGGGTGAGTTTTTTAACGTGAGACAATGGAATATCTCGGAAACTACGCGTTTTTAAGAAAAATGTTTCAGACAAAAGTTGTTCAGTGGCTAGGGGGACATAAGATGGTTATGTGTTTTGACCTTGAGTCAAGGTCACATAGGAGATATGACGCAAAACATACTTTTTTTAAATGGCAACCCTATTTATCGATACGGATTCTTATTCTACATCAAAAAATAAGACCATTTTGTATCCGAACATTTTTTGATTAAACCCCAAATTTGGTCGTAAACTTGATTTGAATTTATCAAAAAAAAAATTTATTTAATCATTTTAATTAAATATAAATTTATAATATGTCCTGATGTGTTAACATTTAAATATTTAACATTTAAAGGAACATGTTATGCATTATTAAATTAACGGTTATTGGGTTAAATGGTCAAAGTTATTATTAACTAACCGAAAGTTATTATTAACAGGCCGAAATTAAAATTATATCATTATTTGAACCTATATGGGAAGAGATCATGTTAGACACAGCTTTAGATTTTTTTTATGTGGATACCTCAGAGCAAAGATTTACCAAGAAAGCTCAGAGAAGAGAAACCAGAAAATATTAAGAAGCCCATTAGAAATGCTTGCATTTTAATAGATCCGGAAACGGTATTACACTCAATCGATGGTTTCATTATAAGAACAATGAAATGTTTGGAAGTTAATGGTCACCACTTTTTAACATTTATTCCAATAATGGTTAATTTAATAATGCATAACATGTTCCTTTAAATATTAACAAACCATGACAAATTATAAATTTATATTTAATTAAAATCATTAAATTAATTTTTATTTTTACTAATGTAGTTTTCTATTGGCACAAAATATCAATCTTTTTTTGATCTATTGTAGATCAATTTTCATTTTCGATTAGGTTAAAAAATATATCTATTTTTTGATCTTGATCAATTTTATTATACACTTTTTACACTTTTTACACTTTTTATCTATAATAGTTGTCAGTTTAGTATTTATTTTTGTTTTGATTTCTTTTATTGTTGAAATTTTTTTTGATTTCTCTTTTTCATGTTCGATTGAAAGGCAAAACTCTGAAATGTCAGATCAGATTTAATAAAAGTCGAACGAAAACCACATAAGTTCAAATCAAGTTTACGACCAAATTTGGGGTTTAATCAAAAAATGTTCGGATACAAAATGGTCTTATTTTTTGATGTAGAATAAGAATCCGTATCGATAAATAGGGGTTGCAATTTAAAAAAAGTATGTTTTGCGTCATATCTCCTATGTGACCTTGGCTCAAGGTCAAAACACACAACCATCATATGTCCCCCTAGCCACTGAACAACTTTTGTCTGAAACATTTTTCTTAAAAACGCGTAGTTTCCGAGATATTCCATTGTCTCACGTTAAAAAACTCACCCTGTATATCGTATAAAGGCGAAGCATGGATAGCAAAGTCCTTAACGAATCTTCGGAAATATGAACAAAGCCCGATAAAGCCCTGTACTTGTTTAACACTAGCCGGAATGGGAAATTCCCTTATAACCTTTACGTTATCCTGATTTAAACGTATCCCATTACCATCTATACTGTAACCCAGATAAATTACCTCTTCAAATAAAAATCTGCATTTTCCGAAATTCAATTTAAAGTTATTTGCCCTCACCAATTGCATAACCGACGATAAAGTTTCCAAATGATCACCAATGTCTTCGGTAGCCAATAAAATATCGTCCATATATATGAAAAGTTTATCCGATTTTATGAGATCTTTAAAAATATGATTCACGAAACCTTGAAATACCGATGGGGCATTTTTCAGTCCAAACGGCATTTTAAGGAATTCAAATTGGCCCAAATGTGTAATAAAAGAAGTGTACTTTATGGAATCTTGGTCCATATTGACGTGGTGAAACCCTCCACGTAGATCCAGCACTGAAAAATATTTGTTTCCACTCATCCGATCTAGAATGTCGTCGATTAATGGCAATGGATAGTTGTCCCTTTGTGTAATTTTATTCAGACTTCTATAATCAACGCAAAGACGTGTACTGCTATTCTTTTTATTCACGAGGACGATTGGAGAAACATACTGGGAATTACTTTCGCGAATGATTCCCTCCTCGAGAAGATTGTTCAGTCTCAATACATATATAAACAATATAAATAAACCAGATTTCGTTTATATACTAAATTTAATAAAATATGAAATACTCTCCTAATCAATTTAATGCAATTGCATTCATTTCATTAATTAATTATCGTTTCAAACGTTCAGATATAAAATATAATCATTATATATCGGTATAATTATATAAAAGATATCGGTATTATTACATAAAAAAATAATATTATATAAAATAAAATATTTATATTAAAAGATAAAATAAAAGGTTCAATATTAAAAAGAAGAATTGTGTTTCTAATTTAAAACAACTAAAGAAGAATAAATTGGAATAATACGGCTGCATTAATATTCTTCATGGTCCTTCGAGCCGGATAGCTTGAAAATTATCAACGTTCTCACTGGAGTTTTGATTTCAATATTATATTCAGCAACCGGTAAATTATTATAATCGAGAATTACTGCGGTCATCTTTATCTACATCGATAAACGAAAGGTCAGTGTTACTTCAATTTATCCTTCTTCATATTTAATTATCCCCATCCACATAATCATATTTGTTCCTTAGTGGGTAATTTCAATTACCGATTCTATTGTGCAAACGTTATACACACGGTATAATCTTTTTATATATTTTGTTTGAATAATCATATATTTGAATTGAAAAGAAATTATTTTCAATTAGTTGTATTATACTTCAATTCAAATACTTGATAGTTATATAATATATGTGAAGTATATATGGTTGTATGGTATATACTTTTAAAGGTCACCTTGATTTTTGGTGCAATTAATTGTTGTTTTTGTCATTGTATTAAGTTGGTGATCATACATTGCTTTAATAAATATTTATCAATCGTGTATAAAAAGGACCGGTTTGCATTATCGGAATAAATAGTATAATTGTTATAATTATAATTTAGCCATACTTGTCCTCATTGACAGGTTTTTTATATTTTTGTGGTGTCCACATTAATAAATATAATTATAACAGGCCATCTCTGCCCTCATTGGCAGGTTATTTGTAGTTGTATATTAATCATTGTTTTTTTTATTTTTATTTCTTGTGTTATATGACAGATTCTTCATCTCACCATATAACGTTAATAATTCCCATACCATATAATTTATATCCCACATATTATAATTTTGATACACGGTTATCAAATTATAATGCCGTTTTTTTTATTAAGTTATTTTTTTTGTTATTATTATATATTTTACGTTTTTTTTTATGCATGGGAAATAATAAATGCAATTTGGTTAATTGGTGTCCCGTGACAACAATTAACAAATTTAAATATATCTATGTATAAAAAATTATTAATAATAAATTAATAATAAGTAATATATATATAACATATAAAATGCATATGTTAACCAAAATACTCCTATTACATATATGCATTTCCGTAGTAATTAATTTGATAAATAAAAAAAAATGCAATTTTGTTAATTGGTGTCAACAATTAAAAAATTGAAGAAAAAATATATGTGTATAAAAAATATATAGATACAATATGCAATTTTGGCTAATTGATTTCCCATACTAGCGAACGGAAATCAATTAACAGCCAATTCATAAATTTGTGCAAGTGGACAATTCTACCGTGAGATTTATTTTCGCAATAGAATTGTCTTGCAATGACTTGCATATTTTATTTGTATAAATAGTACACCAATTTTAATTTAAAGGAGAGAAGAAATAAAATAATAAAAGAAAACACATTATTGTTAAGTATAAGTAATCTATAGTATAAGTAATAAGTATAAGTAATAAGAAGGTTAACAAAATAAATTTATAGTTAATAAAACAAATAAAAAAATAATGTTTAAATTGGAGAAGTTTGAGGTGGGACCCTCAACATTTGGCGCAGCCGGTAGGATCCCTGGGGGATCAAAGATAGGTAAGTAAAATAAGTAATAATAATAATTTTTTTTTTCTTTTTCAGATATAATAAATAAAATTTTTTTTTTCCCTAGAACATTAATTTTAATACAATTTTTTTTTTCATATAAACAATGCAATAATAAATAAATTTTTTTTTTAGTTCAACTTTAATTTTAATAATTTTAATTTTAATAATAAAGTTTTTTAGTATTTTTAACCTAATGCATTTTTAATCGTGATTTAAATTGGCAAATCGGCAAGAATAGCCTAACCAATTAAATCACGCAAACAAACACCGTATTTCATGTAGGCTCCAATAAGCCTTGGGAATACAATCTTTCAATCATTTTTTGTTTCTCTTGGATGTGAGATTGTGGTTATGCATCATCAAGTGTTAACCCTTATCATCTTTTATTACGTATAGGTACCTCACGTCTACGGGAACTACTCGCAAATATCATTAAAGAAAACCCTAATGCCGGTCCGAAACCCCTCACCATCGAGCAATACCGTAACCGTATTAAGCCTCGACCGCCTTTGTCAGTAGAAGTCAACACAAGGGTATATAAACATCGTGGTGGTATTAGAGTTCGTCGCCGCCGGGAAATTGGTCAATTACAACAAGTAATCGCCTTATGTTTAGATCCACAGCAACGTTGGCGATTGCAGGTGAAATTAAAGCAGATGGTCAACCAGTATAAGGAGGAGGATAGGAAAAGAATGCGGGATATACAGGTGACTGCTACCAAGCAACCGATCACCGCATCACATTCAAACGTTAAGATACAACAACAACCAAAACAAAAGCCCTGAACAAATGAACAATTTAAAATAAGAATTGTACAATAAAAATCCTTTGGAAGAAAAAAAAAATAAATCAATTTTACGCACATTTTAGCAAAATTTTTATGTCACACGTTTCCGAACCATCCATTGCTGAGTTAAAAGACCAGGTCAGTCAATTGAGACAGGATACTTTAAGGGCTGAGGCGAATTTACGGGCTTTAAACGAAAATTTATGGTCAGATCTCCGGGAAATTTTGAGTAGAAGGGAATTCCTGGAATTCAAGACTAGTCTGACTGGAAAATTTCCGTTACATAGTACCGAGTTAACGGATGAATTACTGGTTAAAATTAATTCGGCTCATAATTGTCGTTTAGAGCAAAATCAAGCGTTATTAAAAGAGCAACGAGCAAGGGCTGCGAATTACGCGAGGGCAATTGGTGAATATAAAAAGGGACAGTTGGAGGCGGAAAATTTATCAAGGGAGAGAGAAGTTTTTATTGAGGATTTACATAAGCGGATTCGTGTCAGTAAGGAAAAAGAATCGAAATTGATAGGTGAAGTGCGGGAAAACGAGATTCAATTGAACCAATTGGCGGATCGTTTAAGAGCGGTTGAAGCGGATATACCTAGTGCTCCGAAACAGGAGTGCATTGCTAAATTGGAGAATAGCATAACGGAATACAAGGATATCATCCGAGGTTTAAGAAGTCAGTTGGAGGTGGAACAAAAACATCAATTGGATACCACGTTGGAACTATCGTATTTCGACGAAGAGGGAAACAGTTCAGGAGTGAATAGCAAGGCAAATTCTGTGACAGGAAGCCAAGTTGATACAATGGATTACGAAAAAATCGGTAGAATTATTAATTTGTTGGTGCCTAGGTTATGCGGGGGAAGTAATTCGAATGTGAGTGAATTCATTAATGCATGTAAGTTGGCTCGCGACAGTATTGACGACGAAGAGGAACAGGTTTTCACCAATTTATTGACAACTCGAGTATCAGGAGAGGCGTTTGATTTGGTGGCGGACACGGAATTTCACAGTTTAGAGGATTTTTTAAAGATCATCCGAGGACGGTATTCACCAGTTGGATCATTGGATGATGTTATGTCTGCGTTAAGGGACACATTTCAACTACCGAATGAGGATGTAATCTCCTTTGCAATGCGGTTGAAAAAACTAGGAACTACTGCTGGTCGGTTAGCGAAAGTGCAGTATGGTAATAAAAACATTGACACGTTATTGGAAGAAATCGATTTTATTTTAAGACGAGTATTCAAGACGGGGTTATTAAATCCATCATTGCGTCAATGTGCAATAATCAGCAGGGCTCAAACTTGGGAGGCGTTAAAGGAAGAGGTTATGGCATACGATAACCTATTGAAGCATTCAAACCCATTGGGTGGTGCTCGCCAAGTTATGTTGGGTAATCGGACGGACTCCACCGCCGACCGAATTTCAAATACTTTGCCTGTTGCTATGCAAACACAATCTTCGGGATTCGAAAAAACGCCTATAACATGTGGTTTCTGCAATAAATTAAACCATTCGTTTCGGGAATGCAGATTGAGGAAAAACACCCCATATTGCAATATATGCAAGGATTTCGGACATCTTGAAAACACTTGCAGACTACGTCGTAATAATTATGAAAGTTCTAATGGAAACCAACGCCCACGGAATTATAACAATAACAATAATAATATTAATAACCGTAACGTAACGTCTAATAATAATAATAATAATAATAATTATAATAATAATATGAATTCTAATTATCAATACCGGAATAATATCGGACATACAAGTAATAACAATTATCGGGGTTTTAATAATAATGGTTACCCGGAATATGCTAATAGGAATTGGAATACCAGTTCGAGTAATAATGTTCATAGAGAAACTGCAAGAGGTGGAGATAGACGCGCGGATTTTCGTACGAACGATAAGCAAAAAAACTAATATCGGCCGGGTTGGCACACCACAACCCCGGTCCCATTAATGAGGGGGATCGCAAACTCTTTATTAATAATTCGGATGCTATTAGTAAACATTTTTTGTATAACAAACGGAAAGAAACTTCCAAAGAAAGATGTTCTCCAGACGGTAAATTCGCAAATTTATTTAGTCGGGGAAGTTACGTGAATTTACCTTTGGATATTTGTAGGAATAATTATGTACGATTGCTAGTAGATACTGGCGCGGAAGTAACATTAATAAAAATGAGTTCATTAAATACGAATGTAAATTGGAATAGTGCTGGGCAAATTGAATTGGGTGGTATTTTCGGGGGTAATGGTGTTACTCTCGGCACCGTCCAAGGAAATTTGATAATGCCGCATAGGGTTCCATTCACGTTTAATGTAATCGGGGATTCAGAATCATTACCAATCGACGGATTACTTGGGGGAGACCTATTGGACGGGTGTTCCAGTATCGATTTCTTTAATCAGAAACTGACATTGTGCCTAGAGGGACAATATTTGGAATTACCATTACATTCAATGGGAAATTTATCGAAAGATAAACCAACACAGTTATTTCGTGGAAGGGATTATGAGGTGCTTAAAGAGGTCAAATTAATAAACTCAGGAAAAAATGTAACCAAGAAATTAAATGAAGTTAAATTAGAAGAACCAAATATGGGGGACCATAATAATGATTTTGAGAATATAGAAGTAATACATGAAGTTCAATTTGACGACGTAGGAGTAAATGAAATATATAATATGGAAGTAACCAATGACAAGAAATATATAGAAGTGATATGTGAAGAAGCTATAAATAATGACAAAGATGTAAACTCAGGGGTAGTAACGGATACAAAAGAATTAACGCAAATAAATAATATTGAAGCAATAAATGAAGTAAACATAAAACATGATGACGATATTGAAGTGCACGCCACTCACAATTATGACGGGTCTAACATTTGTAGATCGAGGGGAAGTTGGTTGATACCTGCTCGTACACAGGTAGTCAGAGAAGTCAATTTTCCTATGAGTTCAGCAACACTGGTAATAGAATCTAGGGAACTATTACCCGGAACATTTGTGGGAAATACAATAGTTGAAGTTAAAAATTATATTGGAAGGGTAGCCATAATAAACGCACGAATGCGAGATGTAGAATTTACGGAAATTGAATTAAAATATAAACATTTAACGGAATTTGATATATTAGACGAAAACGGGGGACCAATAATGGGGTCGAACGGGATCCATGTAAATACGACCCTTAAAGGAGAGAGCAAGGGAGTGTTTTACGCACATGCAAAAAATCACAACGACAGAATAAATAGTATATTAGAAAATTTAAACGTGGAGGGCGATTTAAATCAAGAGGAATACAATTCAATAAGATCGTTATGTCGCGATTTTGAAGATATATTTTATTTAGAGGGGGATACGTTAACACATACGGAGGTTTTAACGCATTCCATACCGATCACGCCCGGACAACCGGCGATTAACCAAAAAAATTATCGCCTCCCGGAGGTTCATAAATACTTCATCAACGAGGAAGTAGAAAAAATGTTGAAGGATGATATTATCGTTACGAGCAAAAGTCCGTGGAACACGCCCTTATTAGTAGTGCCTAAAAGAGCTGGACCCGACGGCGAAAAAAAATGGCGGTTGGTTTTCGATTTTAGGAAACTAAATCAGTTAACCATCCGGGATGCCTTCCCGCTACCAAGGATTGAAGACATTCTTGATCAATTGGGTCACTCCCGGTATTTCAGTACGTTGGATTTGGCCAGCGGATACCATCAAGTATTGATGGATCCAAAAGATGCACCCAAGACAGCTTTCAGTACTCCATTTGGTCATTATCATTTCAATCGAATGCCTTTTGGACTAACTGGTGCACCGGCCACTTTCCAACGTATAATGAATTACGTCCTGATGGGTCTTCAGGGATTTGAATGCTTCGTTTATATAGACGACGTAGTCGTTTATGGTAAGAATTTAACCGACCATAATACCAAATTAAGAAATATATTCCAAAGGTTAAGGGACCATAATTTAAAACTTCGTTTGGACAAGTGTCATTTTTTGAAAAGGGAAGTTATATACTTGGGACATAAGTGTACGGAGCATGGGGCAATGCCCGATCCCGATAAATCCTCGTGTGTAACCAATTATCCGGTACCACGTACTGTTAAACAATTACAATCCTTTTTGGGTTTCATTAACTACTACCGTAAATTTATTCCAAATTTTTCCAAAACGGCGTCATGTCTTAATCGGCTAATGAAAAAGAATGTACCTTTTCAATGGTCAATGGAATGTCAGGAGGCATTCGAACATTTCAAACGGGCATTGGTTTCGCCGCCAATTCTCATATACCCGGATTTCACACAACCTTTCGTTTTGACCACGGATGCTAGCGGTGAGGCACTTGGCGCGGTTCTTTCGCAAGGTAAGCCTGGTGAAGATCGACCAATTGCGTACGCCAGCAGATCGCTAAACCCCGCGGAGCGAAATTATTCCACCATAGAAAGGGAACTGCTTGCCATGGTATGGGCAACAAAAAATTTTCGCAGTTATCTATTGGCAAGGAAGTTCATAATTTACACGGATCATAGGCCTCTCAAGGGGATTTTTAACGTAAAAGATCCGACGTCTAGGTTAATGCGATTCCACCACAAACTGTCCGAGTATGATTATGTTATAGAGTATAAACCGGGAAAAATGAACACCAATGCGGACGCTTTGAGTCGGGTGACTATGGAAGATGTCGGTAAAAATGACGGGTTAATTGGTCTGATACAAACGCGATCACGTACGCGGGGAGCAGTCGCCAATAACATTATGGAAGATACGGCTACTGTCCCGGGGAGTACATGTAACGATGGGCATGCGAAGACATACGGGGAGCGAATTATTAAAGGGAAATATGAGTTGTTATCAGACCGGGATGAGATATGCACAATACTAAAAGATTTTCATGGCTCACCTTTGGGTGGTCATCGTGGTATAATCGGAACCTATGAAAGAATTAAACGACAATATCGTTGGCGTGGTATGCTTAATGACATAAAAAAGTTCGTTCGTTCATGCACCAAGTGCCAACAAAATAAGGCATCGACGGCAACGAAAATGCCTATGGTATTGACTGACACCCCCGAATTGCCTTTCGACAAGGTATATTTGGACATTGTCGGGCCTTTACCGGTTACAACTTCGGGCAATAAGTATATATTAACATTCACCGACGATTTAACCCGATTCATGGATTGCTACGCAATCCAAGACACCTCCGCAAATACGGTGGCCATGACATTTTTTAATGAAATTATATCAAGATATCGCATACCAAAAGTGGTAGTAACCGATCAGGGGTCAAATTTCACCAGCGATGTGTTTAAAAAGGTGTGCAAGTTACTACGAATAAAAAAATTGCAAACTACCGCTTACCACCCTCAGACGAACGGTATTTTGGAGAGGAATCATGCCCCATTGGCAGATTATCTTCGGTGTTTTGTCAATGAGAATCCCGATAGCTGGGACGCGTGGTTGCGTCAGGCAATTCACGTACACAATAACACCGCACACAGTTCAACCAAACTCACTCCTTCGGATTGTTTGTTTGGTTTCACCGCCGAAATACCCACCAACCTATTACGTGGCGTTGAACCCATTTACAATCACGAAAGTTATTACTATCGTCTCCGATATCAGTTACAAAAAACCTATGAGATAGCTAGGCAAAATTTGTTAAAATCCAAGGTGGCCGCCAAGCAATATTATGACAGAAATGCTAGAGAAATCAAATTTAAACCGGGTGACCGCGTGTTCCTGAAAAATCCCACAAGAGATAGTAAGCTTTCTAGTATTTGGTCCGGGCCATATGACGTATTGCAAGCACATGATCCGGTAAACACAACAATACTGATGGGACGGAAACCTAGAAGGGTACACAACAATCGATTAAAAATACAAATCACTTAAGTGATCAGTCGTGCTTATACCAGACGTCAAATAAATATTGTCAATTGTTTAAAATTATTATTATGTTTGCTATTGGCAGTATAAATGCCATGTTAACGGTTAATAATAATAATAATAATTTAAAAAGGAAAAAAAATTTGATTTAATTCTAATTTCTAATTTTAAGTCTAATTTAATTTAACATTGTATTTTTTTTTATCTTTAATTATCATTAATTTTAATTTTCAAGTAACATTTTTAATCTCGTGTTAATTATTTTTTTTTTGGGTAGATTTAAATAGAATATAACCATAGAATATAACGAATTAATATATAAAAATCAAAATAGAAAAAAAAAACCTTATAACCCTATACAATAGGAATAAAGTACTAGTAGTAGGATAATGATATTTTATTGTTTAAATATACATATAATATAAAGTAATGCATATTTTGATATTTTAATTTTTGAATTTTGTTAATTACCATTTATTTTTATTTTTTGATTTCCTTTTCCTTAACCTTTATAGTAGAAGTAAGTTAATTATAAAAAACAAATTTTTGAAAATCTAATAGTTTTAAGGCAAATAGAATAGAACCAGCAAATATAAGAACAACAACCAACCTACAACAAATAGACATAGACAATCATCAACCTTTAAAGTGTAATGTGTAATGGTATTGCAATATATATGGCATGCTGAGTATTATCAACGGCTTAATGAACGTTTTTAAAATGATATGTTTATTCAAGATTTACGATGTTTCCTGTTTGAGAATCATCATCCAGATCGTTTGTGTAATATTCACGGTGTGAACGATTATCATATTAAGTTTATTCCATGTACGATGTTTCCTGTTTGCGAATCATCCTCGAGATTCATTTCACCATTTTCATCATTGTGATGATTATGTTTGTCACACCCACCATATTTGTGTGTTCAAAGTTATCAGTGCAACATGTTATAATTTTTATCGTTCGATCACCAGAAACAAAACCTCAACATTTTATCAATTCATCTAGTGATTAAGGATATAATATATGTCATCACCAATTTTAAGCAATATAAATGTAACATCAGTTAACCTCAATACGATTTGTTTACCATACACCATCAACCCAATGCCTTTACAACGTTTAATAAAATCAGAATCAGCCGTCCAAAATTTCATCACATACACATGATACAAAAGTCATCATACATCTTTAAAATTTTATCGTTACATTAAATCAACCGTTGAACTTTACAAGAAGAAGCCACCAAATCAACATTTCCACATTTCAACATGTCAACATCGAACTTACCAGGTGTTATTCATAAGTTAATTGATTAAACACAATTATTTAGTTTGTAAGCTGATTCTAAATTTTCTTTTCCTTTCCCGAAAGTTTCCATCTTCAATGCAACCTTTCTTTTTCAAAGGGGGGAGGCATGTTATATGACAGATTCTTCATCTCACCATATAACGTTAATAATTCCCATACCATATAATTTATATCCCACATATTATAATTTTGATACACGGTTATCAAATTATAATGCCGTTTTTTTTATTAAGTTATTTTTTTTGTTATTATTATATATTTTACGTTTTTTTTTATGCATGGGAAATAATAAATGCAATTTGGTTAATTGGTGTCCCGTGACAACAATTAACAAATTTAAATATATCTATGTATAAAAAATTATTAATAATAAATTAATAATAAGTAATATATATATAACATATAAAATGCATATGTTAACCAAAATACTCCTATTACATATATGCATTTCCGTAGTAATTAATTTGATAAATAAAAAAAAATGCAATTTTGTTAATTGGTGTCAACAATTAAAAAATTGAAGAAAAAATATATGTGTATAAAAAATATATAGATACAATATGCAATTTTGGCTAATTGATTTCCCATACTAGCGAACGGAAATCAATTAACAGCCAATTCATAAATTTGTGCAAGTGGACAATTCTACCGTGAGATTTATTTTCGCAATAGAATTGTCTTGCAATGACTTGCATATTTTATTTGTATAAATAGTACACCAATTTTAATTTAAAGGAGAGAAGAAATAAAATAATAAAAGAAAACACATTATTGTTAAGTATAAGTAATCTAGAGTATAAGTAATAAGTATAAGTAATAAGAAGGTTAACAAAATAAATTTATAGTTAATAAAACAAATAAAAAAATAATGTTTAAATTGGAGAAGTTTGAGGTGGGACCCTCAACACTTGTTGTCAACGCCAATTCAAATCTTCGTTCGCTCGCTATGTCACGACAAGAAGATGTGGTTGATATGGTTCGATTACAGAAATTGTCACACAAAAAGCGCAACATAAAAGGTTGTTTCACACGGATTAATAATTATATAGCTTCTCTTGGTGGTCAACCTCCCGATAATATTGCGGAACTCAAATTGCGGCAAGAAAGATTAATTCCATTATTAAATGAGTTTGATTTAGTGCAAAATGAAATTGAATACGAGAGCGGATGTACTGACGAACTACCCACGAGTGAGCGTGTTGCATTCGAAGATTCATACTTTCAGTTATTGGCACATGTCGACAGATTATTGGGTGTTTCCAATCCATTAAATCAAAGCATAAATAATCCCGCAATATTGGAAAATGACGAAATGAACAATACCATACGTAGAACAATTCAAGTCAGGTTACCCCAAATTGAGTTACCTAAATTTAATGGCAGCTATAACACGTGGATGTCCTTCCATGACACCTTTACGTCGTTAATCCATAATAATATGGAACTTTCAGTGGTGCAGAAATTTCAGTATTTAAAGTCGGCCTTGCTGGAAGAAGCTGCAAATATTATAGATTCCATCGATATCACGGCTGATAATTATATCATTGCTTGGCGATTGCTTAATGAACGGTACCACAATGTACGTTTGATAGTTAGGAATCACACCCGTGATTTATTTGAAATAGCTTCGGTTAAACGCGGTTCATCGCAGACCATTAGAAAATTAATTGATGATTTTCAACGCCATCTTCGATGTTTGAAAGTGTTGGGTCAGCCGGTGGATAAATGGGATACTATGTTGGTGCATCTACTCACAACTAAGTTGGATTCCAAAACCATATTTGAATGGGAATCTCATTGTGCAAATAATCTCGTTGATGCATTGCCAACTTTTGAATTTTTAAATACATTTCTGGTGAAAAAGTGCCAGGCTTCCGAATATTTTGATTCACCTCAATGTGATACGGCTTCAATGAACGTTGGCCCATTGGTTCCTGCTAATAGGATGAGGCACCGCAATGTGCTTTTATCTGCGAAACCCGGTCAATCGTGCTTCAAGTGTAAGAAGAGCCATCGGTTATACCAGTGTTTTGCATTCAAAGGAATGTCGGTTGGCCAGCGATTAAGGTTTGTTGCCGATAATTGTTTATGCAAGCAATGTCTTTCAAAACATGATGGAATTAAATGCAGTTTTCATCCGTGTTATAAATGCAAACAAAATCATCATCATCTTCTTCACCAGGATATCATTATATCAGAATGTGAATCGGGGCATGATGCTGTTGCTGTTTCCGGGAACCACAATGTTCCAAGAATTACTATGCAATCTACTACACAGGCCCAGGTGCTGCTTTCAACTGTTGTTGTAAATGTTGCTGCACAAGATGGGTGTAATATAAAATGTAGAGCATTGCTTGATTCGGGGGCTCAATCAAATTTTATGACCACCGAATTTTGTAATAAACTTGCTTTGCCTCAATGTGAAGTAAACGTTCCCATTGGCGGAATCAATCAGGTGGAATTAAAAATAAAAAATTCTTGCTTGGCTGTTATTCAGAGTAACTTTACTGATTACAAGGTAAAGTTAAATTTCCTAATTCTAGATAATATAGTGCAGCATCTCCCATCGTTTTCAATAAACCGTGCTGCATTAAAATTACCGGCTGATATATTTTTGGCTGATCCTCAGTTTGACATGCCTGGAAGAATTGATATGTTATTGGGTGCGGAAATATTTTACGATACATTAAAAAAAGGTCGCATCAAATTGGGTGAGGCATTGCCAACGTTGCAAAACACTGAATATGGTTGGGTATTGTCTGGTCTTGTGGCAACAACTGTGGATTATCGGCAGGAGCACAATATGCGCGCGGCTACGTTTTTGGCTACCAATGCCCGGTTGCACGAATCATTGTCAAGGTTTTGGCAATTGGAAGAATTAAATCATGCTAGCAAATTCTCCGCATCGGAAAAATATTGCGAGGATCTGTACAGGCGCACTACGCTTCGGGATAAAACTGGACGATATTCAGTTTTTCTTCCTACCAGGGATAATGTGACGCAACTGGGTGATTCGTATACCTCCGCATTACGAAGATTTTTGCATTTGGAAAGGCGTTTAAACAAAAGTGCTGATATCAGAAAACAATATAATGATTTCATCAATGAATATGCTGAACTCGGGCATATGTCCTTATGCGAAAATGTTGATTCGGAACATCCAAAATTTTATTTGCCGCATCATTCGGTGATAAAACAAGACAGTAGCACGACTAAACTTCGTGTGGTTTTTGATGGTTCTGCCAAAACAACAAGTGGACTGGCTCTAAATGAGGTGTTGCATGTGGGGCCAAATATTCAAAGAGATTTATTTGAAGTTATACTACGATTTCGCAGGCATAATGTTGCAATAACGGCTGATATTGAAAAAATGTATAGACAAATTAATGTCGACAGGGCATTTACGAATTTGCAGTGCATATTATGGCGTTCTGATACAAATATGCCAGTACAAACTTACGCTCTCAACACGGTCACTTATGGTACTGGTTGTGCTGCGTATTTGGCCATCAAAACTTTAAAACAATTGGCACAGGATGAAATGGCATTTTCTGAACTTGCTCGACATACGGTGTTAAACGATTTTTATGTGGATGATCTGTTATCTGGTGCTGACAACATTCAAGACGCTGTATTGCTTTGTGGTGAGTTGTCGTCTCTGCTCGCTAAGGGTGGATTTAATTTGCGCAAATGGTACAGCAATGATCAGGGCCTTATGTCTAAAATATACAACCGCGAACATCAGTGTAACCTCGTGCCATTGGACAAGGGTGATAATTTAAAGACGCTTGGCATTTTTTGGAACACGAGGCTTGATGCATTTCAGTATAACGTATCCAAGATAAAGTTTTACGACAATTATACAAAAAGGTCTGTCCTTTCCACTGTTTCAAGTATATTCGATCCTCTTGGTCTGCTCGGTCCAATTATATTGCGTGCAAAGGTCTTTATTCAAGAATTATGGATCAGTGGCATTAATTGGGATGACCCGGTTCCTCCTGGTTTTCTTGCGCCTTGGAAAAAATACATCGGGCGTTTGCATGTTATCAGCGAGTTATCCGTGCCCCGGAAATTTGGATGCAGTGAAAATTGTACATACGAGCTGCACGGATATTCGGATGCATCAGAGATGGGATACGGTGCATGTATATATTTGCGAAGTATTAAGTCGGGCAATTGCAATATTACGTTGCTGGCCTCCAGATCGCGCGTTGCTCCTTTGAAAAGGATGACAATCGTCCGTTTGGAACTTTGCGGTGCGTTGTTGCTGGCAAACTTACTTAATAAAATTGTAACTACCATTGACATGCAATTTGATTCCATACATTTATACAGTGATTCAAAAATTGTGTTGGCATGGTTGCGCACTGAGTCTTATCAATTTCATACATTCGTTGCGAATCGTATTTCTGAGATACAGCATTTAACAAATTCGTCACATTGGCATCATGTCGTATCCGCCGACAATCCAGCTGATTGTCTTTCCAGGGGTATGTTTCCTGATGAGTTACTAGTTGCGCATATATGGTGGAATGGTCCTCGTTATCTTCGGGATGCATCTTATGTTGCGGATGCCTGTGACGGTTCATTATCACTCATGCCTGCCGGGTCACTTCCCGAGTTAAAATCGCGTATTGTTTTCGTGGCTGCATGCACGGACGTTGATTTGTTGGTTAGGTATTCGTCATTTTTAAAGTTAAAAAGGGTAATTTCGTACATGTATCGTTTTATCGGCAAATGTGCTAATCGAAACGAAGTAAAGTATTCTGGCTCAATAACGTTGCCTGAACTTTGCGCTTCCGAAAGGCGGATACTATTGATGGTTCAGGGCATGGAATTTCCTCGGGATTTGCATTCATTGAAATTGGGTCATGCGTTGCCAAGGGCCTCCAAGTTATTAAATTTAAATCCATTCATTGACAGTGATGGCATGATTCGTGTTGGTGGACGTTTGGAAAATGCCAACATGCCTTTTGAATCCAAGCATCCGGTGTTATTGCCCGCGAATCATCATATTACTCAATCCATAATACGTGAGCTTCATTTGATTTATTTGCATGCTCCTCCTGGTTTGCTTTTATCCATTGTTAGAAGGCGATATTGGCCTCTTAACGGTCGTAATAACGTTCGTCGTATTTGTAGATCGTGTGTGGATTGTTTTAGATTAAAACCTCCAATCGCTAGTCAAATTATGGGAAATTTGCCGCCCGGGCGAATAGTACCATCCAGGCCATTTTCATCATCCGGAGTTGATTATTGTGGTCCATTTTCGGTCAAACCGTTGGTTCGATCAAGAAGCATATTAAAGGCGTACATCGTTGTATTTGTTTGTTTTGCCACTAGGGCTATTCATTTGGAATTGGCGTTTGATTTGACCACCTCTGCATTTTTTGGTGCATTCAAACGTTTTATTTCTCGTCGTGGTATTCCTTTAAACATTTATTCTGATAATGCAACTAATTTTGTTGGTGCTGACGGTATTCTTAAAAAATTTATATTATCATCGGCTTACCATGATGACATGATCAATAATTTATGTGCGTTGAATATAAAGTGGCATTTCATCCCTGCAAGGTCACCTCATATGGGTGGTTTGTGGGAGTCATCGGTACGTTCGGTAAAATATCATTTGAAACGTGTATTATTAAATACTCATATTAATTATGATAGCTTTTGTACATTAATAGTCGAAATTGAAGGTATACTAAATTCTAGACCACTGTATCCTCTAACCGATGATCCCAATGACTTTTCTATCCTAACTCCTAATCATTTTCTATTGGGTGACACTGATTCAACAATTGAATTACCCGTTGGTACAACAAAACATTATCAACACATTCAAATCATCAAATTGCATTTTTGGAAGCGTTGGAGCTTGGAATATTTACATCACTTGCAACAACGATCTAAATGGATGTCTGAAAAAGATAATATTATGTTGCCTGGCGATTTGGTATTGTTAATCGATGATAATCTTCCATCCTCAAAATGGAGAGCGGGAAGAATTGTGGAATTGCATCCAGGACGCGATAAAAAGGTTCGGGTGGTATCAATCAAGACGTCTAATGGTGTTTTAAAGCGAGCTATTAATAGATTTTGTATGTTTCCAAAAAATTAATTTGGATTATTATTTTGTATAAAAATATTATTTTTATGTTATTATCTTTGGATTTTTATTTTTTATAAATGTTATTATCATTTTTTTGCTGTTGAAGATACATTCTTCAAGGTGGGGAGTATGTTCAGTCTCAATACATATATAAACAATATAAATAAACCAGATTTCGTTTATATACTAAATTTAATAAAATATGAAATACTCTCCTAATCAATTTAATGCAATTGCATTCATTTCATTAATTAATTATCGTTTCAAACGTTCAGATATAAAATATAATCATTATATATCGGTATAATTATATAAAAGATATCGGTATTATTACATAAAAAAATAATATTATATAAAATAAAATATTTATATTAAAAGATAAAATAAAAGGTTCAATATTAAAAAGAAGAATTGTGTTTCTAATTTAAAACAACTAAAGAAGAATAAATTGGAATAATACGGCTGCATTAATATTCTTCAAAGATCATCAATTATTTTGTGTAATTCGATCTTTTGTGTATATGCCAATCTTCGCGGTGTTGAACTAAAAACCCTATCACTAATCAATGAAATATTCATATTTATTGGACTTTTTACATTTTCAAAATAGTTTATAACGGGTGTATTAAATATAATATTGCTTACTTTTTCCCTACATTCATTTGATAGATTGTTGTTTGATTCGATTGAAGGTTTTGACTGTTCATCATCGTCATAGAGAGATATATTTAAAATTTGTTCATCAAGTTTTTCGTCCATAAATGTAGAACAATTATTCGTAATCCGATTGTAAGAATTATTTACATTTAATCTTAAATAATCGCGTCCTAAAACCACACAATTATTACAGGTATTATTTTCTACAACAAATAAATTTAAATTAACATGATTATTTTTAAAATATTAGGTTGTCGAAAAAGTATTGATAATTTTTATAAACAGATGTCATTATAATTGAATATTTCAAGTAGTACTAATCAGGTAACACTAACATATGTTCGAAAGATGACATTTCGTAGATAAAAAAAAAAAATTAAATTTGTTTAGTCATTTAAAAGTTGTAGTGCATTAAAGATGAGCGAAATTAATGAAAAAATTCGATACATTTTACAATTTTATTATGAAAAAGGTGAAAATGGAACGCAGGCACATGAACAAATTTGTGCAGTTTACGGTGAAGGAACTTTATCAAAATTAACAGCCTATAGATGGTTTGCTCGATTTCGTTCAGGTAATTTTGCAAAATGCACTTGGATCAGTTTTTTGCCCAGAAAACACAGAAGTTCTACAGTGATGGGATAATGTCTTTACCAGAAAAATGGCAAAGGGTCATCGATCAAAACGGCGCATATTTGGTTTAATAAAGTTCATTTGAAATATATAAAAAAAATCGTTTGAATTTTGTAAAAAAAATTATCAATACTTTTTAGACAACCTAATATATGTTATATAACACAATTGACCATACCAACTATTTGTAAAACACTGTTATTAATTCCACAGAATTTTAGAGCATATTGTCAATATTTTTAATTACGTGTTCTGGAACATATTTCCGTTGAACAAATGAAATCGGACTGCCGGAATCCAATAAAGAGCTCAATAATGCAGAAAATTTGTTGTCTTCATTTGTAATAAATTCATATGTAATAAAATGTTCAAATTCATTATTTTCAAGAACAAAATTCAATACCTTTTTCCCCGAGGATACATCCGCATTAATGACTTCTTGATTTTCCAAGGTCAATACTGATTTTACTAAACAGTCCTGTATTTTGTGTCCTGACTTTCTGCATTTATAGCAGTTTCCTCTATACATTCTCGGTTCCGGGCAATTTTTACTGATGTGACCAACATTATTGCAATTGTAACATTTATAGATGCTTAATTTGTTATGTTGACGATATGTGTTTTCATTTCTATGTTCACTGAATTGATGGTATCTAGTTGCTTGATAATTTTTATTTAATTCATACTTTCTATCAGAATTTACTGGAAATTGATTATGTGTATTTCTTTCAAACCGATCACGAACCATTAATTTATTTGTTGTATTATTCCCATATAACAATTTATCACTGCAGTGTAAAAATCACTATTATCAGAGTAGCACAGCACAGTTGTAAAAGCACGGTAAATAAATGGGTATTTTTTACCGCTTTTGAAGGGTGTTATTGCAACCAAAAGCTACGTGTTCACATACCGGTAACACACCGATAATTTTTTAAGTAAATTTTCAGTTTATGTGAAACGGTTTAAAAACTGTTATGTGTTTCCGTAATTGAAACGTGTTTGTATGAACAGTAGCTGCGGTTAAATTTCCGTGGATTTTTCTCTTCCACACAACCCATTATTTTTTAGTTTTGTTTTGTGTGTGAGCGTAGTACGTTGTTGGTTCGTTCTTCATTATAATAAAAGTAAAGTTTTTTTTGTTGTGTGAAATTGGGAAATTATAAAATTGTAATTTTCAGAATTGTTGTTTTGCCAACCAAGAATCCGGCTGTATTATTATGGATATTTGGTAAGTACTTAATAATTAACTATTTGAAAATGTTATAAATCTGTAAAGATAACATAATCTTAATTGAATGAAATAAACGGTGTAATAACCATTAATAGTGTATACCACTTTAAAATCACTGTCACCAATTCACCATGTGCATTCTTTTTCCGATTAATAGGTTGACTCTCACTTAAAAACTTATAATAAAGGATAATATTCATTAACAATACAGAAATAAAAAAATATAAAATGTAAAATCGAAGTGATTTTCCAATGGTATACCGTACTACTAATACACGGTTATTACACCGTTTATTTGGTAGAATTATCTTTAAAGATTCCGTTTTAAATTAAATTAAGCATAATAATTCGTACTAGTTTTGGTTATTAACTTATTCTAGTTTTAGCTAATTCTAGTTAAAAACCAAAAACAAACCAAAACTACGAATTATTATGCTTGATTTTATTTAAAACTGAAGCTTTAAAGAAATAAACGGTGTAATAACTGTGTATTAATAGTGCGATATACCAATTCAATATATACTAATTTATTCTGCTTCTCAAGTACGCGTATACAATAATATATTTTGCAAACAATTGTAAAGTATCTAGATTTCTTATCTGTATCGAAATTCCCAAATGATAAAATAAAATGATAGGCTGAAGTACAGTTTAGCGGACCTTGAGCTAGGACATTGGGGATACCTGCAATCGAAAGCCTATGTTGCACAGACAAAATAACCGTTATAATTTTTTGGCGGTCACCCCCCCTTCCGAAGTTAGGGGGGGTCAAAGTTTGGTTATTTTATTAGAAAATCCTGATTTGTGACGCAACCCGACGGACGATTTTCAAAAGTAGATATTCAAAATATAGATATTTTTATGATCTTTCATTTAAAACAACCCCGGAATAAATCGGAAGTATATAGGAGTCAGGGGGTGGGAAAATGTGGTTTTTTACATTTTTGGAGGTGGAACCGGTCTGTAAAGGGTTAAATGAATTTTCCCAGCGGCAAATTAAAGCTAAATGTAAGATGCAACCAACCCTCTTGTTCATTAACTCATATATGGCAAGCACCGTGACTCGTTTCGTATCAAACATGTTATTTGTTTATAATTAAAAAGCAGTCCCCCCATCACCCAGGAGTTATATGTATAAATGGGTTTTTTTTTATATGTTATCTCACATAGACCTATTACATGAGTTTTCAATAACGTGCTATTTGTTCTATATTCATTTTAAATATGCAATATGCACTACTAGAAATTTTCCTTTTAAAAAAGTACGAATTAAAATGTTGCACCATAAAAAATCAAACCATTACCATTAGTAAACCAATAGCAGCTGGCAGGTTGTATATGCCGTTACACCAGAAGATGATAAACCAGAATAAATAGTAAAAGGTTTTTCAATACCCATGCAATAGAGCTATGTGAGATAACATTTAAAAAAAATTCACAAAACGCACAGAACTTGTGTGATGTGGAAAGTGCTTGCAATATAGCAAATGACACGTTTGATGCGAAACGACTCACGTATATGCCACATATGGTTTAATAAACAAGTGGGCTGCTTACATGTTACTTTTAGCTTTAATTTGCCGTTTGGAAAATTCAGTTAACCCTTTGCAGACCGGTTCCACCTAAAAAAATGTAAAAAACCACATTTTCCCACCCCCTGACCCCTATATACCTCCGATTTATTCCGGGGTTGTTTTAAATGAATGACAATGAAAATACCTTTATTTTGAATATCTACTTTTGAAAATCGCCCGTCAGGTTGCGTCACAAATCAGGATTTTCTTAAAAAATAACCAAACTTTGACCCCCCCTATCTCCGGAAGGGGGGGTGACCGCCAAAAAATTATAACGGTTATTTTGTCTGTGCAACATAGGCTTTCGATTGCAGGTATCCCCAATGTCCTAGCTCAAGGTCCGCTAAATTGTATATTCGCCAAATGATAATATTTATAATATGATAATTTGTAGATGTGATGAAGAAAAAGCAACATCTAAGCCGGCGAACGCTTAATAGACGTGTTCGAGATACTTTAATAAAATATTATAAATCGTCTTTAAACAGAAATAATAATATACCACATAGTAACGATCAAAGATGAGAACATTTCATCTGATGCAAGAATTCCGGTTCTTAACAACAATTGTTTGCATTACTAAAAATACAACGTAAAAACGGACATCGAGATTTTCCAATTGATGCAATGTAATGTACTTTATTATGTGGTAGGTTATTATTAGGTTAGACAAGAATACTGAACATTTAGTTCAAAAATAGTGCATTTACTGTTAAAATACGGCCTATAAACTATTTCAGAACCGGTAATTTGCATGTTTTGTATTATGTGAGAAATGGAGACAATGTAACCTTTTTTGTAACGGTTATATATTAGTAAACTCACCATTCGGTTGCGGTTAAAACTATTGTTAGCACACCAAAAAAAACACGGTGAAAAACGGGTGCGACAACGATAGTTTCACCTGTGTAGAAATGGTTAACCCACAGGACTATGAATCGTAATAAAACGGTTATAATTTTACTATTTATCACTGTAGTGCAAAAACCTGGGCATTTACGGTTGTTAAACCATTAACATGCGGTATTTTAACTGGAAGATCACTACTTTTGCGCCAAATGTAGGTATCACTGTTGGTAAATAAACCGTATAATTAACTGTGTATACACGTCTTGTTGTTACTTGGGTTATTTGCATAATTACTCGCTGTATTATTTTTCATTATCTCGTATTTTAACAATGCAACCTTCAATTCATCTAAATTATTTACGCTATATAAAATAGATTTATTGAAAGCATTGTCAGCAATACCGTTTATGATGTATTGTATTAAATCTGTTTGTTCGATATTAGTCAGGGCTGCAGTTTCTTGTATTTTTAAAACGTATTGGTGAAATGATTCATGTGGCATTTTTTCCATATTTCGAAGTTTGTTATGTATATCCACAGATGATATTTTCTTATCAAATTCCCCAATCAACGCATTTTTTAAATCATTATAAGTACTTACCTTTATCGTTCTTAAAAATAATTTCGCTGTTACCGTCATCAATCGTTTTACATATATATTTAGTTCTTCATCACACTCGATTATTTCCGGAGATTCCTCAAACTGTTCCAACCATTTCCTTATGGAAAGGTTGTCATCGTCACTAAATAAATACACTGAGTCCTCAACGTCCTTAAAATTAAAAACTGTTTTAACTTGTGACCGTTCATTACCATTCAATTCTGTTAACTGTCTATTCAATTCAATTAATTCTTTTTTTTTATTTACAATTTCTCTCAAACGAACTAATTCTTGATCAATATCTTCTTCTACACTTACATTATTATATCTGTCCACATTTTCCATCTCAACATCTTCAGAAGCAACAAACCTTGTAATTTCCTCGCACGATAACGAACTCATCGCATCTTCTAGATGCAATCTCAAATCGGGCTTAGTGCGACACGTCGGCAAATTCAATTTTTCTTTTTCTTCCTATCCCACTCATTCCTATACCACTTCTGAAAATTGTAGGGCGTTATATTTAAATTAATTAAAACATCTGATCTTTAATATGGTCACTGAACGATTAAAATATATTCTCTTCCATATAATCAATATAACATATAATGACATATAACATAGGTACAGTAAATAGATAACATATATAACAATACTGTACTATGAATGCATACCGGGTGCATCAGGAATAGATACCCTACACTCCCGACATGGTCTTTTTACCGTCGCCGCCGTGTCCTGTCCTTTTCTTTCATCCATTATACGCCGTTACCCAGTCCCTTCTATACCCTTCAATTTCCATTCAAAATCGCCCTACCATTTTTTTTCCACTCACCCCTCTCCACTGCCACTCCTCAAAACCCTACTCCCACTTAATCTTTCCTTAACTTCTTACTTCGTGAACTCCGAAACTCCCAAACCATTTCTTCCCGATGTCCTTCAACATCGGGTAACCCAATAGAAATAAAAGATATAGAACAATATTGAGAGGATAAAAACCGAGTGCAGCTTAAAAAAATTAAAAAAAAAAGTCCACTCATTGGCAAAAAGTCCACTCTCACAAAAAAATACATCGTCAAAAACAATATTCGACGATCAAAATGACCTCCATATCGTCAAAAAAAAATTTGAAGATTAAAGGCTCATACAAGTTGGATTTGACTCTATGACTCTATGTCTATGTATATCTTGATTTCTTTCATACAATTACCTATACCATTTAAATAAATCTTGTATCGCTTTCTCACAATTGTTTTAAACATATATGTTTAAATCAAACATGTTAGAAAATAATCCAAATTCAAAACCAATAACATAAGGGAAAATGAATTATCAATAATGGGTACCGGTGTAGTATATGATCTGGCAGGGGAAATTTATCTGGGATAACTTTTGTTTTTTGTGAATTTAATGAGGAAAAAGTAATTTTCCTTTTAAAAATTATTTCTAATCGAATGCTAAAACTAATAAATAATTAAATAAAATATATTTTTAAAAGGAAAATTCCTTTTCCCTCATAAAATTCACAAAAAACAAAAGTTATCTCAGATAAATTTCCCCGGCCAGATCATATAACACTTCGTTCAATAATGTGTGTGACTAATTAATTAAAACACATTTTTTTGCCAAAATTCGTTTTTATTCATCAAGATAGTCCCCTTTTAGGGAGATACAATCATTCCAACGCTTTTCCAATCTTTCGATACCGCCTTTGTAAAACGATTTTTCTTTGCCTTCAAAATAGGCGTTAGTTTCGGCGATTACTTCATCATTTGAGCCAAATCTCTTACCACGGAGCATCCTTTTGAGGTCTGCGAAGAGCCAGTAGTCGCTGGGGGCTAAATCTGGAGAATACGGTGGATGGGGAAGCAATTCAAAGCCCAATTCGTTCAATTTTGCCATCGTTTTCATTGATTTGTGACACGGTGCATTGTCTTGGTGGAACAACACTTTTTTCTTCGCCATATGAGGCCGTTTCTTTGCGATTTCGACTTTCAAACGCTCCAATAACGCTATATAATAGTCGCTGTTGATGGTCTGCCCCTTCTGGAGATAGTCGATGAATATTATTCCATGCGCATCCCAAAATACAGACGCCATAACCTTGCCAGCCAACTGCTGCGTCTTTGGTCGCTTTGGGCGGCTTTCGCCGGCTGCATGCCACTCAGCAGACTGCCGATTTGACTCTGGAGTGAAATGGTGGATCCATGTTTCATCCATTGTGATGTACCGTCGCAAAAACTCCGACTTATTGCGCGTAAACATGTCCAAACAGCTCTTTGAATCATCGGTTCGTTGTTGTTTTTGCTCCGGTGTGAGCAAACGCGGCACCCATTTGGAACACACCTTTTTCATACCCAAATGTTCGTGTATTATGGTTTGTACACTGCCTGCTGATATCTTCAGAATGTCAGCAATCTCCCTCACTTTCACTTTACGGTTGGACATAATGATTTTCAGTGTTTTTTCAACGTTTTCCGGAATAACAGCGTCATTTGGCCTTCCAGTAGATGGAATGTCATCGGTGTCTGTACGACCACGTTTGAATTCGGCATACCAATAACAAATGCTTTTTTTTGATGGAGCAGAGTCCGAGTAATGTTTTTCAAGCCATTCCTGGCATTGAACAGTATTTTTTTTCATTAAAAAACAATGATAAATCAGCACACGGAATTGCTTTGAATTCATTTTTTTTTAAAACACAAAAATAGCGTCACTTATAGCACTGTAACTTGTAAACAAATGATCTGATTAACATATGATGTTGACAGTAAGCCTAAAAAGGTTGCCAAATGCGAAAAAAAATATTGATTTAGTTCTAGGGACGCCATCTATGTGTCAGTCACACACATTATTGAACGAAGTGTTACTACACCGGCACCCAATAATGAATTATCAAATATTCATTGATATTTGAATACATTATATTAGTTGCGTTCCATTCAATTACCAGGAGTAGGTATAGGAGTAGTTAAGAGTAGAAAGCATCTACTCTTTTCTACGCCGAACTACTCCGTAAAGTAATGCTTTTTATGAAATGCCGACGGCAGACGACGGCAAATGTCAAATTGAAAATACATGCATTTCAATGTAGGTGCTTTTTATGAATATTGGACGGCGGACATGTCGACGGCTGACGGCGGACATTGATATTTTTTCTTCTATTGCCGTCGGCTGACCGTCGTCCAAACTTCATTTTTCATTTTATTTACATTTTATTTAATTTTTATGAGTTAATTTCATAATAATAAAATATCCAGTTAATTTACAAACTAATAAAAAATGGAATTATTTAACAGCATTGGTTTTTAACAATGGATTTTAACAATTTAACATTGGTATGTATTATTAAATTTCGGTTTTTTTATCCAGGCAAAATAAATTTCAGAAAAAGCACATTTTTTTTATATATCAAATATATCACATATGTATTCATAGAAATATATTCATAGAAATCGAGGCTTAATTTAGCAAAGAGTAGTTCGGAGTAGAAAACATCTACTCTTTTCTACTCTTACCTACTCTAAAAGAAGTAAGAGAGGAGAGGAACGGCAAATAATTATTAACAGTGAGGATTTTCTTTTTTTTTTATTAACATGTATGGGTTTTCACATTCAATAGTGTGTGTGTTTTTTTTTGTGTAATTGGTATAAAAGTGGTATAACAAAAAATGTATTATTTTTGTTATTATTATTATTAAATTATATTAAAAATTATTGTACCATAATAATAATGTAAAAACTTAATTGAATTATAACTTTATTATAAATATAAAGCGTTAATTGTTAAATTTATTATAAAGCGCGTCGTTTTAAGGTTTTAAGTGAATTATACATACTATTATCAGAACCAAGAACAAATTCAATTGAAGCATTCCAAATAGTGAAAATATAATAATATTTATTAATTATTTTTTAATTTATTAAAATATATTAATTATATTATTTTGTTTTTAAATTATGTTGTTTGTATTATGTTGTTTAAAGTATTTTGTTTGTTTTTATAATAACGAGCTGTACACAATTTGAAATCAAAATTCGGTTTGTTTATTTTTTTATACCACATTATACAACAATAAAATATTTTATACCAAATTATACAACAACAAAATACATTCATAAAAAATTTATACCTTTTACGCTCAACTTAAAATTTTTATACTATCTACGCTCAACTTCTTCGTCTTTTGCAGAATGACTGCTGAAATCATTCCTCTTTGCATTTTGTATACATATACGCAAAAATAATCTATTTGCCGTTCCTCTCCTCTCTTACTTCTTTTCCTACTCTTACCTACACCTGGTAATTGAATGGAACGCGGCCATTATCCCAACCAATAAGAATGTCGAATAAAATATATAAATAAAAAAAAAATAAACAAATAGAACGAAAAATTTGATTGCGTTGCGATAAAGAAATAGTTCAGCTTTTCATCTAAAATGTTATGTTATCAATGTTTTATATGTCTATGTCGGCATAGAGTCATATCCAACTTGTATGAGCCTTTAAAAGAAAAAGACATCAATTTTTGTTTTACTGATCAACCACATAGAACGCGTACGGGCGACGGCTCTCTCTTTATTTTAGAAATTGAAATCAATATACTCACCCATTTCAAACGCGGCTTGCCGCTGTGTGATTTCTATTTTCTAAATTGTACGCGGATCGGTGGGGACAAAGGGGAAAAATAGAATAAAAAAAGTTTCATCAACTTATGAATAAATAAATATGTCACGGCTTATTGTGGTTTGTAATATTTGCGTCCACGGTTGGACGGCTGCCGTCGCCGTCGTACGCGTCCTATGTGGTTAATCAGTTAAAACAAAGAAAACAAATTAAATTAATGCAATATTGTTTTTAAATCACTTACAGGAAAATTTCAAAACAATATAATAATAAAATAAAATGAAACAAAATAAAATAATACTTTTTCAAACGATATCATCGTTAAATTTATTTTACCGCATTTTTCGTTCGATCTGTTTTACCAATGTTTTAACAAATTACATAAAAACGACAAACCAAAAATTACGCAACGTATACCTCCATTTTTTATCCGGGACCCATCCTCGGCTACAAATCTATACAACTTCTCATCGTCCTCAATATCGCTCTCATTTCCCCATGGACCAAATTTGGTTCCAGGTATTCCTGCCTTCAATTGCCCCACTCCAACTCCGAATACATCACATCATCTTCGCTGTTTTCCCCTCTTTTACAATCTCCATTCAACTTTTGTTCTTCCACCCCTTTTAACAAAAACTTCACATTTTGTTCTCCAATACTTCTCTTGAATCTCAATTCCATCCCACTTTTCTTTGCACCCGTTCCCACAAAATCATACTCTTCCTTCCTCTCCCCCCTTCCTTCAATAACAGACTTCACATGCAGTCCAAAACTAAACAACAAGTCAGTCACTTTTATTTGGTTATTTAATTAATATAAATATTGCATTACACTTAATAGATCACAAATTAAGGGAAATTGCTATTGATACAGTTGAAAATCGACCAAATGGGACTGTCCGACTTCGTCTATTTCAGTCGAAAAAGTTCAATTTATTTTCACTCGGGTATTGATTTAATTTTAAATATACAGTGTGTCCAAGCTAACGCTATCCAGCCAATATCTGCGAAGCCAGTGGAGTTATCACTAATTTGATGTTAGTGGACCCCCACTGGATTCCATTTAGCTACATTTTGGTACCGGTGTAGTATATGATCTGGCAGGGGAAATTTATCTGAGATAACTTTCGTTTTTTGCGAATTTTATGAGGAAAAAGGAATTTTCCTTTTAAAAATATATTTTATTTAATTATTTATTAGTTTTAGCATTCGATTAGAAATAATTTTTAAAAGGAAAATTCCTTTTTCCTCATAAAATTCACAAAAAAACAAAAGTTATCCCAGATAAATTTCCCCTGCCAGATCATATACTACACCGGCACCTACATTTTTATGTTAACCCCGTCCTCCCCACGTTAATCCTTATGTGCTTAATGGATATCAACTTTGGAAAATCAAATGTAAACCTATATTTTTTTCGCCTATTTTGAAGAGTGTGACAAGTAGTTAAAAATAATGTAATAATATGTGGGGGTCCCATGGGGAATTTTTGCATTAATGGGGATTGTCCATCTAATGAAAAATGTGCGAAAACTCGGTAAATTTCTATGAAAACATGTTGTGTGATAGTTGCAATTTATTCTCGGTTTTGTGATGCATTAGAAAGTTGGCTACGTTGAAAATTAATGGGGGTGTCCAAACAGCCCAAGCTCCCCACACCCCCCGTTTTAAGGGCAAAAATCGAAATTTTGATTTTGAAAAACGAGGGGAATAAAAAATAGATACTTATGTATAGGTAAATGAATTCGTGATTTTTTCGGTTTCGCCGTTACTAATCACGTAATAACTCCAAATGTATAAGTCGCAGCACTTAACTTTGTATAGTGGACTATACCCTGTAACCCTGTAATATTTCAACATAATAACAGCTCACGTATACGTCTATTGAATAATGCAATGCTACAGAAGATGTTATTATTATTTTTATGTATTATATAAATATTTAACAAACTGTTTAATTTCTAGAGATTTATTAGTTGAATTATTAAACCATGATATAACATTGAATTAATATTGGTAGATATAAAAGTATTGTTCTCGACGACCGTCGATAATAACGAAACACTTAATATTTTATAATGATAATATAATAGTTTTTGAATTGATGAATATAATTAAGTTGTAAAAAGTGTGTATATTTCATACAATGAAATAGCAAGTGGTTTTTTTAGTAATTACATGGAATATTAAAAATACCTGACAATTCCACAACACCTATATCATTATAATTGAACCTTGGAATAATGGCGAGAATTATTGCCTTTTTGGAATAAAGTTGGAATTTTTCGATTTCGATTCTCTAACAACTCAGATGGTGCTTCAAATGTTTGAACTGGCTTATCATCATTTCTATTATGTTCTTTAAAGTAATGAAGAATAAAATGTATCTTTCGTCAAAATATAAAAAAATTTTAAATGGAATTATAATATACATTTTGAGATTATTTTAAGAAATGGATAATTTACATAAAAAATAAGCTATACATATTTTATTATATATTATTATTATTTGTTTTTTTTTTGTTCATTCATTATTTTGTATATCAATAATTATTTAATAATAATAAAATTTATATAATAATATTTTTATGTTATAATAAACAAAATAATAATAATTAATTTATTATATTTACACAGCATTGAGGTTTAAAAAAAAAAAAAAGAAAAGAAAAACCAAAAAAATGTACACTTTAACAAAACTAATTCTATTTATAAAACACGTTTTTTGATATCTCCGTTTTGTGTGAATACTCAATTTTTGCTTTCTATTTTATTATTTAAAAATAATTTAACATTTTTATTATTTTATAAATATAGCCAATAGTCATTTTAGACATTTTATTGTTTAATTTTATTGTAAGGTGTTAATTGCAATTGAAAACAAAAACAAAAAAATTAATGAAATAAAACTAATAAATTTTAATATTTAGCAAATCAATTTGAATAGAAATGGAATTTTATATTTATTTTTTTTTTACTATTTATAGATATAAAAAAAATTGTGTTATATTTGTTTTATCGTAAAAGTATCCATTACTTTAATTTAATATTTAAATAGTAAAAATAAAAAGTCAGTAAAAATGTTTTTGTTGTTTAAATTATCCGATTTTATTATTATTATTATTATTTATTATCATAGTTTTACATATGAAAATTTCTTCTATATTTTTAATTGTGTTGTTATATAAATCGCATCATTGCACCTATTTATTTTTTTTTTCTTTTTAAATTTTTATTAATCATTACACATTACACAATAGAAAATCATCCTCTTTTTCTAGATTATGATTTTTTAATAAATAAATAAATAAATAAAATAAAAATGGTTCATTATGATTTGTTTAGCTTAGATTTTATTTAATTATTAATATTTATCATGGTATATATATTTTATTTTTATTAATTCGATGAATGATTTAAATAATATTTTCTTATTTTGGTTTGTTAGTTTTGTTTTTTTTAATCATCCAATCAATTTGTGAATTCTTTAATATTTAAAAAATAGAAAATTAATACAAAATTTTATTATAATATAACTAAAAAAGAAAAACGATAAAGAAAAATTATTTAACTTAAGTAAAAAATACAAAACAAATATTAATAATTAAATTAATTTAATAAATAAAAAGATATTAAAAAAAATATTTGTCGTTAAAATAAATGTTTTATTTTTTTTTTTTAAATAATTGTTATGTTGTTTTACAGAGGGTTGATAGTTTTTTGCCTTTCGTTCACAGCAAGGATAATTTTAGTTTTGTTTTATTACAATATTACTGATTTATATCTTCTATTATTATAATACATGTAGATTTTCTTTTTCATAATAATAATAATGTGAATAAAAGGATTATTTAAAATTAAAAACAAAAAAAAAAACGGAGAGATTTTTCTAATTATTTTGTTTTTTTTTAATTTCCTCTTTTTGCAAATTTAATTTAACAAACAACGAACGAACGAAATACATGCACACGTCGCAAAACACACGCACATACGATATATATATATATATATACTGCAAATTTGATTAGATGTACACCGGAAAAACCAGAAGAAAGAAAAAAGAAAAATATTAACGACTTTGACTCTTCGAATGAGCAATTAACCACTGTAATGTTATATCAATATTATCTTTTTCTTTACATGAAATACTATAACAACATATTTCTCTATCTTGTATACTAGATAAATTCCTGTTGGGAAAATAATTTAATGTGAATTATTTATATTATATATTAATTTACTATTAAATTGATATTTTTTATTTACATTCTTTCGATAAGTCCAGTTTCGTCTAATGCACCAGGTAGATCACGTTTATTACCTAAGACCAATACTGGTATTCCATTTAATTGTGGTTTATCCAACAGGGAATGTAATTCATTACGTGACGCTTCCATTTTATCTAAATCAGCTGCGTCAACCATATACCTTTATTTATTTTTGTTTGTTTTTGTATATTCATAAAATTAATTATTATAAAAATTGTATTGACTAAATTTTACTTATATTATTTATCTATTATTTTTATTTTAATATTAATATATTTTAAAAATGTATTGCAACATAATAACAATGTCTGATTACGAACAAAACCCGTAACTCTTGTCGTACACTTTATATCTTCAGATATTTTAAATCATATTAAATGCGTATGTTATTTTTAGGATATGATTTACTTTTCATTGAATGTATCAGGGGCGTTTCGTGAAAAATTTGATCAATATGTTCAAAATGATCGGATATTTCGGAAGCCACATGTATATTGTAATTCTGTAGTCTAATAGTTAAAACTCTAACAAAATTTTGGGATCGTGGGTTCGAATCCTATACTGAAGACATAAAATATGCTTAATATTTTTAAGTTAATTTCGAATCTGAATTATAGAATCAGAGAGTTGCATATTGAGGTACGAAAAGGGGCCGAAAGGGGTCTGGTTCGATCATACCACAATCAAAGGAGGGGTTTTAGTCAGTAAGAATCTGACACTACCCTTAGGGTTTCTTACGTAACATTTCCCCTTGTTCGTTAAAAAAAATGTAAAATTAGTTAATTTACAAACAAAGAAATCTGGGCGTTCAACGAACTAAATTTTCGGAAAAATAGAGTATTAAAAATTTTCTATTTTTTTGGATTACGGACCTAGTTTGATATTTTACCGTTTTTAACGGTATCCTAGGGCGGTTTTCTACCAATATTTCTTTCTAATTTCTTGAAATATATATAGTAATGTTTTATTATATTTTCATTCTATACTTTCGATGAGATCAAATAATTTGTTTAATTTCTTGTAATAACTTTCATAGTCTGTTTTTCAATTTTAACACAATTTTCCATTGAATCTTATACAGAAGGTAGAAACCTAGCCGAAGGGTGAGATCAGTTACAAAATTAAAGGATCGGATTAAAAAGTCATTTTTTAAACCAAGAAAACTCAATTGACAAAATTAAACAGTTTTTATCAATATTTTTAAATGTTCTATTGGTTCTATTTAGATTTGTATGAATTCGTTTACTGTCATAATAAAATTACTATAGTCCTAGAAATACAAACTAATAAGTAGCAATAAAATTGAATTAACTGTTTATTATGAAACACATTTTTGAATTATTAATTTTAATTTTGGGTTTTTATTATGAATAATATTTGGTGTTATTTTGAATATTATTATGTAGGATGTGCCTATCGTATTTATAATCAACATATTTATAATCACTCAATTCGACTGAGTGATTATAAATATGTTTATATCTCCAAGCCATTGAATTACAATAATTGATATGTAGTCAAGGCTATGAGTGGTAATTATAATTAAACTAGAATATAAGAGTTAGTTGTTATTTGGTATTTGGAAGTAATATAATTAGAAATAACTATTGTTTAGATTTAAAAATGAAATATATTTGTTTTATTTAGTTGTAGGAAGGTGGAGGGAGTTACGAATCTGTGGCAACGATTGGTAGTATCAACGCGGATAGTTTTCTGCAAAAAGAAAATAAATTACTTGAATAGGAAAAGAAATTATTGGAACGAGAGCTGGAGTTATTGAAAAATTCGTGTGTGGTAAAAAATGAATCAAATCTACATCCGGAAGAAATAGGTAAAATTATTCCATTATTTGTTCCCGGTAAACCTTTTCTTTTAGTGCAAATGATTTCATAAATAAGTTGGAACAGTTTGGTGAAATATATGGTTGGAATGATCATAATAAACTGCATTCTGCACGAATCAGATGTGAGGTTGCTGCTAAAGGTTGAATTCTAAACCATATAAATTTCAGTTGGTATGATTTTAAAATAAACTTTTTTTTTTTTTTTTTTTATTATTATTTATACTCCTAGCACTGTTGCGCCATATGGAGTTTTAGTTGTGTAATTATACTTATATTTTAAAATTGTATTCTATTTTCCTTCAGAAAGTTTAGAATGTCGGGGTACGTGTTTATGTTTTTTAAAATTTCGGTTAAATCGTGGTTAGTGGATAGAGATGGATATTTTTTCCTGGTTTGGTCGTACTTTTTACAGGTTGAAATTGAGTGTTTGAAATTGTCTATTACGTTGCATTCGCTGCAGATTATGGTATTTGGTTGTTTAATTAATTTTAAAAATGCGTTATCAAAGGCGTGTCCACTTCTTAATCTGTTCATGATTTTAATTTCTGTGCTATTTAAGTATGTATTTTTGAACCAGGGTATTGCGTTGGGTATTGCATTGATTATTTCATAGTTCCATCGTCCCCTATCTTGTGTTTGTAGCAGGTACTGTTGGTGCCACTGTGCCCAAATTTCTGTTTTAATGCATTTATAAATATCCTGAGGTGTTGGGTGAATTTTTGTTATTATGGGAATGGTTGTCGCCTCTTTTGCCGCCTCATCTGCTATTTCGTTTCCTGAAATACCACAGTGAGCGGGAATCCATTGTATTATGATTTTATTTTTCGGATTATTGTTGCAAATGTTTATTATTAGATATTCATAATATTTTAGGGTGGGATACGATTGGTTGGATATTGCATTTTGGAGGGATTGACATGAACTCAAGGAGTCAGTTAAAATGACAACTTGGTACATCTTTCTTCCTATTGCTTCTTCTATTGCTTGGAGGATGGCATATAATTCGGCTGTCTTGACTGATATTTCATGGGTGACTCTTGTTTTGATAATTTCTTTGGATTGCTGTAGATATATTGCTGTACCAGTTTCAGTTTTTGTTTTGGATGCGTCAGTATATATAATTTGCATGTTTTTGTATTTGTCGATTATTGGCAGAGTTTGTTGTTTTAACACTTCGTTACTTGTGTTCTTTTTATGTACCCCATCAGTGTATATTATAAGATTGCTCGGTTTTTTAGATGTTTTATGATTTATCGGGGCATTGATCAGAATTTCGTGAGTGGTCAATACTTCATCCATGAGTTTGGTGGACGCCCTATCCCGAATAGCCCTTCCAATATGGCAGTTGTTAAATAGCCTTTTTATCATGTATTTAGCCAAGCCCATTCTGATTTTAAATGATATCGGAAGGATGCCCGACTCGGCATGCATCGTAGTGATAGGGGTTGAGCGGACATACCCCATGCAAGTTCTCAAAATAAGATTTTGTGTTTTTTGTAGTAATTCGATATTGCTTGCGTTTAGTGGTAAGTTGGCGGTATAATAGTTGATTCTATTGAGGACTAGGTTTTGATATAGTTTGAGTGATGATTGTGGGTGCGCCCCCCCATGTGCTCTGGAAGTCATTTTTATTATATTATGCAGTTTTCTGCAACTCTGGTTTAGTACTTTTGTGTGTTTTGTAAAATTTAGTTTGTTGTCTATTACATATCCGAGATATTTAATGGTGGTTTGTTCCGTGAGATTGATATTATTGATTTTTAGTGAGGAATTCGTGTATCTGGTGTTGAGTCTCATTATATTGGTTTTGCTGGGGTTTACGGTGAGGTTTAATTCTTTCAATGTATGTATTAACATTTGAAGATTATCATCGATTATTTCATTTAATTGATTCTTGTTTTTTGCGTTGAAGATCAGTAAAATATCATCGGCGTATTGAATTATATTGCAGTTCTTGTTATTGAGTTTGTGTATGCCCGCTGTGTAGATGTTAAATAGGGTTGGGCTGAGGACACTACCTTGAGGGAGACCGGTGTTTGTTATTATGGATGTTTTTTGATCCCCATGTTCCATGATATAGTTCCTATTACGTAGAGACATTGTGATCCATTTTGTTATTTGACTATTTACTTTGTGGTGATTCAGTATTTGCGTTAATTTTTTAATATTGGTGTTGTCAAAGGCCTTTTCTATGTCCGTTGATACTATTGCTGAGATCTGTTTATTTTGTTTGTTGATTTCCAGTATACGAAGGAGTTGAAGTATGCAATCTGCACTTCCCAGACCTCTTCTGAAGCCATAGGAGTGATCTGGGATGATGTTATTATTCGTGATTTCATCCTCGAGTTTGCGCTTTATTACTTTAGCAAATATTTTAGCAGAGGTTTGGAAGAGACATATAGGTCTGTAATTTTCTATTTGAGATATATCTTTGTTCCTTTTTGGAAAGGCTATTACTTTGATCTCCTTCCATTTCTCGGGATAGATATTGCCTTTGATGATGGTGTTAAGGTTCTTGGTTATTGCTTTTATGTGATTTGTGGGAAGCAATTTAAGGATTTTATTTGAAATTCTATTTGTACCGGGGGCGGTATTCTTGTTTTGTTTAATAACATTTGATATTTCCTCCTCTTCAAAATGTATTATGTTGTCATTAGATGCAGGCTCCTCGGCGTGTTGGTCATAATGTGTGTTTGTTGCAATTCCCGATCCGAAATGCACCCGTAGAAATTTATTCATATTATCAATATTATTGATTATTGTTTGGAAGGGTAAGCGTGTTCTATTATTTAGTACATTAATGGTATTCCAGATCTCTTTGGGATTTGTGGTTGGCTTTATTGTCTCTATTATTTGTGTAAATTTTTTTCTTTTTTCTTTTTTAATTGCGTATTTCAATTTGGCGGTGTATTTTTTGATTTCCAGAGCGGAATATAACGTTTTATGTTTATTATATATTCTCATTTTTTCTGTCTTGATATTCCATAGATTTTGTATGTGGCTCGTCCACCAATATTTCAGTCTATAATTAGGATGGGGGGTGCTGGAACATTTGTCTATGGCCTCTGTTAGGAGGTTTTCATATTGCATTATATTATTTGTATTTGGGTTGATTTGTGCGAGTGTCTTTTCCAATTTATTGTAGTTAACGATTCTTTTTTGCGTTTTCTGTATTTTATTTGTATTGTTGATTTCGATTATTATGGGGATATGGTCTGAGCCTATGTCGGTATCATGCACATGCCAATTTACCTGATGGAATATTTCCGGGGATGCGAGAGTAATGTCTATGGCCGAGCTGTAATTGCGTGTACGTGTTTTGTAAGTGGAACTTCCATCATTTAGTAAAATAAAGTTGGACCCTGTTATTATGTTCTCCAGGTCCGTACCCCTTTTGTCAGTTGTTCCATTTGTTTCCCAGATTGCATTATGTGCGTTTATGTCACC
The DNA here is from genome assembly GCA_958336335.1 of Dilophus febrilis. Taxonomy (NCBI): domain Eukaryota; kingdom Metazoa; phylum Arthropoda; class Insecta; order Diptera; family Bibionidae; genus Dilophus; species Dilophus febrilis. The sequence continues at coordinate 15,532,812 of OY284468.1, read as the reverse complement.
GGCAATTATTACATTTTTTTTGTGACTGGCGTATATTAAAAGATCATTAAATTTATCCGAAATGGGTGTATTTAAATTGGGTGGAATGTATATTGTGTAAAGGTTGTATTCCTTATCTGTATTAACAAGTGAAGTTTCGAGTACTTCTATGGGTAGTAGGTGAGTGAACGTTTTGTATTTTGTGATGTATTTATTTTTTATGCTAACACCGACGCCTCCATAACCATCGCTCCTATTTATTGTGGTGGTCGTGTATCCAGATATATTTATGGAGTCCGTATCCCTTAGCCATGTTTCGCTTAAGAGAACTATGTCAATGTTTTCATTATTCATGTAAAATTCCAGAGGGTTAAGATTAGATTTCAGACTTCTTATATTGATTTGAAGAATTTTTAGTTGCATTTTGGTATCGTGCTTGCTTTTGTGGAGGATATTAACTTTTATTGTGTGTTTTGATGTAGTTCGTCTTCGGAGGACAATTCCGAATCCGTGATTTGTTGGTTTCTTAGTTTCTTTATCGCTCTGGTTAATCTGGCTTTCATTTGTGGTGTTTGCATTGTGTGTTGGATCCTCGACAATATTTTCGCGAGATCATCAGATTTGTGGCCATATTTTGTATCCATATCGCTTGGTAATACTCCTATTGCATCTACTAAGACGGAGGCGATGGTGACGTGATTAATACGATGTTCCTTTATTAAGGTATCTATTTGATTTTGGATGGGTTCCAGTTGGTGCAAAATATCCTTTAGCGTAGTTTGGCTATTGGTTGGTATTCTTTTGGTTTTCTTCTTTAGAGGTTTTTTGAATTCGGTTTCACAATCAGTAGTGGTTGGTGTTTTGGTTGTGTCGTCGTTCCGGCTGAGCAAGTTAGCTCTTGGGGTTGTGGGTTTCGGCGTGATACCCTGGATATTATGAATTTCGGGTTGCGAATGTTCATTTACAGTTTCGTGTGTTTTCCCCGGTGATGAGGTAACCGATGATGTTTCTGAGGGTGGGTGAGTTCTTTTATTTGGGTTTTCTGGTGTATTCAAGCATTGGCCGTGCGGGTGTTTTCCACGGCAAACATTGCAAGGTTCCTCATCTTCAGAAAGAAAAATTCTATAGGTATCATTATTCACCGTGATGAGTAGTGTGGGTGGCAGAGGATTTTTTTCATCTGGTATAATAAAAGTGCGCCTTCTAAATATCTTGATGTGTTGGTATGGTAGTTCTTGCGTGCTCAATTTTATGGTTGTAATCGGGGCAACCAGTTTGATGTTTCGTTCCATAAGGGCCTTTTCGACTGCCGATGATGGAATCATTGGAGATATTCCTGATATTGTGATTTTAAGAGCCGGGGTGATTAGCTTACGCACTGTAATTTCTTTGCCTTTGATGTTCAATACCTTATATTTTTGTGTAAATGTCTCCACAATTTTTTTACTCTTTAAAAATATGCATATCCGGTCATTGGCTATACGAGATGCGTCTGTTATATTTTGTGGCGAGACAACATTTCCCACCACCATAAGATAATCCAATAAATTTAGATCATCCTTTGCCGAAAGAATAATTGCCAACTCTTTTGTGGGAATGTCATTTGTTGCAATTGTGCTCGTTGAGGGTGTGGATTGGAGTGCCGTTGCGTACGTTTGCTGGATTGTGTTGTTGGTTTTTGTGATCAGGTGATCTATTTTGTTTAGTTTTGTAGGGGTAGTTGTTTCTTTTTGTGTATTGTTGAGTGGGTTTATGGACTGTATAGTTGGGTTTAGTTCCGGATCGTCATAATCCGAATCCATGGAATCCATGGCAGCGTTAGCTGGCCCAGCTGTTATTTGGCCTAGCTGTTTCTATGCTGTTAGGTAACCAACGGTGTATATAAATTATGCTAATTGTATATTTATATATATATACAATTTTTTAATAGATTATTATAGTAATTCTAGAAAATATCAAATATATGGACTATTGTTATCTATGGGCTATTATATGACGAGAACAAACAAAATAAATTTATATATGATATATAATGAATTTGAATAATAATTATTTATATATAAAATTATTTATTTTTATTCTATTTAAATATATGTGTTGTTGGTTCTATGTAAATCAAATTGTATAGATAGAGATATAAAGGCTATTGTTTTTTGGATGTTAGTAGAAAAAAAGACTGTATGAATACAACGAATTATGTAAGTTATTATAGAATTATAGAATTATATATTATTTTATTTTATTTTATTTTATAATAGGTGTGATCTCAATGAAAGTTCATTTGCGAGTGTGTAAAATAAACTTATTCATGATTTTCCAATTTTTGAAGATGATGCAGATATTCATGGTTTATTATCACGACGAAAGAAAAAAATTGAATGATGATGATTATGTGTATTATATGAAAAATTTAGCTGAAAAAATGAATTTAAATGAACAATCGATAATAAAATATATAATCAAAGGAATCAATGATGATTCTATACGAAATATTTTATCGCTTGGATATTTTCCAACAGTTTTGGATTGATTATCTCAATTAAAACAACATAGCTGTATTAATTCAGGAAGAAATTTTCAAAAGCAACGGCAATCAAAACAGTTCATAACGAGAAGACATTTTGAAACAAAGCCTGAAATTAAGGTTGATGGTAAAAGAGTTGATCAAAGATCGGAAACTGGCAAGTGTTTCAATTGTGGTGAAATAGGACACTGGTCAAATAATTGTAAAAAAAGGAAAACGTTTTTGGGGATCGTGTTTCAAGTGTGGCAGTCTTCAACATAAATCCATGGACCGTAGGTCTGAAAATTTTTGTAATCTATTAATAATCCTGAATATAATTTAAATTTTAAATGTAAATGTATTTAGATTGTGGAAGTCCAATTTTATTAATTAAAAATAATTGTATAGCAAGTGGGGTGACAAGTAAGATGGTGAGAATGATAAAAAGGATGTATGAGGATAATGAGGCATGTGTATGGGGACTTAAAGGGAATTCTGGGTATTTTAGTTGTGAGGTAGGGGTGAGACGGGGGTATGTGTTAAGTCCAATGTTGTTTGCGTTGTTTATGAATGAGCTGTATGATGAAATTGGTGGAGGATTATGGATAGCAGGTGTGAATGTAAGGATCCTGGCGTATACGGACGATATAGTATGTTTGACAGATAGTGTGAAAGGTATGCAAGGAATGGTAGATAGAGTGGATAAATGGTGTAAAAGGTGGAAATTGGAGATTAATTTAAATAAGTCGAAAATAATGGTATTTAGGAAGGGGGGAAGATTAAGGAAGGATGAAGTGTGGCAAATGGACGGAAAGAAAGTAGAGGTGGTGGGTAAATATAAATATTTAGGAGTGGAAATGACCGATGGAGGTTCGTGGAGGAGTCATCTGGGAAATAAGGCGATAGAAGCAAAGGCGGGTGCGTTGCAGGTATGGGGTGGGGTGATGACAAGGACAAAAGTTGGGGTGGATGCGAAATTGAAACTGATGGATGGGGTAATCAGGAGTGTACTAAGTTATGGGTGTCAGGTATCGGGAGTTAAGAGGTATGATGAGGTGGATAGGTGTGAGAGGTATATTTTGAAGAGAATGTTGTGGCTGGATAAGACGTGTAGGGAGAGTGTGCTGTTCATGGAATTGGGAAGGGTGCCGATGTGGATATATTGTTTTAGGGTGCATGTGAAGTTTATAATAGGAATGTTGGGGAAGGAGGTGACGAGATTGGCGAGAAATATTTTATGGGAAATGGTGGATAAGAATGTTGGATGGATAAGGGAATGGAAATATAAGGCGGAGGAATGTGAAATAGAATGGAATTGGGAGTCAAGGGATATAGAGTATTGGAGATTAAGAGGGGAGGTGTTGGTTAGAAAGGTAGAGGAAAAATGTGTAAAAGATTTGATAACGGAGGGTAGGAGGCAGAAGGAAGAATGGGTGTATCCGGAATTGCAATGGGGTGTAGGAAGGCAGGAATATTTGAATGGGAATTTAAAGTTTGAAGAGATGAGAGTTATAATGCGGGCGAGGGGAGATGTGTAGGGATTGAATTCGAAGGGTTGGGGTGCGGAAGAGAGGAGGGGGTGCACAATGTGTAATATGGGTGTATGGGAAACGGGATGGCATTTTGTTGGGGTGTGTCCGGTGCTAGGAGGGGTGAGGTGGAAATGGTTGGGAGTAAGGATGCTGACAAGGGAAAGTGTGAAGGAGCTTTTGGATGGAAAGTGGAGGAAGGAAAATGGTGAAGTGTTTGGCTGGAAGTGTGTGGCAGGGGTAATGATGGAAATGGAGAGATACAGGGAAAGGCTAGTGATGGAATATAATGGTTAGGGGCTGGGAGACAAGATGAGTGGTGGAAATGGGAAGAAGAGAAGATGTCAACGCTCGGGCAACGGTCGAATGACCATGCCTTGAATCGAAGTCATTTAGTTTTAAGTTGGTTTTGGGTTTTTTTTTTTTTTTTTTTTGTTATTGGTTATTGGTTATTGGGTAGAATAAGTTAATGAAATGTAAATTATAAAAAAAAAAAAAAAAAAAATTGATAAATGAATTAGATTATTAAAAAAAAAAAAAAAAAAAAAAAAATACTGACTTGGCAATTGAATTTTATGTGGTACCAGTTTCACAAAACGATTGTCTGTCAGGTAGGGATTTTATAAAACCTAATGAATTTAAAATTACATTTGATTCGGATAAGTTAGCGGTAACACCAAAATATTTGACCAAAACGGAAAATGCAAATGAAAATTTAGAATTAATGAATATTAATATAAATTCGGAAAATGATATAAGTGAAAATGGCTTAGATATTTGTGATTCGGTAGATTATAAAGTAAAAAACAAAATTTATAAAATGTACAGTGTTTTGAAAAACGAATCTAAGGTGATCGAGAATTTCGAAATGAATATAGAATTAAAAAATACTGAACCTTTATATTATAAACCCAGAAGGTTATCAATTGACCGTAATCAAACACAAACAATTGTAAATGATTTATTGGACAAGGGAATTATTAGACCAAGTCGTTCACCATACAGTAGTCCAATTGTTTTAGTAAAGAAAAAATCTGGTGAGTTTAGAATCTGTGTAGATTTTAGGCAGTTAAATAAAATAACCATTAGGGATCATTTTCCTTTACCTCTCATTGAAGACCTAATAGACCAGTTGGACCAAAAGCATTATTTCACTTCTTTGGATTTGAAAAGTGCATTTCATCATGTTCAAATGGCGGAGAAATCGATTCCATTAACATCATTTGTGACTCCATTTGGTCAATATGAATATTTGAAGATGCCTTTCGGTTTAGCATATTCGGCATCTGTATTCCAAAGATATATAATAGATATTTTTAGGGAATTATTACAAAGTGGCAAAAATATTGATTATTTAAAGGAATTTTTAGAAACAAATGTTTTTGATGAAAATTGTAGTGATTTTATGGCTATTAGGGAAAAGGCTCAAGTTTCGAATTTAAAAACTCAGGAATATAACACAAAGTATTATAGTTTAAGACACAAGAAACCAACTTTGTATGTTGTCAATAGTTTGGTTGGAAAAAAAACTTTGATACAGCTCATGGTAAAATTAAAAAATTGATTCCACAATTTAAGGGACCATATAAAATAAAAAAAATTCTCGGCAATGATAGATATTTAATTTGTGATATAGAAAATAATCAAATAACAACAAAAGCAGACCTTTTGAAGGTGTGTTTAGTTTTGTTAACATGAAAAGATATTTATTGCCAAGTAATGAAAATAAATAAAATAGTAATTGCATTTTTATAAATCACTTTTTATAAATTAAATATATATTAATTTTATTAAAGGACTGGCCGAATTGTAGGATTTGCATAAGTAATCTTTCGACTGAGTGATTATAAATATGTTTATATCTCATAGCCATTGAATTACAATAATTGATATGTAGTCAAGGCCATGAGTTGTAATTATAATTAAACTAGAATATTTGGTATTTTGAAGTAATATAATTAGAAATAAATATTGTTTAGATTTAAATATGAAATATATTTGTTTTATTTAGTTGTAGGAAGTCTACAATTAATAAAAAGAGCTAAATTTATTTTTTCGAAAAATGTTTCTCGGGTTCCCGGGCAATCAAATTCCGGGATATATTCGATTCCCGAATCCCGTGATTGCAAACAGTGTCGGGCAACCAACCCTCTAACTATGACAATGCCCATTTCTAAAAAAAACCCTTGGTTTTCGAGGAAAGAGTCCTACATTTATTATATTGGACACCCAGTATAAAATGATGTGCCACACTAATCTATTTAAATTCATTTTCAAAAACACCCTAGGGTTTCTATATATGGATCAGAATATATCACCACCATCAAATTTTTCCATTTTCATCAAACCTCCAGATCAATAATTTCAAGTGAGATGGTTAAAAATAGCACGTTATGTTTCTAAAAACCTCTTGGATCTATATGTGGGAAAGAATACAAACAGTAGGATCAGAAAAAAGATTCCCCTATGTAAAAGATTTTCAATTTTCACCAAACCTCCAGATCCAAAATATCAAGTCAATTGGTTAGAAACGGAATAAGATCTATTATTTTTTTTTTGGTGTGATTTATCTATTATTTATGTGATAAAAAATTTCTGTATTAGTTTTTAATCGCAACCTCGGATTCATATGGGACGTGGTGGAAGGGGTGGGATCAGAAAAAAATTTACAAGAAGGTAATTTTTGGTGCTTGGTACATTGCGCAAAGCATTGACTAAATATGCCTAAAATTATTTTCAAATTTTCAAATATAAAACTTAGCAAGGGAGGGGTCGAAAGGAGTCCATCTTCGAAACGAATTAGTTCAACGAAGACCAATTCTTTTATTTAAAATTACAATAAAATTCATTCAGTAGTTTCTGAATTATCGTAGTTTTTCTAAGTGAAAAAAGCCTTAAAATTGTGTTTCATAATTATATGTTTTTTAGTGTATCGACAATTAGCCGTAGGGCGACCAACCGCATGGGAAAAATACAACTATGTGTGAAAATCCAGATTCAAATTCATGAATTTTAAATTTGAATAGATCATCGATAACACAATATAATTTCAATAAATTATAGTACAAATGATACATACATTTTTTTGTTTTGAAATTTATTTTTTTAACTACATTTTGATATTTTGTATATTTACTATTTCTGAAGGAACCCATTCAATATACAATATGAATTATATATATTTATGAATGTATGAAATAAAATACGTATACAAAACAAAAGAATCAATTGATTGCAAATTTGTTTCTTTTGTTTATCCTTCACACACACGCAACACACACACGCACACACACACACTGAACTATTATGCATATAATTGATTTACGAATAATCGGAATAATAACATAATAATAATACAATGAATATCAATCATTAATAAACCGATGTATATTGTATGTATATTTACTTCTCAGTTACAAAATTTAAATTGTATATATCGATTAATAAATTCAAATCAATATATTGAAATTATTCATCAAATAAAAGATATATAAAGTAGATTATAAAATAAAGAACCCGTATTTATATAATTGAATTATAAATCGAAAATTTCTTCAAAATTAATGTTAAGAACAATAACAAAATGTAAACGTTTGCCAATGGTTGTTTGGTCGACATTCAACGCCATTGCAAGTTCATGTTGCGTTCTACACGAACTTTCATCCAATAACACTTGCAATTCTTCATTTTAAAATTGTTTTGGCTGACCTGGCCGTTCTTTGTCTTCCAAGTCAAAATCACCATTTCGGAAGCGTACAAACCATCGTTCACAAGTTGCTTGAGCTGGAGCATGTACACCATAAGCTTCAACCAACAAACGATAAGTTTCAACAGCGATTTTCTTCAAATTAAAGAAAGTTATTAAACTTCCCAACTTTTTCAGGCATGTGTTTCGACATATTCGAAGCAAAAAAAAGCTTTGTTGTTTACACTTCAATGAAATGCCATATACTGAAATTTATAGCCTAATGACAGATAAAAAAAAAAAGAAAATGGCCGCGGTGTGTTGCGATACACTCAACGCTAGTTGCGCCATCTGTTATCTAAATCCGCATTATTAATTCCTATACCTAATATATAATCTTAATTTTCGTGTTTTAGTTTTTTATAGAGAATGATATGAAACTATGCCGATTACATTGACGTAGCGGATAGAAATATGGGTACCATTAATTAAGCGCTCTTACTGTTGTAACGTGAAGCTTTGTCAAGGTGATTAAAGTAAAGTTTCGGAACGGATTAAAGGATAGTAGGTTTATCGCACAACATCAGAGCGTAACAATTGGTCAGAATAACTACGAAACGGCGGATTTACCTTGGATGCCTTGTAAAGCGTACTTAAAGCCGCATAAACAGTGATACTGATATTATTGAAAATGATTCAAACACTTGTTCGACCAATTATCGCCTACAGACTACAGTTCCGAAACGTGGTACATGACACAGGCTAACGAACGGCGTCTTGGTGGGTTCGGAAAGAAAGTGCTGCGCATCACCTTTGGTCCGACAAACGAAAAAGAACGGTGGCGTAGGCGATACGACCCTGAAATATATAAATTGTATGGCGAACCCAACATTCAAGCCGATTCTAATTCATATTGCTATGCTGATAGCAATTGCTATTTGCCATAGCAATCGGTAAATTAAGTTTTCGTATTCTAAAATGTATTGCTATTGCTATCGGTCGATATAAATAGCAATAATAACGATATCAAATTCGCCGGTTGCTTTTTTGTGGTGAAATTGGTATTCTAAAGTATAACAATATGGCTAGTGTGTGTCAAATTTTTAATTTTTTTAGCAATACAAAATTACTTCTTGTTGTGATTTTTATTTACAAAAGTATGGAATTCGTTATTCCAGGAGTGATTTTTGAAATAGATGGAGAGGAAACCCGGTATTTAAAAAGATAGTAAATTAATTTTATTATTATACTAAATTGTTTGTATTTATAGCAGAAATGTAAGAATTATCAGAAAACAATTGTGCTCCTCTATGAATATTAAATATTGTGATTGTGATGTTTTTTTTGTTCTTTTTTTTTGCGGTTCTAAAAAAATGATTATTATGAAACAATTATTAAATTAAAATATATTTAAACAATAATTAGGTATTCACAATTATTAAAGTGCTTGCTTACCCATTTTTTGTGTTAAATTTATTTCTTTACATTAAAATCGATAATTAATAATTATAAATGAATAAAAATTATAATGAAATTCAGCAAACAAAAAAAATTATAAATGAATAAAAATTATAATCAAATTCGAAAAAAGTAAACACAAGCAACCTCACAACCTCACATTTTAACACATAAAAAAGTATTACCTCATTAGATCAGCTTTCGCTCAAAATAAAAATATTGCTATCAATTTGAATTCCGCAGCAATAAAATATCAGAATACCAATTTTAAAAATATTGCTACCAAATTTCTTGCTATGTGTAGCAATTATTATAATAGCAATATGAATTAGAATCGGCTTGATTGTTCGGTTTATTAACATTGGTTGCTTGAGGTGGTTTGGTCATGTGGCGCGTATGGATGGCGTTCGTATACCGTCAAAAATGCTGAACGGCAAAACCAGGTGGATCAAGGAGTGTGAGAAGACCGCCGGGTAGGTGGAAATATGAAGTGGAACCATTGGGATCTTGTAGTTTCCGGGTGGCGGCGAATAGTTTTGGTTAGATACGGCTGTAGTTAGACGCCAAAACGAATTGTAGGTTATAGGGTATGTTACTTTTCCGTATTAAAAGTAAATTATTGTGATATTTACAAGACTCCTTCCATTCCCTGTCACTAACAAATTTTCCGAATTTTTCCACTTTCCCAACATTTAGAATTTTAATTTGTAATTTTAATGTTAAAGTGAATTGGATTTTCTCGTTCGGTTTCTAACTAATTGGCATGAAAATTTGAACCTGGAGGTTTTATAAAAAATGTAAACGTAATTATATCGGGTATTTTGTGAATTCGCTAATTCCAGCTGGTTGTTTGCAATCCAAGGGATTATTACATATATCTCGTTCGTTTTCTAATCAATTGACACCGACATTTAACACGCTGTTCCAAGTTAATTATAATTGTTTATTTACCAATTTCGGAGTTCAATATCTTAACTTGACAGCGTTAACCAATGATCTTGAAAATTTAACAGGGTGTTCCAAATAGAAAAATTATACGCAATCCAATCCGCATGTTAGTAGCCTTACGTCTTGTGCAAGAAGCATGAGAACAGAGAAAAGTGTCCAGGTTATAAAGTTCATAGTCTTATTTTCTTAGGTTTCTTGAATTATTCTTTTTATATCTTAACCACAAAAAATTGTATTGCGTATTTCTTACAAGGGGACATTTTTCGGTTTCCGGCGCCAATTTGCCTGAATTTTTGATATGTTGTCTTGTAGTGCTCGAAAAATAAATAGTTCCAGATTTGTCCCCTTTAATTTCATTTTTAAGGGGTGTCCAGAACTTCTGCAATGGTAAATCAAAATCGTTGAAATTTTAACGGCCATTAATTTTGAGCCAATTCTTATACTTTGTAGAAGAATTTTTTTTATAAGTGTAAAAATGCCGATTTCATGCAAAATGGTCGTTAAGTGTGTATGCGTGAGCTTCGGGTATTTTGTTGTGCTCATGAAAGTAAACAATACATTTTTTTCAATTGTCCATAAATCCACGTATTTGAGGTAATATTTAAGATGGCGTCGAAAATGAAAATTGCGCCTAACTATGACAATTTTTATGGAATTTCCTCCAAATTTTGTTGAACTTTAACTCACACTTAGTTAGTAAGAGCATATAAAAAAAACAAAACAGAGTTTAGATTATATAGTCAGTGTGTTTATACGGCAAACTAATTCAGTCGACTAACAAGTAACACTACCCAAGTGTCAATCTCTGATTTCAATGAATTTGGGATATGTTATAATACTAGACAAAAAAAAATTTTGGCATCATTTTTAGCGGCCCATATTACAAGATGTCGATATAATTCAAGATGGCGCCTGAAATGAAAATTACCCATAACTTCTACAATTATGAACCAAATTCGCTGAAATTTGAACAAACCATTATTTTGGACTAATTCCAATACTATGTAGAAGAAACTTATTTTAAAAATACCGAAATAGCGATTTTATTCAAGATGGCCACTATCCCTACATGCATAAATAACTCATCAAAATTAATATGGAAGGTCTGTATTTTTATTCCGATTTCAATGAACTTCGGATATTTTCTGTGAGTGAATGTGAATAGTAATTTTCTTGATTTTTTTTTAAATACACGAGTTTTTGAGGTTAAATTCAAGATGGTGTAGAAAAAGAAAATGGATCATAACTTTGACCATTTTTATCGAATTTGCTTTAAATTTTGTTTATAGCTTTATTGAAATTTGACTTACACTTCTTTAAAATAAATTGTTGAAACAATTCAAAATGGCGTTTAAAATGATGGCAATGATGTGTTACTTATTCTAATTTTTGTTTTCCTAATTATCATAAAATAATTATTTAAACGGATCGAAACAAATTTTAATCAATCATGAAACAAAAGAATCATTTTTTTTAATTGTGTACGCAGTATATAATGTTATTTTTTTTTGTCGTTTTGTTATTTACAAACAATAATAAATAAAAAAAATATTTTCTCATTCGATATTCATATTGTTTGATACGGACATATTATCGCTTTTTATGATTTGATATTCTATATGAATTTTTGGTATTTGACTGTAGGCATTATTTACTGGCTCGATTTTGATACTAATTGTTTATGCACATTAATTGTTCTTATATGGCTTTTTCCATTGATACGATTTTCTTACTCATTGATATGTACGATTGTAAATTTTTATTGGTATTTGACTGCAATTTGGCTATTGACACTATTTCTTACTAATATAATTGAAATTTATAATCATAATTTTTGATTGAACTTTTTAGCGTATTTTACACTAATTATTTTACACTAATTATTTTACCACAATTACGTTGGAATAAATATTTATTTATATATTAATTATATTTGCAATTTCGATACCGCTACACACATTTTTGGATTTTTCATTACTTTCATCACAATAATCACAAAATGTTTATGAATCCGAAAAATATTTTAAAATTATTACAACAAAGCTTTAACGATTCAGTATATGATATCGATTGTGTTATAACCGTAGAAGAGAGAAATTGTGCATGCCATTTAAATAACCTAATAAAGCAATCTGTTCATGCAGATTTATTAATCGATACTTATAACACTTTAACCTATAATGATGAAAGAGTATTACCTGATACTATAATTGTTGAAGAAACTGATTGGAAGAGGTAGCTGAAGAAAATATTGACATGGAATATAAAAAGAATGCTGTCGAGTTTTGGCGTTCGGGTCGTAAAAATCGAAATTTAAATTTAAAAACTGTTTAACATAAATTTAAAAGAATAAAGATCTTAAATCACTATACAGATGGCAATCACAAATTATTGAAAGAGGATCAAGGTATGATAAATTATACCATATATCTAAATATGTACTGGAACAATTTAACGGGGCGGCAGATACATCGTTATCGATACATGCTTAATATCTTAAAAGGTGGGCTTTAAAAGCCAAAAATGATGTCAATTTAGCTGATGAATTGTTCACAACTTCTACCAAATGGGTTCATCACTTTAAATTAAATCACGGCATTGTTTCACGAAAAGTTAATAAATTTGTGAGACATAAACAAATGAATAATATGGTTAACTTAAAAAAACAGGCGGAGGATTTCGTAACCAAAGTAAAATATGACATATCGTTGTTAGGAGAAACCAATGTATAGAATTCGGATCAATCCGGTTTTAATTTAGAGGTTCACGCAGGTCGAACTCTGTCTTTTAAAGGCAGCCTGAAAGTGGAATGTTTGGCCCAATCGATACAATCCCTAACACATAGTTACACAATTCAGCCTGTGATATCTGCCGTTAGAATTTTGAAGACACCGTTACTAATAGTTCTGCAAGAAAAGGATGGAGAATTTGGTCCCAATGTTAGAAAAACTATTTACAAAGCGAATAATATAGTAGCGCTGGCATCGAATTCTGGTAAATTAACATCAAACCACGCTATTGAATGGTTTAAGGAAGTTTTCTTACCCAAAACTAATGAAAAATCTATTTTGTGTTTGGATTCTTGGACGGGGCATGCGAAGCAAAAATTTGAAAATCTTGATATAGGCAAAAAAGAAGTCAAAATACGTACAATTCCAGCGGGAGCAACTGGTATGATTCAGCCTTTGGATGTGTATACATTTCGACCTTGGAAAAACTTTCTTAAACAGTTTTCAGACATGATACTTTTGTACAACTATGATGTAAATTTACATTTAAGAAACAACATATTAAAAATTCAATCATTAATTCACAATCAATTTTCATCACCCAGATTTGTCAGTATGTTTAAGTATGCCTGGTATAAAAGTGGATATATTACGGAAAAACCAAACAAATTTGAAACTCCTGTTGATTTTTGTTTCAAGAATTGTGGAACGAATTGTAGATTTTGCGACGAAATTGCGATAATCAGATGTGCTTGGTGTCTCTGTGCATAAACCATTTTTTTGATGTAGAAAATGTAAACCTACCTCATTATTGTATTAAATATGTGGAAAATTAATATTCAATGCGCATTTAATTAAACATCCATTCAAATTTTATGATTCAATTTGAAATAATTTATGATGATTTTAATTTAAAACGCCATCTTGAATTACGCCGCCCTTATATAAACAAAAAAAGTTCTTCCATAATATCTGGAGAACTATTAATTAAAATGCAAGTATTATTGCGCTATTGATGATTAAATTATCATTTTAAACGCCATTTTGAATGAATTGCCCATTTTGAATTGTTTCAACAAATTATTTTAAAAAAGTGAAAAGTGTAAGTCAAAGTTCAATAAAGTGATAAACAAAATTTAAAGTAAATTCGATAAAAATGGTCAAAGTTATGATCCATTTTCTTTTTCGATACCATCTTGAATTTAACCCCAAAAACTCGTATATTTAAAAAAAAAATCAAGAAAATTACTATTCACATTCACGAGCACTAGAAAATATCCGAAGTTCATTGAAATCGGACTAAAAATACAGAACTTCCATATTAATTTTGATGAGTTATTTATGCATGTAGGGATAGCGGACATCTTGAATAAAATCACTATTTCGGTATTTTTAAAATAAGTTTCTTCTACATAGTATTGGAATTAGTCCAAAATAATGGTTTGTTCAAATTTCAGCGAATTTGGTTCATAATTGTAGAAGTTATGGGTAATTTTCATTTCAGGCGCCATCTTGAATTATATCGACATCTTGTAATATGGACCGCTAAAAATGATGCCAAAATTTTTTTTTGTCTAGTATTATAACATATCCCAAATTCATTGAAATCAGAGATTGGCACTTGGGTAGTGTTACTTGTAAGTTTGTCATACCAATTATGTATATAATTTATACGGTAAACTAAAAATACGGTAATACAAAAATGCGCATACGCAAAGCAAACAAAAAACACATCTTTATGTAAAAAAAAACAGTGAAAAAATCAAATAGAGTTCGTACCTTTTTTGTTGAACTAACTTTGTCAGACAATACTAGTTTTGTTACAAATTAAACAGTGCATTTTTGCCAGCTTTTTTTGTCCAGACCGTTTTAGCTTCTACCGATTTATAAAGAACAACAAAACCTGACGGACGCTACGGTCCGTTTTCAAATAGAAACAATGTATAAGAGTATAGATAGCCAGTTCTCTTAATTTATACAGGGTGTCCCACCGGATGGTTTTTGAAAAATTTGGATTTCAATATTATCTTCGTCATATCTCTAAAATGATATGTTGACACATTTTAAAAGGTTGTACATCAAATTAAAGCTAAACCATCAAAGAAGTTTTCCTAAGAACAGCTAATAAACGTAAAAGTCCTACAGTTCTAGGGTTCCAAAGTAACAAAAATATTTGAAACCGTTGAAAGAGTTAAAGATAGTTAAAATACCTTTTCAACAAGGTTATAATTATTGGATTCCGATAAGTGGTTGCTGAGATATTGTAAATAACATCTACGTACTACCTTGAAGTTCAACAAAATCGTTTTTTCGGGCTAGCTCGAAACGCAAGCTAGATAGACATGGGGTCGCCATACATTTTTTGATTAGAAATGAGGTGTAGAACCTGCCTGTTTCGGGTTGACATCCTGTACCGGGACACGCTGTAAATATTACAACAAAAACCAACGTCCCCGTATAAAAATCAGAAAAATTAGAGAAAAGTGGTGTTTTGATCACATTTTGCAATTCGTTTATTTATTTTTAGATGTTTTTTATATTATTAATCGTTAAAAATTAATTTAATATGATAAAATTAACCATACAATTAAATAATAATAAAAAAATAGCTAAAAATAAATAAACTTAAAAAATAAGCAAATTGAAAAATGTAAATAAAACCCCAATTTTCTCTCTTTTACATAAATGGTGATGCGGACGTTAAATAATTTCTGATAACAATCTATACTCTTATATATCTATTGTATTTACTATATTCGTAAAATACTGACGGATATGACGGGCCGGTTTTTCTATTTCTATCCGTCTTTTACTCTCCAATAATTTGTTTATTTGTTTCGTTAAAAAAAGGAAGAGAATAATGTTTCTATTTTTCATCCGTTTTTTAACATAACTTATTTTTTTCAGAAAATTAAAAATTGTATGTTTATTCTACAGTGTGTCCCAGTACCACCCCACAAATCACCCCACAAATCATCCCCCCCAAATTTTTTTTTTCTAAGTAAATTTTGTGCACAATAAAATTCCCTTAAAGTTCACCATACAAAGTTAATCTATGCGACTTATAAATTCTGGAGTTATTACGTGATTAGTAACGGCGAAACTGCAAAAAATTGCGAATTGAATCATTAAAAAAAACAATTTTTTTTAGAAAACATATTTTGTCCAAAATGTACATTTCGTTAAAATAAAGCCATTTAAATAAATTCCATAGTATTTTAAGGTAAAAACTTATCTTTTAATAAAATTATGTGTTTTTAATTGTTCAATTAACAATTTTTTTCGGTTTCGCCGTTACAAATCACGTAATAACTCCAAATTTATAAGTCGCAGTCCTTAACTTTGTATAGTAGACTTTAAGGGAATTTTATTTCGCACAAAATTTACTTAGGAAAAAAAAAATGTTTACCCCTGAAAATTTTGAAAAAAATGATACCAGGAATATGTGGAATTCGGCTGTGTGCGGTGGTACTGGGACACCCTGTATATATAGTAAATAATTAATTAGTTTAAAGGATGATCATATATTATTTAAACAAAATTGTATGTAATTAATAATAAAATGTATGAACTTAATTAAAAATGAATACATGAAAAAACGGATCGTAAGTATGTGTACAGGTTTTTGGGACCAAAAAACGGGCCGTATCGTCCGTGAGTATGTGTTAATCCACGTTAAACTCTTTTGAAAACAAAAACGGACCGTAGCATCCGTCAGTATGTATAGCCCTTAAATATTTCATTGATTTGTCTATCGATATTCTGTATCTCTTATGTAATTACTATACGTATGCATAAAATATATGATATATAACTATTTTCTGAAACAAAAAAAATTTATTTTTATAGTAAAATTTTATTTTTATATGTAATTAATTAAATTTTTGTTGATTTTCATCGGCACGCAATTACTAATTTATTAGGTTATTCATATATGAAGAAATATTTTGTTCTATAATTTCATTTTAAAGAAATCTATTCGAAAACAATTAAATTTTATAACAAACAATTATTTATAGAAAATCAAATCAATAGTAATAGTTAATAAAAATTTCTATTCTTTCCAGTACGAAACTTTATTATTTTATTGAAATTCTTCATCTTCATACGAATTCATATACCGTTTGTAGTCCAAAATCTTGTAATTAACATAATATATAAAACATTAACATTTCATTCAAGATAAACAAATTTGGTAAATATACTTCAATTCAAATATTAACACTCTAACAAATAGTCTAATAAAAATAAAGTGTCCGTGAACTTTTGGATTCAAATTCCTCGTTTCTGAAGCATGATTTGGTCTTGGGCTTTAGTCAGGTAATATTTAAAGAATGTTTCATTTGGATATACTCACAATAATATACGGCCTTTAAACGGGACGAGGGAAAGGCAAATTTGGTTTCATTATTATACATTTTATAATTAGTACATTTATAATTTCAATCTGTCATATTAATAGAATTTACTGAAAAAGTCATCAATCAGTAATTAAAATATAACATTCAATTTGGTCTAATAACTTGTTTTTTACGGATGTTAAACAAACATTTACGGTTTTTAGGATTATTTCTGATAATCATTTAATTTGAATTGATAGTTTATTGTAATAAATAAAATTAATTTACATTTGTAGAATTAGAATAGTGGGCTGAACCTTTTTTGTCAGTTCTCTTTCTGGTCAGAAGGGAGTTGATTAATCTTCCAGACCCTCGAATATAAAGACTATGGAAATGCAAATATGTATTATACATATATGAAAAAAAATGTTTCATTTTTTGTTCTCATTTACTGAGTACATTTGAGAACATTTTTATGATTAAATCAGTTTTTCAGTTTTACTAACGAAATTTTGGGGTCGTGGATTTGAATCCTACTGAATGCATAAAATATGTTTTGTGTTTTCGGTTATTTTTCGAACCTGAATTTTAACACAGAGTTGTATTTTCCGCTTGCGGTTGGTCGTACGGCTAATTACCGACACCGTAAAATCCAAAAATTAAGAAACTAACAACAGAAGGCTGTTGTTGGACGCTAAAACCAGATTGTTGGTTGTATAACGAAAAATGTATTTAATTTATTTTTATTAATTTTTAATTTAATAATTTTATTAACTTAAAGAAATGCGCTCGATGAAATGTGTTAGTTTACATTTCTAGAACGTACAATTAGCTATAATAATAAATCGTTTTTAACAAATATATGACAATAATTATTATTAATTTCGTTAGGTTTTTGAAATGCGATTGAAATCATTTTAAAGAAACAACATATAATTATATCAATTTTATAGTGTGTTTAAAGTTCATATGATTCTTAATAAAATAAACAAAATTTATTGCATCGTAGTTATGCTTCCAAGACGTCTCTTGCTTTTTTATAACTACACGCGGCATTATCCACTTCACACCACAATATTTAATATTACACAATTTTTTTTTATATTCTACCTTCATGCAAACATTTGCTCTTATCATAATACATAATTAATCAAATTGTAGCACGTTTCAGAGTAGCTAAGTCACAGTTGCTTTCGTGATTTTTTGTAGATAGAATGTTTTAGAAAAATATTGTTGTATTTTTTTTTAGTTGGATAAAGGAATTAATGTATATTTAGAACATAAATCATTGTGAGAAATTAACTGCAAATTTGAAATATTATTTATAAAACAGCAATTGCTTTTAGAACCTACAAACATTTGCAAAATTATACAAAAAGAGTGAGGGATCAACTTCACCCACTGTATCCACTTCAACCCAATTTACACTACTTTTGTTTGTGTTCTCCAATTCTCCTTTTTTTTAGCTATGAACGGACGTTTAATTTTTTTATCAACTTGAATAATTTGCGTTAATATGACAAAAATTAGTAACATTTAAAGATCAATAAATAAGTTTTTTTGATATATATACATTAAAAAGTTGTGTTGATTATAAAACAAACTGAAATGTTGAAAATGAATTTGTTTTTTTACTAATATGTACTAAAATATTAACTGTATCTCAAGCGCATTGTACAATTTTGCTTAACGGCCCTACTAATTTGTTTATATGTATTTTGGTATTAATATTAATGTTTTTAGAAAAATGAAACAGATTTTTAATTTGTAACATTTCCATGGTCTTTATGTTCGCGGTTCCAGACCGTGTATGCCCTAAATTGCATTGTCAACCAAATTATTTATTTTATTTTATTATAATTCGTAACCAAAAAAATGAATTTTTGAACTCTTCAAGCTTATATTTTATTTTCTATTTGTTAATAAATATCAAAAATCAAACAAAACTTTCATTTACAAACTCAGAGCATTTTCAATTTGATAACAAAGTTCATAAATTTGAACGATGTTTATTCATATAAAAAAAATGCAGTAATAAAACGTATTAAATCGTCAGCTGTTTGATACTTATCAAACTTTGTTTTATTTCTTTGTGATATGAAAATAAATGAAATAAATATTTATATTATATTTTTTTCGTTCGATTTCAATTTGATTTAACATCATTATCAATCTACAAATACTTTACAGTAAGTCCCCGACTTTCAAACACTATCTAAAATATTACCAGTAATGTATTAAGCTTCAGTGTAACAGCATGTTACGTCCACCATTAATAGATGCTATTGATTAAAGTATTTAATTTCAATTACTTTTATTATCAAAATCCGGATACCTTGAGTAACAATTCGGATTAGAAAGAACCTACTGCATAACGATTTATCATTATATATAATATAAACAAACATCGTTTTATGAACATTTACGTTTACGAGATTTACGCAATATTTTCTTAACCAAATATCTGATATTATTTCAGATATCGATTAGGTTAGTCAATATACAAATTACAATTTTTAAAATGAAAACATATGTATAATAAATGCAACTTTAAAAAAAAAAATGTAACTTACACAATAGCATTAACACCACGACAATATCGTTCCCACATCGATCTAAATCTTGGTTGTCCACCAATATCCCATACTTTAATTGTAACGTTTCCTTTTGTAATTTTCCTCATATTAAAACCAACTGTGGGTATCATATCTTCACTGAATTGACCAGACTATTGTTTGGGGAAAAAATGGAATAATATAATAAACAAAATTAATATTTTTCCTTATCACACAAAATTCCATAATTGATTAAATTATGACGAAAAAAAAAAGAAAGTATATTGTTTATTTGCGTTGATTAATCAATACTTTTATTTATATACACACATTTTTATATAAAGAATTTTTGTTTTTTTTTCCTTTCTCTGTGCATTTGCATTTTTTGTCGTCTACATTTACATTGATTGTAAGTGATTGTAAGCTTTCATGATTGTTATGATGAATGGATGAATAATTAAATCATACCACACTCATTAAAATGTTGCATTATCAATGAAACGAAAACAAAAATCGATGCATACAAGAACACAACACTCATGAATTCAAAAACAAAACAATTTCTATTGATGGAACACACAAAGGATTCAAAGTGCCATGATGATAATAAAATCCATTTTTTTTGCTTTCTTTGGGGAGTCTCTGCCACTTGACATCATAATAATATTATGAGTCATTTTTTGAATTGTAATATGTATTGTTCCATTTTCGGGTCAAATGCATTCTAAATAAACATATTTTAATTGTTTAAGTAACATTTTTCCGCCTCTATATACGGGACACACACACATGCATACACGATAAAATCAAAATTAACAGATGTGATCTTAAAAAACTATTC
The DNA here is from genome assembly GCA_958336335.1 of Dilophus febrilis. NCBI lineage: Eukaryota > Metazoa > Arthropoda > Insecta > Diptera > Bibionidae > Dilophus > Dilophus febrilis. The sequence goes on along the minus strand of OY284468.1, from coordinate 15,512,245 downwards.
AAATCAAATACTTACTGCGATTACATTCACAAATGTTGTTTTTCCAGAATATTGTAGACCCACTAATGTTAATTCCATTTCTTCTTTCCAAAATAAACTTTTAAACCAATCTAATATTCGATTTATTATCGCTAACATATTGAATATATTTTTATTTTATTTTTTTTTACTTTGCAAAATTTGCTATAACAATAAAATAACAAAAAAAAATAAAAAATATTCTACTTAATATTATCTATGCACTAACTATTAATTATATATACTTATAATAATAGTTAATTATCAACAAATTATTAATTTTTATTTTAAAAAATATAATAAAATTCACGCCCTTATTTTATTTAATTATTATCAATAATAAAAAAAATAAAAAATATAAATCTAAATATGAATTTATGTTCGCGACAGATTTTCCAATTTTCCATATAATTCATATAATATAAATAAATATAGATATATAAATTTTTTTTTATAAACCACCAGCAAAATTTCCTTCCCTATCAAGAAAATTATTTATTTTTTTTTATTTTGTGCTGTCAACTACTGAATCGATATTCGATTTTTTGGTCGATGAATAATTACGGATGCGTTCGTAACGCTACAATAACGCGCGGTTCTTAAGGTGGATTTCCTTGAGGTACGTTTTTTCAGGAATGCGTACGCACTGAGCGGCGCAAAATAAATTTTTAAGCGACGCAAAGGTGTTTTTTCCAGATTTTTTTTTTAGTGTTGTTTATGTTTTGTTTTTGTTGTTTTTATCTTTTGTTTATAATTTATATATGATATTTATAAACAAAAGTCAATTAAAAAAAGGTTAATTTATGATTTGTTTTATATAATTATAACATAATTTCCTTTCACGATGAGTAAAATCAATTGTATTTCAATTTTTTTTTTCACTTTTCTTGCTTTGTTTACAATTTTATATGAAATAATAAATTTTGCGTACGCAATTTAGTAGATAGAATTTCAAAGTCCACCGCATTGTGCGACGCAAAATTGTTCACCGCATTTTTTCTTTTGTTAAAAAACACCTCCATTTAATTACATACATTTTATATTTGACATTTTCGTCGCACAGTGCGTACGCATTCCTGAAAAAACGTGCCTTTATGCTCGGAAATCCCCGCGGGTGCGGGAGTATTTTTCATTTTCGCTCACAGACCATTTCCATTAAAGTAATGCTTTTTATGAAATGCCGACGGCAGACGACGGCAAATGTCAAGTTGAAAATACATGCATTTCAATGTAGGTGCTTTTTATGAAAATTGGACGGCGGACATGTCGACGGCTGACGGCGGACATTGATATTTTTTCTTCTATTGCCGTCGGCTGACCGTCGTCCAAACTTCATTTTTCATTTTATTTACATTTTATTTAATTTTTATGATTTAATTTCATAATAATAAAATATCCAGTTAATTTACAAACTAATAAAAAATGGAATTATTTAACAGCAATTGGTATTTATTATTAAATTTCGGTTTTTTTATCCAGGCAAAATAAATTTCAGAAAAAGCACATTTTTTTTTATATCACAAATATCATATTTGTGATAAATAAAATATTTTCTTTAAAGCCTCGATTTCTATGAAAATATTTTATTTATCACAAATATGATATTTGTGATATAAAAAAAAATGTGCTTTTTCTGAAATTTATTTTGCCTGGATAAAAAAACCGAAATTTAATAATATATACCAATTGCTGTTAAATAATTCCATTTTTTATTAGTTTGTAAATTAACTGGATATTTTATTATTATGAAATTAAATCATAAAAATTAAATAAAATGTAAATAAAATGAAAAATGAAGTTTGGACGACGGTCAGCCGACGGCAATAGAAGAAAAAATATCAATGTCCGCCGTCAGTCCGCCGTCCAATATTCATAAAAAGCACCGCCATTGAAATGCATGTATTTTCAATTTGACATTTGCCGTCGTCTGCCGTCGGCATTTCATGAAAAGCATTACTTAATGGAGACGGCAAGTTAGTTGAGTTTATGTGCCTAAAAAAATTTTATGTCGAACATAAAAAATCGGCTTAAATTGTCCCACTTAGCACATAAATAAAGTTTTTCAACTTTTCTGTCGACTAAAAAAAACCAGGAAAACCATCCTTTTTCCTGTTTGTTTTAGTTTTTAATGTCCGGACTTATTAATAAATTAATTAATTAATTTTATTTTATTTTTATTTAATAATTTTCCCATAATTTAAAATTTTTTTACTTTTTATTTCACGATAACAATAACAAAATACACCATTAATTTTACTTTTTACAATTTTAATTAAAAAATCAACAACAAAATATTTATTATATTTTCAAAACAAAATACAACAAAACAAAAACAAAACTGACATAAGATAAAGTTGTATTGGTAAATGTAGTGGTAAATCTTTATAAAAATCTAGATTTCATAAAATTGATCACATAAACTACATTCGAAAACAAACGACATATATTGTCCAGACACATTAAGTCCGCACATAAACTCAACTTTTGTTCAAATTGAGTGCATTCAGAAAATATAGAAATAATATAGTAGAACTAGAAGCGAAATTAGGTTATGTTTTCATATAAATGGTTTGGTTAAACATCAATGGCGGATTTCGGCCATTTGTCTAAATTTTTGAGGAATTTTTCATAATTTTTTAAGGAAATTAACCTAATTTTTTAATTGACATGGATTTTAAGCTTTATATAAAGCTTAATTTTATTGTTTTAAGCTTTATATTAAGCTTTATTTTTATTTTCTTTTCTATTTAATTTAATTCTAATTTATATTAAAACAATAATTATCATAGAAACAACTAAACCATGTAAACAATTGAACTATTAAATTTTAAGAATTTTTTTATGAATATTTACATATAATTTTAATTAATTTATCGATGTCGCTGTCGATGTATAAAGCTTTTAAAAATATCGATGGAATTTTTTTGACAAAAATCCTAAATGGACGCCATTGATGTTCAACCAAGAATCCTAACCTAATTCCGCTTCTAGTTCTACTATATTATTTCTATGTGCGAAAAGGTAAGCATCGGAGTCGCATACAACAGAAACAGAACCATAATTTAATACATATTTGACATTTAATTCTGTTGGTGTTTCTGCTACCGAAATTTCAGAAGCAGAATGAACAACAGAAAAATTTCATTTTTGTTCATTTTTTCGTTCATTTTGAACACCAACAGAAAGAATGTTTTAAACGTTGTATAGAACAACAGAAAGGTTTTTTAATTGTGAAACAAAGTTATATTTTGTAAAAATTGTAAATAATTTGTATTGTATTGTATGAATATTGAATAGAATTAAAAGAATATTGAATATAGTTCAAAAAGGAGGCAAATAAAATCTAATCAACCAAATTAATTTTTTTTAATATTTTATGCGGTTGCTATTCTGTTTTGCTGTGTATCCACATGTAACAGAAACAGAAACAGAATTTTCCTTTTTTCTGTTCCTGTTTCTGTTACGTTTCTGTTGTATGCGACTCCGATGCTTAAAAAGTTAAAATAAATTCATACTGCGGTTGACTAATGTTGAGTTAGTTTTCTTGATCTGTAGAATAAGCAATCTGTATTCAGATCAAAATCAATCTATATAGAAAAAGAACGAACAGATTAATCTTTTTGCGTAAATATGTCAAATGTATTAAATTAAATTTTTTAATATTTTTATATTGGCTAACGTGATTATAACGTGTTTGTTTATGTTTGTGATAACATTTAATAATAATAAATAGTGAATTCAAACAATTAAATAATTTCTAATTACTAATTAATTTGTATAAAATTAAATAGTATAGAATTATTTTATTATTAATTTTTATTTTATTATTAATGTTATTATCACAGCTCACAATAATTTTATTTTTTACCCTATATTTATCTCGAACTCCTTAAGTAATGCTTTTCATGAAATGCCGACGGCAGACGACGGCAAATGTCAAATAGAAAATACATGCATTTCAATGGCGGTGCTTTTTATGAATATTGGACGGCGGACTGACGGCGGACATTGATATTTTTTCTTCTATTGCCGTCGGCTGACCGTCGTCCAAACTTCATTTTTCATTTTATTTACATTTTATTTAATTTTTATGATTTAATTTCATAATAATAAAATATCCAGTTAATTTACAAACTAATAAAAAATGGAATTATTTAACAGCAATTGGTATTTATTATTAAATTTCGGTTTTTTTATCCAGGCAAAATAAATTTCAGAAAAAGCACATTTTTTTTTATATCACAAATATCATATTTGTGATAAATAAAATATTTTCATAGAAATCGAGGCTTTATTATTTTATTCTTTTAAAATTATCAAAATATTGGTTTTTTATTTTTAAGTTGGTAATATGTTAGATTAATCTAAATGATTTCTAAAAATTTACAAATCAAATAAATCAATCTGTGCGAAGAAAAAGAACGCAAAAAATTAATCTATTTGATCTGAAATTTAGAAAAAGAACGCAAAATAATCATTTTACGCAATCAGATTAATCTGATCAGAGAAAACGAACGCACCATAAAATCAAGTGCAAACAGCAAACCTGCGAACGAAGTTTAATAAGAAAAATAAAATGTTCGCTTCCCCAATTGTAAACTAGCCTTCATGTGTGTACCAGAGGTGCGATTCTATTGAAAAGTGACTATTTTTAGTGAGTGAGTTCGAAGGAGTGAAAATTATTGCGAGTTCATTCGAATAAGTCACTGGTATTCTGCATGAAAAAGTGACCTTTTTTTTTAATTATATTAATTATTATTATTATCAATAAACAAAAAATAATGACTGTTTTTGGAAAATTATAGAAAAAAAATCAATATTATAATTATTTTAATTATATTAAAAAAAATTTAAAAATTTATTTTGCGCCGCACAGTGCGTACGCATTCCTGAAAAAACGTAACTTTATTGCCGTCATTGTTTGAGACCTGAACAAAAGAACAGAACTTTAAAAAAAAAGTCGGTTCCTTCATTTTTTTTTGTTTTTTTTTTTTGGTGTTGAAAAATGTTCGGTGAAAAATTGAAGTGAAACAATTGTATATTTTTTTGTTCGGTTTTTATTTTATATCATGAAATTCAAAATAACACATACACGTATAAAATATATGAACGATGAAAAAATTATTCTAAAAATATATACATAAAAAGGAAAAAAAAGAATAACAAACAAAACAAAAATTGGGTTCTTTGATTCGCACCGTCGATTTTAACGGAGTAGAAAAATGAGTCTGAACTGAAATAACCGAACACACATTTTATCAAACAATCATCTACTCTCTTTTGGTTCTGTTTTTTATAAAGTTCTGAACAGCCAAACAAGTGATTTTTTTAAAGTTCTGATTTTTTTTCTGTTCGGTTGTTACTCGGTTTTAGTCAAACAATGATGGCATATAATTAAAAAAAAAGGGTAACTTTTTCATACAGAATACCAGTGACTTATTCGAATGAACTCACAATAATTTTCAGTCCTTCGAACTCACTCACTAAAAATGGTCACTTTTCAATAGAATCGCAGCACTGCCTTCGTGGCTGAAGGGTTCGGGGGTTATGTCAGATGAGTATTTAAATTTTTTTTTTTGTTTTGTAATTTATTTTCTAAATAAAAAAATTTTGTTATTTTTTTTGTTTTTAATTTTTTAATTAATTTCGGTAAGTTATTATTCAATTATTTAAATTTTATTTATTTAGAATTGTTTTAAATAATTGTATATTCCATAAACTATTCATTTAGAATTTGTTAATTTTTATAATTTCTGTTGCAAAAAAATATTCCTTAAATTTAAATGGTAATTGAAAGAAAAAGTGAATTTCTCATATGTTTATTCCGAATATTATTCAATTTCCTGGCTTGTATTATTACCGATTTTAATGAATCCGAATCAACAATTATAGACACAGTAGCAATCATAATCTATCCGCTTTATTATTAAATCTATAACATAATAAATCAACTAACAAAATGATCACTGAAAGTGCTATCAGTTCCAATTTAAGGTTAATAAAAAAGAATTATTGCATTTCAAATAATGTAAGAACGTCGTTTATTGCATCTTTACATTTTAAATGGAATTTCTAGTGAAATTGTGGATTTTCCATTCTAGAATTCAATCCAAAAGATAACAGATACCATTATTTATAATCAATATAATCTTAAAAAATGCTCTGTGCACTCAGCACATAGATAAAAATTAACAAAGTTTACACCATCTTAATACTTTATACCGGCATATAAAATTTATTTTTAATTATTTCAAAATAAATACGAAATTCCTTTAATGATTTAAAAGATATAGTTTTGTGAAAATTTCAATGGATTTTGAAGTCCGTCTTTCTATTTGAAGTATGTTCTAATGATTTGTTTGTGTAAATTAAATATTCACTTTAAAATCATACGGTTTATTTATAATAAATTTTATAATAAATTTTGTTTTTTATTTTGGAAATTTATTATAGTGGACAAAAATAAAAGCACGAACCTAGATAATGGTTGATTTCGTACGTTCATTATTTCAAATACCATCAAATACAGAAGATTTACCATCAAAATCAACAAAAACAGCCCGTGCATTTATAAATCGGATAGATGACAAGGAAACGGGGTGGGATAGGATTCGTATAATGTTTAGTTTAGAGTAAGAATCGTATACATATTCATGATATTTTTTAATATTAAAAATTATATATTATATAATTTATATATTTATAAAAAAAAAATATAGTGAAAATGGTAGTATATCAACAGAATTAAATTCTATATATCAAGCAAGTCTTTATGGGTTACTTACTGGTGTAGTTTATGGTGGATTTGTTCAATCACGTATTGCCTATTTAGATTTTATGGAAAATAATCAAGCAACAGCATTTAAATCGCATTTTGATGCAAAAGTAATTGAGTTTATCTATTGTACTTTTAATTTAAATATTTATTTTTATTAATGGATTAATTTTTGTTGTAGAGAAAACTTCAAGATCAAGTAACAATAAATTTTGCAAAAGGAGCATTTCGTTGGGGTTGGCGTTTAACATTATTTACAGCATCATATGTGTAAGAGTTAAATTCGTTTTAATTAATTAATGGTTTTTAATTAATGGTTTATACTTAATCGATGAAAATACCAATCGCAAATAAAACAAAAATTCCCTGGGCGGAACTTTTTTGGATTTTGAGATTTTCCAAATTTTGTTTCTCCTCCCCTGGCCAAAGGGGAGGGGGGGGGCGACTAAGTCCCGAACAAAAGTTTAGATTCCCATGGCACTTAATAACTTCCCCACTAAGTTTCCCCTCTGGAGGGGAAATTTAAAATTTTCCCATACAAACTTTGCCCCCTTGCCCCGGCCAAAGGAGAAGAGTCCGCCACTAAGTCCAGAACAAAAGTTGGTCAGGATAAGACCCTCTACAAATGTGCATACTCAAAATTAATTTTGGTGAGTTCGCCGGTACTCTGTAGTTCAGCCTCGATTATATGCAATTTTGCATCTATCAATAATTTTTTAATATAAACACTGTTTAGGTCAAATCGGCTGTTTAGAAAGTAAAAATTAATAAATTGCTTTAATATAAAAGATTTAGGGGCATTTCTATGCAAAAAGATTATCTCGATCGATATATTAAATGTTATTCAAATTTATCAAAACAAATTAATTGATATATAAATCCGCAGATTTCAAATAAGCTTTGAAATATACCATCTCTGACGGGCGACGGGCTATTAATCCATTGATAAAGATATAAAAAAATGGATATATATTGAAAAAATTATAAAAGATAAAGTAGACTTTAATTTTATTTTTATATATATATATCAACACCATTGCGACAATTCGAAAATTGCTTTACAGCGGTTTATTTTAATTTACGAAAAAGAAAATAATTCAACTTTGATAAATACAACGAACTGAAATATAATAAGCGGACTTTAAAATAATTAGTCGATAAACATAAATAATCTTTTAGCATAGATTATATACATAGATAGCTTAGAAATTTTATTAACAAATCGTTAACATTTAGAAGGTCGGAACCACCGCAATCTAAGTGTGGTCGCCCCGGGTGCAGTACTTTCGATGTGATAACTACATGATTTTCTTCAGAGTAATACCTCAAATCTCTCCAAAGGGTAAGAAAACAGTGCATTTGCATGATAATTCATTTAAAAATTTTTTTCATTTTAGCACGTTAATTACAGTCAAAAACAGAAGAATTAGAATTGTAGAGTAGAAAAATGGTTTAGAAATCGGAAAAATCTTTTCCAAATGTGAGTTTATAAAACAATGAATATGAAATTTTTTTTTCATACGAATTAAATAAAAATAGTTACCAGGCCCGCATCTAAAAAAGAAAACACATACTTATGTCCAGGAGCAGGTTATGATTATGCCGAGATTCACTGAATTTAATTTATCATCGTTAGATTTTCACAAAACCCAATGTCCAAAATATAAATTTTTCTTTGTGATATACAAGGAACAAAAAAACTTGAATAATTTGAAATATTTTCATAAGTAGAAGGGTTGACCTGACATGCCCCATTTTCGAAGTTAACCACTTCACCCCCAAAATAAGAATGTATTGAAAATTTCAGCCAAATCGTTCTTGCCGAGAAAAGGCCTATAACAACACTCACAACCGAGGGACATCGGAGCTATAAAACGTTTGAAAAAATGAAATCTGGCAAACAGTTTATCACTTTCCAAAATTAAACGACAATTCATTCATATCGATAATAAATAAGCAATTTTTATATAAATTGTATTTTAGCGGAATAACAACAGCAATATCTTGTTATCGTAATAAATCATCGGTAATTGAATATGCAACGGCTGGCGGTGTTACCGGTGCTATATATAAATATAATTTAGGTTTACGTGGATTAGCTGTTGGTAGTTTAGTTGGTACAGTTTTAGGTGGTGTTGCCGGTTGTTGTTCATTGTTAATCTTACGTATGACTGGTCGTTCAATGGAAGAAGTACGATATTGGCAATATAAATGGAAACAAGATCGTGATTTGGCGGTTTCTGAAGCAATGAAGGTGGGTAGTAATTTGATTTTTTTTAATTTCTTTATTTTACTTAATCAGATCAAGTTGTTATCGAATTGATCAATCAGGCGATAAATTCTGATTTTTATTTTTCAAATATTTTATTATAAATTTTGTTTTTAGGCTCAATCAATTGAAAAAGATGATGATATTATGAATACGCATAATGCAAGTATTCAAAAACACGATATTACATTAGATTCGATAACAACAGATGATAAGAATGCCACCAAATAATTTATTATATTGTACTGATTGATAAATTTGTATATACGATATATATAACAATAAATGTAATATTTGTTATTAGTTTGATTTAATATATACCAATCTGGTTTATTTTTAATTGTTTAATCTATATTTAATTACGTGTTCAGTCAAATTTAAGACCATTTAAAGGCTATGAGTTTTAAGTTTTAATAATCAATTGACATATGGAGGCAAAAAATTAAGATAATTTAACCCATTTTTGCTGCCTGATCAATTTTTCTACTACTAATTTAACATCACATTTTGAAATAACTAGAAGTGGTATGAGGCTATTTAGTCTGTAGTTGAACTACAGACTAAATAGCCTCATAAATGATACCTTCAAAAAAAATAAATTTTTCGCTTTACAACCAACAATTTGGTTTTAGCGTTCAACAACAGTCTTAGTTTTTGGTTTCTTAATTTCTTGGATTTTATGGTGTCGGTAATTAGCCGTAAGACCAACCACAAGGGTAAAATGCAACTCTGTATTAAAATTCAGATTCGAAAAATAACCGAAAACACAAAACATATTTTATGTCTTCAGTGGGATTCGAACCCACGACCCCAAAATTTCGTCAGCATTTTTATCATTTACACCACAGAGTCACCATAAATGATACCTTAAACCATTAAAAATGATTGATAGATAAGTTCTGCTTAATTTTTCAAATTTTCGCAGCCTTTCGCAACTAGTTTTCTGAAGAATGATGAATTATAAAAAAATATTTTCAGTTGCTTTCAAAATGATTGTTGAATGTTCGAAATAAAGGGCATTTATAAGACTGGAGTATAATTTATACATATGGGCTGGTGCACCAATTGCTCCAATTACCAATAGTTTTGTGACAGGATCTAATAACCTGCATGTTCCACGATAAATGAAACAATAGTTGCGTTCCATTCAATTCCCAGGAGTAGGTAGGAGTACATAAGAGTAGAAAACATCTACTCTTTTCTACACCGAACTACTCCGTAATATAGCAAAGAGTAGTTCAGAGTAGAAAACATCTACTCTTTTCTACTCTTAAGTAATGCTTTTTATGAAATGCCGACGGCAGACGACGGCAAATGTCAAATTGAAAATACATGCATTTCAATGGCGGTGCGTTTTATGAATATTGGACGGCGGACTGACGGCGGACATTGATATTTTTTCTTCTATTGCCGTCGGCTGACCGTCGTCCAAACTTCATTTTTCATTTTATTTACATTTTATTTAATTTTTATGATTTAATTTCATAATAATAAAATATCCAGTTAATTTACAAACTAATAAAAAATGGAATTATTTAACAGCAATTGGTATATATTATTAAATTTCGGTTTTTTTATCCAGGCAAAATAAATTTCAGAAAAAGCACATTTTTTTTTATATCACAAATATCATATTTGTGATAAATAAAATATTTTCATAGAAATCGAGGCTAAAGTGAAAATACATGCATTTCAATGTAGGTGCTTTTTATGAATATTGGACGGCGGACATTGATATTTTTTCTTCTATTGCCGTCGGCTGACATCGTCCAAACTTCATTTTTCATTTTATTTATATTTTATTTAATTTTTATGATTTAATTTCATAATAATAAAATATCCAGTTAATTTACAAACTAATAAAAAATAGAATTATTTAACAGCAATTGGTATTTATTATTGAATTTCGTATGTATTATCATTGAGTTTATATATATATATATAGAGGTTCCAAACACATGAAACATTTTCATCCATAAAATAAAATAATTTTGTACCGTGTAGAAGCTCAATTTATTTTTAAAAGTGTTAAAATATAAAATTTGAAATACTTAGAGCTTTTGTGACAGTGTATCTTTCGTTAATAAAATATGATAACGAAAGATACACTGTGGTCTTTCGTTATCATATTTTTAAATATTTATAATATATATATCGTGATATCGTATATATAACATTTGGTATAAGGAATCTATAACAAAAAAAACAGGTTTCTTATATACAGATTCGATATTCACAAATAAAAATTATATTACTATTGTATGATGATTATGATGTTATGTGTTTTGATATTTTCACTACAATACCTAAAAATATCTTTTTGTATAAAAAATATGACAAGAAAGGATAATATATTACACCATTTTTGTTTTTTATTTTTGTTATATATTTTTTTGATTTATATTTATTTTTTATATATTATTGAAAAATAAAATTAAAATGTTTAGAATTTCACTTTCAAAGTTCATTACGTAATTTATCAAATTAATCATATTTATTTTATTATATATTTTATAATTTTGAAAAATACAAAATACATAATTTAAATTTAAAAAATTACAAAACTTGGCGCTTTAAAATCACCACCAGCGGTTTTATTTTATTGTTTTATATATATATCAATTATGTAATGTTCGTATTTTATTTTTCAAATTTTCAATGAAAAGAAAATGAGACTGGCGATCTAGTAACTATTATATCTATTTTTTTATGACAAATTTCCCAGCTAGCTTATAAATTGGTAATAACGAGTTGGCCACCTTATATTTCCATCTAGAGGTTCCGGGAACTGTTTATTTTAAGTGACCAGGTAGTGAATATGTGGTGAAAATATAGTTCCATACACCAAAATGGCGAATGATTTTTGATTTGAAACCTTTGATTTTTAGCCACCACCTCATATAGATTTATTTGCTAAAAATTATATTATGTAGTTTTTCAGAAAAGTATTATCCGTTGGGGTGTCATATATAAGTAAACACTTATGTATCAAACTTATGGTGTCAAACACACCATAAAGTTCCAAATATATTTAGTGAGAGTTGAGAGAATATTCATTGGTATCCGCCACCTGCGTACATCCCAGCAATGGTATAAGGGACGTATCCGGTACTTATGTATGGAATTTTTAAATGTTGTCACCTTAACGCGCGGTTCTCATTGTACATAAAAATAAAAATATGCATATACATAAAAATAGAAATTTTTTGGTGTTCTCATTATCCATAGAATACATAAGAAATTAAGTCAAAATTGACGGTCATTGAGAGTTGAAATTTTAGCCAAAATTATATTAGTAAAAAATATATTAATATATTTTTATATAATTTTTATTCCGTGTCGTGCGTAATTATAAAATATTTGTTTTTATTGGAAATATTTCTGTAAATAATCTCTAATTAAATCTAATATCGAATTATAAATAATTATAAATTACAAAATTGAATAAGTATAAGTAATGATGTATAGCAAATATATTTACTCAAAAAAAAAAAAATAAAGAGAAAATATTTCTGATATCTTTCTCTTCCATGCAAAAAGTTAAAAGTTAACAAACTTTTCTTATTTATATTTTTATGTAAAGTATCGAACATACTGTCGAAAACGACGAAACGAATTCAAATAGAATGCATGCATTCTAATGTAAACGAATATACTATCGAAACGAGCGTGCGATGTTTTTCTATTTCTTTTCGGTTTCGAAGGTAAATAGAAATGATTCTATTTTTCATTCGTTTTTTTACATTTGTGTTGATGCATTTAGTATAATTTCTGTATTTTTTTTTAGGTCCCGAGCAGAATTAAAATACGTAGACGTACGCCTGCGTACGCCGAAGTTAAACACTGCAAATTAAATAAGAATGAACACAATAAAAACGTAGACGCACGCCTGCGTACACGTACGCCGAAGTTGACCAAATTTTATCTTCTACGTACGGGCGGCGCATTTTGACAAATATTTTATCTACTGTTCATTGAATTTCAAAATAAATAAAAATAAACAAGAAAAAAAATGAAATAAAATTAATCGTTGAAATAAAAAAAATCGAAATAAAAAAAATAGTTTAAAAATCAATTTATATTTATCTGTTTATATTTATATTTATTTAGTTTGTATTGTCAAAAAACGCAAAACAGACAATCTATTGTGTTCACTATTATAAATTCTGCGTACGCGTACGCAGGCGTACGTCTACGTATTTTAATTCTGCTCGGGACCTTATGTGAGTGTGTAAAATTAAATAGAAAAATAAACAAATTAAATAAAAATATAAAATTGCCGACAGTTTTTTTTGTAAAATTATTTTGTAAATTATTTATTATTACTATTTATTTTTTAATTTATATGTTATCGTGATCATTGTATTACTTTTTTAGGAACCTTATAAACAAAAAAAGTAAGCGATTGAAATTGTCATTATTTATCTGAATCTTGTTTTAATTATTTTGTTTTTATTTGTTTATTTCTTCATTAACACATAACCCATATGAAATATATTTACTAACAAATCAATTCAAGAAAATCTTATTATCTTAACTATTTAAAAAAAAATGAGATTAAATCAAAAAAACTATTTAAAAAAAATGAGGTTAAATCAAAAAAACATTCCGTCGTTTTCGACAGTATGTTTTCATGCTTTCGATGCTTTCGTTTTCGTTTCGTCGTTTTCGACAGTATGTTCGATACTTTATTCTATTATTTTCGTTTTTTCTATTATATTTATTTTTTTTTCTTTAAATCCATTATCAGTTAATTCAATAATTCTTTGTTTATTATGTATCGTATTATAATTCTTGGTATTTTTTTCTGCTATATTTATTAGTTTTTTGAAGTTATATTTCTTTTTTTTACTACCTTAAGATTGGCATCCCAATTGTATACCTCATCATTTATTGTTAGTTTTTGATATCCTATTCTTACCCGATTGCCTTTTTCCTTTAATTCTTTTGCTATTTTTCTTATTTCAAATTGAGTGTCGCGTTCTTTTTTCGTAAGGTCATTTTCTATATATATATTTGTCCCTTTGAATTTATTTTTGTTTTTCATTATTACCATTTTTTCTTCAAATGTCCTTATTTCACATCTTAGACTTATGTTTTCGTTTTTGTTTCCTATTTTAGTGACTTTGCCTATAACTATTTCTTTATCTATTATTTGTTTTATTATCTCACCAGTTTTATTTTGTAAATCTTCATTATTATTAATTTTTAGTCCTTTAATTATTATATTTGTTTTCTTTCTGTACTTTTCATCATATTCCGCTTTCTTTTCCAATGTTTCAATGCGATCTATCAATTCTTGTTTTTCCTTTTTCCAGTCTTTAAATTCTTTCCGCATTTCCATTTTTAATTCCATTATTTCTTCCCTTAAACCCATCAAACTAGACATCATTATTTTTATTTCCTTTATGTCTTCCATGCTAAACTCTTTGGTTTCTGTTTTCTGATATTTATTAATTTTTGTATTTCTTGCGTATACTTGTTCTTCTTCTATATTTTCAAATGATCGATCTCTTTTATATGTTTCGTTCATAGTTTTTTTCCCATTTTATATTATATATTCAATTGGCTTTATTAATATCTTTAAATGACTTATTATACTATAATATAATTAGTATTATATATTATATTATTTTTATTATTTTCTTTTATACTATATTTTATATTTTTTATTTTTTTTCTTTTTTTTTTTTCTTTTCTTCTAATTTTTACAAATATATTCTAGTTCAATCTAGAGATTCATATATAACTTTTCGTTTCGCTTATATTGTTATTTTTTATTTTATATTATTTTATATTGTATGATTTTATATTATTGTTTTATATTATTATTTAACTTTGTTTTTAATTTTTCTATACTTATTATTATGATATTTATAAAAATAACTAATAATATAAAAATAAATAATGTAATACAATTAATCAATACATATATTTAACACAAACGTCCGATCACCATGAAGGTAAAATATAAACTCAATTATTTAATTATTAACATAATTAACATTAACATAATAAAATTAATTAATATTCATTTTGTAAAAAATGTAATTTGAAAAAAATTATTAAATATATGCATATCGGCAAAAATACATATTTTTGTTAAGTGTACGTTCAATTCTGTGTATGCCTGTATAATCAATAATTAAATAATAAATAAATAATAATAATCAAAACTAATACTTTCATTTTACATTTTGTTTAAACAATATAGGTTTAGTAGCAGATATTGAACTTGTTATCGTTCACTTCATTGTGTTATTTATGCACTCAACATGGGCCTATGTCCCTTTTGAAATTCAACCTATAGAATATTCACCCGTTGTGTTTGAACCTATTGGTGAGGTACATTTTTATAAATCCGAGTGGAGTATATTTACAAAATATAAATTAATCGACATGGAAGTGGCAGTAAACAATTTGCGGAAGACTAACCGTGATCTGATGGATACTTGTTATATGATTGAACGTAAAATACCAATGATGAATGACTCATATTTTAAATATACTTGTTATGTGTACGACCGGGAACTGACATCAAATATTGGTAAAATAGTAATGAATAATAATAAGATCCATGGGATGGTGAATAAAAGGAGTAAACGGGCGATAAACGCTATCGGTAGATTCGCGAATTGGGCGTTTGGTACTATGGATGATGAGGATGCAACGTTAATATATAATAAAATTGATAGTTTGGAAAGGGAGGGGACAGAAGTTCATAATATTTTAGATAAACAAATAACCATAGTCCAAAGCAGTAATGATAACTATAATAACATAATCGAATTAATGGAACATGATCAGGACAAAATGGTAGCTCAAATTAAGGGGATTAAGTAGATTTGGACGGTTTTATAGAACAGACAAATTACTTGATTACCAAACTGAGTATTGACAACGGTATGATAAATATAAAAAATCTGATTGCTTTAAAAATATCACGAATATACGAAGACCAAATGATTCAATTGGCAATTTTGAATGCATTACTGCAGCATGAAATACATGCATTTCTATTTAATTCCCTCAATATAACCGATGGTTATAACGCGTTATTTCTAAAACCCAGTCAACGTACCATTTTTCCGAACTCAGACTGGATATACAAACTTGCCACCTTACGTGTTTTTCATGATAACGAGGGATTAATTATTAAGTATTATTATTAATTATTAAGTATTATTAGTATTATTATTAATTATTATTATACTAAATATTAATAGTGAGTACATTGCGCAGGACGACCTCGGTGGGCATTTCGTGTTGTTTCAACCACAAAAAAATAAACTACCAGATATATTATTATATATAGGTGGATTGTATTATATGTAGGAATTAATAATGCGGATTTTTTGGCTTGAAAATGGCATTTATTTGTATAACAAAATGTTAACGTTTGCCAATGGTTGTTTGGTCGACATTCAACGCCATTGCAAGTTCATGTTGCGTTCTACACGAACTTTCATCCAATAACGCTTGCAATTCTTCGTCTTCCATAAGGGGTGAAGTATTGGACCTAACCTTAACAGCAAACGTAACAAATGATCTGATTACAAATTGGAGGGTCTCACCTAAAAACTCATTTTCAGACCACTGTTATATAATGTTTGAGGTTCAATACCGGCACCCAAAAGAAAAGCAAACCTATAGGGTTCCAAAACATACGAATTTGGTAGGGATATATAAAGGACCTCGCAATAGGCATGGGGGCCATTAGCTATCGGATAAAAACAGTAAACTTGAGACAGCAGTTGAATTAGTTTTGTGAACTATCCTGGCTGCCTATGAAGCAAACTGTCCAATAAAAGAAAAATGTACAACAAGAAAGGTTCCATGGTGGAACCAAAGGTTGGAAAAACTAAGAAAAGCGGCTAAAAAAGAGTTCAATAGAGCTAGGGCAACTGGAAAGTAGGATAAGTATAAAAAGTCCCTCACAGCCTATAATAAGGAACTCAGAAAATCAAAAAGAGCTACATGGAGGACTTTCTGTGAAAACCTCAAGGAAGTACCGGAAGTTGCCAGGGTACAAAAGGCTCTGTCCAAAGAGGGACAACACGGCTTGGGGCTAATAAGACGTGCGAATGGCTCCATGACTTCGAGTATAAGGGAATCTCTTGAAATATTACTGCAGACACACTTCCCTAATAATTTTCCAACCTTGGTAGATGATATTGGGTCTGTAAATAAAGTAAGTAGAGAGGGGCGAAGAAAGGGCCTCGCTACTGCTAAAGAAATAATAAATCTGGAGAGGGTGAAATGGGCAATAAAATCTTTCAAGCCATTCAAATCACCTGGTCCAGATGGAGTGTTTCCAGCACTCCTTCAAAGAGGAATATCCAGTCTGGGAATTCCTTTAATTATGATATATAGGGCCAGCCTCATTCTGGGACATGTTCCAAGAAAATGGAGGAAGGTTAGAGTCATCTTTATCCCAAAAGGTGGGAACAAACGGGCGGATTGGGCCAAATCATACAAGCCAATAAGCCTTTCATCGTTTTTGCTGAAAACAATGGAACAATTTGTGGACCTCCACATTAGGAATAAAATACTAGAAGTTCATTCTCTAAATGAAATGCAATTTGCGTATCAAAAGGGCAAATCAACAATCACTTCGTTAATTGCATCACATCGTTAAAACATTGAAGGGGCCTTAGAATCGAAAGGAATTGCCCTAGTGGCCTTTATAGACATTGGGGGTGCTTTTGATAATGCTGGCTATAATTCAATGGTTATGCTGATGACATAACTATAATAATTAGGGGCCAGCATGAAAGTACAATAAGTGAATTAATGCAAAGCGCCTAAATACCACTAAATAATGGCGTACAAAAGAGGGCCTCGAATTGAATGCCACAAAAACAAAATAATACCATTTACAAGTAGAAGGAAAATAAGCATACCGGCTATAAAAATGGGAGAAACTCAGATGGTCCTAAATTCAGATGTTCTCATAGCATGTCTCTAAGAGGAGATACAACTGTATTCCAGGCGGAGATATACGCTATCAAAAGGGCGGCGGACATAATCAGAGAGAGGGATATGAATGGGATTCGTGTCAATATGCTCTCGGATAGTCAGGCGGTTTTGATGGCACTTCAGCAAAACAGGTTCAACTCCAAGTTGGTCTTGGAATGCCACGAAGTCCTAAACGAGTTGGCAAACAAGGGCGATGTTAGAGTCATCTGGATGCTGGCTCATATGGGACAAAGAGGCCGAGAAGACGCTGGAAAACTGGCAAAAACTGGTGCAGTGGGATCGTATGTTGGTCCCTCGCCCTTCTGTGGGTTTACCAGGGGCCTATTGCACCAACAACTTATCACTTATCATTTATCAACTTATCGAAAAATGATTTTTTTGATAAGTGTAAATGATAAGCGTTGCCCAAAGAGAAAAAAAAAATCACTCACTTATCAATTGTAAATTTATCAAATTTTTGCTAATGATAATTGATAAGTGTTTCTCCAAAAAAAAATTACTTTTAGCAACATTTGCTTTTTTAATTAAATTGATAAGTTCGTTTTGTTACTGTTTTTTTAATAACAAAAGCCATTGTGATTGTTGCGTTTGTGTGTATTATATATAATAGAATAGTGCTCCATTTCCAAGCCAATGTAATGTGATGAGCAATTGCTGCAGTGGACTTAACGGGTTATTCCTGTCATTACAACGCTCTAACCTTCCACCAATTTTTTTCTAACACATATTCTATTTGAATTCGTGTTAGTCGAAAATTTTCTAATGTATCACCATTAGTTAATGAAAAATTAACACGCGGATTTACTACACGATTTCTTCGCACTTCTTCATTTTCTAATAAAAATTCAAATCGGAACATTTTTTTTATTATATCCACCACTAAAACTGAATTTATAATGAAAGTTATTTAACAATTTATTTGATATATTAATTTTTTCTTAACAAAATTTTTGATAAATTTATCAATATTTGTTTTGATAAGTGATAACTGAAAATGTTTGTGCAACCAAATGATTAAAAAATTGTCAAATTCTTATAACTTATCAGTTATCCAAAAAAAACTTATCAACTTACATTTTACAATTTGATGCAACAGAAAATTGTAAGTTGAGTGCTTATCACTTATCATAACTCAATCTTTCGGTTAACACTTTCCATTTTGATGCAACAAAAATTTATCAAAAATTTTGATAAGTTGATAAATAATAAGTGATAAGTTGTTGGTGCAATAGGCCCCAGGTAAGATAAGATGGAAGCAATTGAATTGTGGTCCAATGAAAAGGTTAAGGGCAACTGGGATAATATCCCAATAATAAATAAGCATTCAAAAAAATGTATTTATATAAATGCAAAAAGAGCTGAGAAAATTCTGAACTTATCGAGAGAACATCTTAAGGTTCTCTGCTGGGCTCTCACGGACATGCGCCGTGTAACTCCCATCTCAAAAAGATTGGATTGGTCAAAAATAAGCAATGCAGAGTTTCGCAAAACTCGCAAAATGTCCAGAGCTCTGTAAAAAACGAAGGAAATACAGCCATACACAGAATTGAACGTACACTTAACAAAAATATGTATTTTTGCCGATATGTAACATATATATTTATTAATTTTTTTCAAATTACATTTTTTACAAAATGAATATTAATTAATTTTTTAAATAATTATGTTAAATTAAA
This sequence comes from Dilophus febrilis, assembly GCA_958336335.1. Taxonomy (NCBI): domain Eukaryota; kingdom Metazoa; phylum Arthropoda; class Insecta; order Diptera; family Bibionidae; genus Dilophus; species Dilophus febrilis. The sequence goes on along the minus strand of OY284468.1, from coordinate 15,492,528 downwards.
TAATTATGTTTACAACAACAACAAAAAAAATCAAAAACTTAATTCAATACATAAAATAATAACACAAAATTGAACGTACACTACGTTATTTATAAAGTTAGGATGATGCAATACTCAGTTTAATTTTGGTAATCGACATGATTTGTACGACATATATTGTATGTTTTGTTTTGAGAATTGCATTTAAGACAGTTAACAAAAACGTTTTAAAATAATAATAATATAGTGTCAATAACAAAATGGGACGTCATACGATTGAAACGACATTAGCTGAAAGAAAAGGGATAATTAAATTAATATGTGAAGGTAAATCGTTACTTGAAACTGGAAAAATAAGTGGTAGAAGCCATTCCACAATCCAAACCATAGTTGATAAATATAAATATGAAGGCACTTTAATAAATACACCTGGCAGGGGAAGAGAGAGAATTTTAACGCCCAAGAATGAAAGCTTTATAATACGGAAAATCAAACAAAACCCAAAAACAAAAATAGCGTACATTACAGCAGATGTGTCATCAATTATTAATAAAAAAATTTCAACAGAAACTGTTAAAAGAGCTCTTAGAAGACAAAGGTATACTAGCAGAATTGCGAGGAAAAACCATTTATTTCAAAAGTAATTTATTCAATAGAATAAAAAGATTAAATTTTGCAAACGAACACCTAAATAAAGGACCAGAATTTTGGAATAAGGTTATTTTTAGCGACGAAACTAAATGTAATATTTTTGGTCCAGATGGGTTACCTAGAGTCTGGGGAAAACCCAATACAGAAATGAACAAAGAAAATTTATGTCCGATCATAAAACACGGTGGTGGTAATGTGATGTTGTGGGGATGTATGGCAGCAAGTGGTGTGGGCAATATGTGTTTTATAGAGTCGACGATGGACAAACATAAGTATTTGGATGTCTTGAAAACAAATTTGCATCAAAGCGCTGAAAAATTGGGTTTACAGAATCAATTTTATTTCCAACACGACAATGACCCAAAAAATGTTGCATACACCCCCTCAATCACCGGATCTAAATCCCATTGAACATCTCTGGGAAGAATTGGGAAGAAGAATTAGGATCAGATATATTACCAACAATTGAAATTGAAAATTGAAATTGAAAATTGAAATTGAAAATTGAAATTGAAATTGAAATTCGAATTGAAAATGGAGATCCAAGAACAATGGGATAAAATATCATCAGATATCCCCCAAAAATTGGTCCAATCTATGCCAGCAAGATTAAACGCAGTTATTAAATCAAAAGGGTATCCAACAAAATATTAATAGTTAGTTTATTCTATTTTAATTAATTTTTAATATAAGTGTACGTTCAATTTTGTGTTATTATTTTATGTATTGAATTAAGTTTTTGATTTTTTTTTGTTGTTTTTGTAAACGAATTTTTTAATTATTAACATAATTATTTAAAAAATTAATTAATATTCATTATGTAAAAAATGTAATTTGAAAAAAATTAATAAATATGCACATATCGGCAAAAATACATATTTTTTTTAAGTGTACGTTCAATTCTGTGTATAGCTGTATCTAGGAAAAGACTTTCTCAGAGAAAGTGGATATAAAAACCTTCCGGTAAAAGCGATTATCAATTTCCTAATTGGTGACCTATGAGAAACGGGTATATTCCTTTTGAGTAAAAGGAATAAAGAATATAGGGGCACACTAGACGTAAATGGTCGCAGTGCGAGGAAATATCTTGAACTCCAACCCTCTGGGAGAGGTTTTAATCGGTAGGACGTCCTAGTGACGGGCGTCCGATACACAGTCTGTAAATGGATTTTCTCTTCCAAGAAAAAAAAAAAAAAAAAATTTATATTTTCTAAAAACTATTATATCATCAAATAAAAAAAAACAATACAAAAAAAAACGAAGATATAAATGCAAACAAATTAGATATATATATATATACATATATATATAGAGTTTTGATATATGACACACACTGCAATTTATAGACTAATGGCAGACAAAAAAAAAGAAAATGGCCGCGGTGTGTTGCGATACACTGAACGCTAGTTGCGCCATCTGTGATCTAAATCCGCATTATTAATTCCTATACCCAATATACTATACAAATATTTATATTTATTATATATTTAATGCACCAATTTCATAAAATGTCAGTGCTCCGAGTGGGTTTTCCAACAGACATAATAAAGTATGAACTATTTTCTTCAAGAGACATGGATTAACACAATTGTAAACAGTGAATTAATTATTCACCCAAACTTTGTTTATTGATTTTCACTTATGTTCACTTAATAAATAAATAAATTTTTCGCTATACAACCAACAATCTGGTTTTAGCGTCCAACAACAGCCTTCTGTTATTAGTTACTTAATTTGTGGCTTTTACGGTGTCGGTAATTAGCCGTACGACCAACCGCAAGCGGAAATGTTCACTTAAAATACTTAAAATACTTAAAATACCTTATTATCTTTTAGAATTAATGTTTACTGCTTGCGGTGATGTTGATGGTTATGTTGGCTGTTAGATGTGTGGAATTCAGTTGAATCATTCGTTGTCTTTATGGCTCATTTTATACAATTTTAACTATTATACTTTTTACTTTACTTTATTTTTACACTATTTAACAAATTTGTTTGTTTTTACTTCTTTTTATTATTAATATTTTTAATTTCTTTTTATTCTTAATGCAATTATAATATTCAACTTTCTTGTTTCACTACAAATCTCTAACTCCTCGTTTTGTTGAATTTATTTTATGAGTTCGACGATAATTCCATCAAAGTTTTTTCTTTACCAAGAACCCCTCCAAATGGTGTTTGATTGGTGTAGCGTTTTATAATTAACTTTTTGTCTTATTAATTGGTGTCGTGTGTAAATTGTTGTAAAAATGGGTGTTGTCAGTAGAAGTGGCATCGTGACGTAGGCACGATTTGGTGATTTTATTATACAAGTATATTAATCATAATAATTTCCTGTGGTGTTTTTTGCTTATGCTTTCCTGTGGTGTTTTTTGCTTATGTACGGATATCAACTCATGAGAATTCAATAAATTTGATGCCTTTGCATTCTTATATGCATATTTTTATATATTCACAAACGAATTGTATTGCAATGCAACATCGACAAAACCATAAGACCAAGACATATGGAAATAGCGATATGGTATGTTTGAACCCAACAAACTTGATGTGTTTTTACGTCGTCACGGGAACCACGGGATACGAGGGTGGAACTCTTTTTCATATATGTTTGTGTTTCAGTGTGAATGGTGACTATCTATTGGTATCAACTGGTTCACAGGGATCCCACAATGCTTAATCTACGAAATATCTTTATATGTATAAATATATATTTATTGAATTCTCGTGAGTTGATATCCGTACATAAGCAAAAACCACCACAGGAAAGCATTAGCAAAAACACCACAGGAAATTATTATGATTAATATACTTGAATAATAAAATCACCAACTCGTGCCTACGTCACGATGCCACTTTTACTGACGACACCCATTTTTACAACAATTTACAAACGACACCAATTAATAAGACAAAAAGTTAATTATAAAACACTACACCAATCAAACACCATTTGGGGAGGTTTTTGGTATAGGAAAAACTTCGTTAGAATTATCATCGAACTCATAAAATAAATTCAACAAAACGAGGATTTAAGTATTTGTAGTGAAACAAGAAAGTTCAAGATTATAATAATATTAAGAATAAAAAGAATTTAAACTATTATGAATAAAAAGAATTTAAAACAAAAAGTTTATTAAACAGTATAAAAGTAAAGTGAAGTAAAAACTTTTAACAGATAAAAGTGTATAAAGTGATCCAGAAATACAACGTATAATCCACCCAAATTCTACTCATCCAGCATCCAACATAACCATCAACATTACCACCGCAAGCATCTGTAAGCAGTAATCTAAAAGAAAATAAGGTATTTTAAGTATTTTAAGTTGACATAAGGTAAATTCAATAAATAAAGTTTGAGTGAATATTTAATTCACTGTTTAAAATTGTGTTAATCTATTCATCTTGACAAAAATAGTTCATAGTTTATTATGTCTGCTAGAAAACCCACTCGGAGCACTGAGATATTAACTCAATAGTGAATACATGCTATGCTGCTATGACAAAGAAACATTCACGAAAGCAACAGAACGTTAGCGGAATACGAACTCCGCATTAAAAATAAAATAATTGTGGAGGGAGAATCTGGTAGAAGGGTACGATTATTATTATATGAATTCTTAAGGGAGGAAGAAAATAGTGGAACAGATGTTACCATATACCCTTTAATTAATGATGTATATGTAGAAGCGGAAGAGATATTACAACGATTAAATAGATATAATAATGTATTTAGTGAAGATGATCCCGTACGTATATCGGCTATTTTGGCGAACTGTTTGTTTATGTCGTTGCGAATACAGCGGATATTTAGCATGAAAATTGGTGCGACAGTACCACTTCTTTCATTAAAGGAACGTTTTCATAATTTAATTAAGAGATGCGTGGAAGAAATGAAAAGCAAGTTAAGAGTTGATCCAAGGGCTTTTGCAACTACATGTTTGCATGCATTTGTTATATTGCCTTATAGCAGAGCAAAATATGGTGGAGTTAAATAAATCAAATTTAAATGCATCGTCTCGGGTGGTTAGCTCAGTACATAAAAATCATAATACACAGACATCCCTAAGTGCGTCGAATGTTTATAATAATAATCAAGTAGAAATAAATTCTTTGCCATCAGTGGTACAATGCCGTACCTTGCGAATACCAACGGTAAGTAATAATATTAAAAGCGCATTGGTAGACATCGGTTATAGTTAGCCCAAAAATTTCTTCTGCATGATATGCTTCATTTTTATTCTCTACAAAACTGCATTATTAAATGTTTTCCTGATCCCATCACTTCCATTCACATAAATTCGGTTGAGATTTACCCGGAAATGATTATAGTTAGCCCAAAAATTTCTTCAACAAGGTATGCTTCATTTTTATTCTCTACAAAACTGCATCATTAAATTTTTACATGTTTGCCGGGCAGCGTTTTTTATGATATTTATGATTTTAAATAAAAATGTAAGCATGGCAACTTGTTTTTCTTGTTTAGTATTTAGTTTTGTTTTCAATGCTATGGAATTTAACGAAGAATTCACTCCGGGCTAGCTCTTTTTTCATTTCTTGATTTGATGTCTGACTCCGGGCAAAGCTATCTTAATTCATGTAAAAATATTTACACATAAACAACAACAAAATGTAAATTTTTGCCTTACTTTGTTACATTTGAAGTTACCCATTTTGGGTAACGATTCGATGATACAAGCAAGAGCGACAAAAATTTGCCGCAAAATATTTGCACTAAATGGGATACCATTGCTCCTGGTTAACCAATGAAAATAAAAAATGATCAGTTGTCAACAGTTAAAAATCAACAAATTTAATTTTTTATGTTCATCTACATTTTATGTTCATCTACATCGTTTTCAAAGATTTTAAATCTGTTAACTTTTTCTATGTCCGCCGTTTTTTTTGCCTTGTATCCGTTGTGCTTGCCCCGATGCACATTTTTGCTTTTTTCTTTGATTTCGCATTATAAAATCTGTAAAAATGCCATCCGATGCATTTGTTTGGGTATCTGGCATTCTTCTTTTTATATAATTAACATATTCATAATGGATGTGATATTGCACAGTGTGATGCTTGGAAGTTATATTTTACTTACAAGGGAGGTAAGTTTTCTGTCCCCCTCCGATTGGCTTGAAATTTTGATATGTTGTAGTACTCGAAAAATAAATATACCCATATTTTTTCCCTCCCCTTAATTTCACTTTTAGTCCAAGATGGCGGCGAAAATGAAAATTCGCCATAACTTCTACAATTCTTGACCACAATCACTGAAATTTGAACAAACATCAATTCCCGTGCAGCAATTGCGTGACGTATCGTTAAAAGTTATGAACATTTCAATATCGAATTCTAAAGAATTTTATAGAAATTTAACTTTAGTTATGTGTCGTCAGTTATCTTGTAAAGTTCTTTAAAGATATATAACGCAGATATCGATATCAAGATAGGTATCATTATTTCTTTAAAGTTATGTCACGAAAACTATCGAATCGTATCTATAACGATTTTCCACGCATATTTCGATAACACTATATATCGTGTAATAACAGTATCTCGAGATATAGAAAGTTAACATTTTTCCCTTATCTATCGTTAACGATTGATAACGTAATTTATTGATATAGAAAATTAACGAAATGATATTTAGTTGGCGTTGTCATTATTTATAGTCTAACGTTATGACTAAAGTACAAATTAAATATTTCAATAAAAGGATTTTCTCAATATCAAAATTTAGTGACTATAAAAAAATAAAATAAAAAAAAATAAAATAAAAAAAATAACATAAAAAAAATTCATTATCAGAAAAAGTGTTTTTTTTAGGGTATTTTATGTATGTATGTATGTATGTAAACACAAAAAAATCTCTTTTAAGATGGCGCTTCTTTATCCCAGCAAAGTAAAGGAACGTATCGAATTATCGTTATCTATCGTTATAGATAATCGTTATAGATAACGTTAGTAATTATGGTGTCGATTGATATAAAAAACGTGATAGATTACGATATCGGTCGTAACGTCAGTCTTTAAAGATCTTTAACGAAATCTATATCGCAATGTTGCACGGGTTTTGGACTAATCCGCACATTGCATAGAAGAAATTGTTTTTTATAATTGTCAAAAAGGCGATTTCGTTCAAGATGTCCAAAACGAACGGTAATGAAATGTTTATTTGAATGTTTTTTTTACTTGTATTTGAAAAGCAGTTTAATATTGTATATTATTTTAATATTTGGTTTTGTACGAACAGAAAATGGAATGATACCCCGCATTAATCGTAGAAGCTTCTTAAACAATAATTGTAGGCTTCTTATACGTGTGTTTATCTGAATTTTAAACCACATTTCTGGATTGGCTCTGTAAAATGTTTGTTCTTTTTCTTGGAAAGGGAAATCCATTTACGGCGCATATGTTGGACTGTCGTCACTAGAACGATCTACCGACGTCACTATCCTAATTGCAGAAATCAATCCAATATTTTTTAGAAGGTTTTTACACGCTGTCTATATCCCGTTAGAGTCCATCAGAGCACATTAAGATGTTCCCTCTGTAAGTTCAAAATTTCCTCGGGTACCTTTGTATTCCTATACATCTCATTTGTTTGTGACTTTGTGACATTCAAAAACCAAATTGTTAATGGACCTGTTTTGCTAAAGTGCTATCAATGCTATGTAAGGCAGGATATAGACACGAAGCCCATTCATTTCTCTCTCTTTCTCTGATAGTGTCTGCAGCTATTTCGATCGCGTATATCTCAACTTGGAATACAGTTGCATCATCACTTAAAGACACATATAGGACCATATTTTCGCGCACCAACTTCCACACGTTTGTCTTTGATCCACACGTAAGCCGCTTTTGGGAATGCTCTTTTTAGCCATTTGCATAATACATCCCATTCCCCACTTTTGGGAGATATATATCAAATTTATGAAGGACGAAGTTGTTTAATTGTTGTTTAAAAAAATATAATCCATTTTTCTAATTTTAATTCACATATATTTAAATGATAAATACATTTTTTTGAATATATTTTTCTTTACATTCTTTTTTTGTGTATCATTTCTCTAATTTATTTTTTAGTTAATTTTAATTATTTATTATATAGGTGGTACATTTATTTTTAAAAATTTATAAATTTATAATTTTTGTTTTAATATATGTTATAATATATATTATATATATATATCATTTTAAAAATATTTATAGGACATATACATTTATAAATAATAAAATTATCAAAAATGTAATTGAAATTAAAGTAAATATATATCTTTTAATAGAAATATAATTGGATTTTTTATATTTAATATAAAATAAAAGTATGTGTTTTTGGTTATCGTTTGTTCATACATTTTTTATATAATTAAATACAGTGTGCCCAAGTTGATAGTACAAACGTATATCATGTAATCCCGGGGCTATTTCCTGCAAAAAATCGTATCGGGAGAGGGCGTCCCTGCCGAGTTAGAAGGGGTTGAAAATTGACGTTCATTGAAAAATATACATTCATTAAAAAGCTGTAACTTTTAAACTAGTGAACCGAGCATAACCAGCCGACACTAGATTAATAGGTAATTCAATTACCTTTAATATATAATATATAAAATTTTTTATATCTGCCTTCCGTTTCTAGATATTGACACTCAAAGTAAGAAAATTAAATTTTTTTCATTCAATTTTTCAGAAAAGTCGATTTTTCTCGAAAATTCAGCCTGTCAAAAATTTTTTTTATAAACTATTTCGATTGTATTTTTTGAGATAACAAATTGTTTGTAAGATATAAAATGTTTGAAAATAAAAAAAATCAAATGTATGTAGAAAAAAATCTCTGTATTATTAACGTTATTTGTAAATTTGTTACCGTTTAAAAGTGAATAACTTCTAAAATATGCGTCGTACGAAAAAAATTCATGAGACAACTTTTGTAGGGCATGAAAATCAGGCATTATGTTACTATTAATACAGTACCAAACAGCTTCAGTACTACATAATTTGTTAACACGCAGCGAGTTACATATATATGCGGTCATCCACTTTTTGGATTGCTGTTGACCATTTTAGAGTTAAATCACTCACAGCAGTTCTCCTATTTTTCCACAGTTGCGTTATCACGATCAGTAACATTAGATTTTACACCACTTTCTGTGACTCAAATAAACCGGTTAAACCATATTGTATTTTAATATCTGATACGGTAAACTTACATTAAGTTCATTAAGAATATTTCGTATTATTGTTATTGATAATAAGATTAAAAAGTACCATACAGTCCCGATTTAAGTCCAATAGAATCATTCTTGGCATTAAAAAAACAAATTCAAAACATGATACGAGAGTTACAATTGAAGGAGTGAAAAATTTCAAGGAAAAATCATTGAAATGAGGAATACAAAAACACCGGATGAATGCAAAAATTTAGTAAATACAACGTCTAAGAGAATGGATGAAAGGTCAAAGGAGGCGTTACAAAGGAGATTAGTGGCGTATAATATGAGTGTCCGATATTATAATGGTCAAATTGTTTTTTGTGAAATTGAATCATTTTGAATTAAATTCTATAATTAATTGAATTTAAATGATTTTTTACTTCTGTCTGGCCAATTATTTAACCAAACCATCATTTTATAAAATAAAATTAGAAGGAATAAAAAATTATTGTTTAAATTCCTTTTTTGGCATCTCAAAATCGAGCATACGAATAAAATAGCAGGTGTCCGATATAATAGTGGTTAGAGTAGTATATAGTAAAAAAGCAACTAATTATGAAACATTCATCAGAGCGGGATGTTGGTGGTTAAAACCAATTATCGGTGATAAAGCGATAAAGCGAAATGCCAAGGTTTAAAATTATAATATTATGGTGATATATGATTCAAATCCAATTGATGTTCAGACATTCCATTACTTCATTTGGATTGAATTATATTATTTCGTTGTCTGCGAGGATGGATTTATTGAATTTTTGTTATTTTGCGGATTATATCGTTTTTATATTTAACAGTATTAATAATAATACGAATCATGAAAATTTTATCGACAAAAGTGCCAGGACATAAAATTTACGCAATATTATCGTCCGCTCGTCACTCGCTGCTTTGCTTGATTGCCTCCACTTTTTCTCAAAAATTATAGACGATTGCGATTTGACTTAAAATTTCAACCTAAAATTTTTTTCTGATAGATGTGGTTAGGTTATAAAATGGGATATGTCACATCTGATCTGCGCAATCGTATCAAGCAAATTTCCCTAATCACGCGTATAGAAAAAAGAATTTTAAAAATATTGGATCGCAAAAAAATTAAAATTTTTTTCTGATACTATTCAAATTCAAACCATTCAAATATAAGCGATTATTAGATATATTTATCGCACTGTTTCTAACCAATTGACTTGCAATTTCTGGATCTGGATCTGGAGCGTTGATGAAAATGGTAAAAGTTTCATAAGGAGACCTTTTTTCGCATCCCACAGCTTTCACCCATTCTCATACAAATTCAAGTTCATTGGTGATCGATTGAATTCCCTCTTTCACATTATGCCACAAATACGTGCGACGAGTCACTTTTTTATAATTTTTAGTGATTAAATAAAAAGATATTAAAATCTTTGAAAGATTGTGTAAATCATACAATAAATATGAATCGGTATCTAGGTGTGTTTGATGAGGGTACTGTAGCATCACTCTTCTCTACATTTGGGAAGGATGGGTGACTCGCAAATGATACGGGAGTGACATTACTTGTGATACCTCACAGTCCTTAGTGATGCCTAAGTGATACGTCCGTGTTATCACCTGGTACAATGGGTAACCCCGTCAAGTACGCCTGCCTCTTGCGATCGCCGCTATATTTTCTATTTACCTTCCACCCTACTTCATTTATTATGTATTCACGTTATGGCCGATTCATAAGTGTGATTAGTAATAGTATGAACCAACGAAATTTAAATTTGCTTACGACTATGTTCATATGCGTGTGAATATTTCTGCCGCACGTGTTAGGGGTGGAGCCTAAGTCCCGAACAAAAGTTGCCTGAGAGGTGGCCCTTTACCCCTTCCGGTATACATTTCCCCCATAAAGGGGAAATAAATAAAATTCCCATATAAACTTTGCCCCCCCCCCCCCCGGGCGGACGGAGCGTTTCCCCAAAAACGCTAGAACAAAGGTTTGTCGGGGGAATATTCCCCTTGACTTCCCCGCCCTAAAGTCAAATTTCGTGTCGTCGCCCGTAAACTACAATCTAGCCCTTATTTGAAAATAAAGTAACTTTTTTGGGTTGAACTTATGATTTATGTTCTTCATATTGCTCAAAACAATCGATACGCAGAGATACATTGCTCTTTTTGCTCCCGTTTTCCCTAAATTTGAAATTCTCGAGATAGGAAATTCTGAAATCATTAATTCTCGAGAATGCTCAAATATTATTACGTCATAGAATATCATATGTTATAATAGATATATAAGAGAATAGATTTAAAATATAAACGTCCGCATCACCATTTATGTATTATAAAAGAGTGAGGGGCAAAGGATAAGTGGGGTTTTATTTACATTTTTCAATTTGTTTATTTTTTAAATTTATTTATTTTTAGGCGTTTTTTATATTATTCGTTATCGTTATCGTCATCGTTAAAAATTAATTTAATATGATAAAATTAACCATATAATTAAATAATAATAAAAAAACAACTAAAAATAAATAAACTTAAAAAATAAACAAATGAAAAATGTAAATAAAACCCCACGTTTCACTCATTTTCCTGCTTTTTATACTGTTGATTACGGGGACAGTGGTTTTTGTTGTAATATATATAAATTCAAAGCTATATATACTCTTATATTTATATCTATTTATTTTATACATGTAAGATGTAATAGTATTAAGATATGGTTCGAATTTGATTTGGGTAAAATGTTACTTACCCAAAATGTTTCTTATTCAAATTTATTAAAAAAACGTGAATCGTTTTAGTAAAAGGAAAATATCAGAAAAAAACTGAAGCTTAATTCAAATATTATCAAAATATTAGCTATATCATATATTATAAAAATATTAGCTATATTAATTGCTATCTCCATCAGTAAAACTATTTATTTCAAAGCATATATTTCCAACAAAGCATTATGTACACCATACTAGCGCATAGACAATCGCGGTCTTTTTCAAAATATCATCAGACTATAACAATTCAATCCTTGTAACGAAATGGAACTGGCCTTCGTTCAACGGTGGATTCAAACAAATCCAAAACAGAGATATTCTATTCCAAGGATCCGACTGTCCAATATCCTATATTTAATATTTAAATTAATATCGAATATTGAATAAAATTTGAATATTTAAATTAATATTGAAATATTTAAATCCAATTTGCATTTTTACCTAGATGTTTTCATCCAGTAAAGTTTTTTGGCAGAAATATAGTGTCGATTCCTCCAACAATATATCATATCCCAAAAATGTGATCTATAATCATTCGTGCGGAAATCAATTACCAGTTAGCATTCAGATTCGTAAAGTGCATTAAAAAATGATAAAAGTGCTCGATAAAATGATTACCTAAACGAAAACCTTGATAGATTGTATTTCCAAGGCAATTAAAGGTTATCATTTTAGTGGTGATTAAAATCACCAGTCGGTACGAAATGGGCTAAAAATATAAAACAACCTGTATGTGTTTTGTATGATTGAACTTTTGTATTTCTACGACTATAATATCATTTTTTTACAACCATTTCAACTAATTTTTTGATAGTTTGTCCGGTTTTTCTGTCAAATTTATAGTAACTAGGAAAAAGAAATCCATCGGCTTTTTTTCGAGTGGACACCAATACTAAAATATACTTAAAAATATATATATAGTTTGTTTAAAAATAAAACACACATTTAAAAATAAAACTAGTTTTTTATTTACGTTTCTTACAAAAAAAGAACTAGTTTTAAAAAAAAGTTTAAAATTGGTAGTAAGAAAAATGATATAATCACACTTCTGAATCGGATATTAATGTGACTTGGTTTAATATACTGACACAGTTTTTGGGTACCCGAATATCGTCTTCTAGCTTCCACTGTATATCTCTGGATTTGATGCCAATTAGTGCGCCCTTGCCAGTTAAGACAAAAATTGACTTTTTCCATTTGCATACTTTCCTTTTTTAATCATCTCACGTACAATTCTTTGTTTGGATGTATGGTTTTTAATGGTTCCAAGCTACATCCTTGGATTAATAGATCCGTATGATAGAATCGCTGTTTAGAATTGTTTAAATTGAACATACAAATGTTCCAATTAAAATAGTCTTTCATAAAAACCATCACAATAATGTCTTTAAGAAAGGTAACCCTTTTTAGTATGCCACTACAAATCGTGAAATATCGTAAATTTTATATAGCATATATAAATCGATATGAATGAATATTTAAAGGTTTTGATTGTCAAATTTATTATAATCGTTATTATAAATCGTTCGAGTTCACACTCGATGCTGAAAGAGTACAGAAAACTGATTTGAAAATTTCATTACAAAAAAATGTATAGAAAACTTTGAACTATGTTAAAATTTATTCAAATTTATTTAAAACTTTAAATTTGGAATTTAATTAATTGATTTTATTTGCTTGTGAATACGCCATAAGTATATAGATTTATAAAAAAAAAGTTTTATGTAACAATCGTAAACTATTTCTAATATTTTTGGTTTATTTTTTTATAATTCAATCGATTTGAATTTGTATAAATAAAATATATGAGGATTTGTTGCAAATAATAATAATATAAATGTAGTTTTTTTCAATTATAAGAGATTTTGTTGTGTTTGTAATTTTTTTTTGTATAATGGTATAATTAAATAAATATATTCTGTGTGTGAGTGGTGTATGTGTATAATACAAAATTCATGTGGTAATTTCGGTTTTTTTAATGTATTAAATATTAATTATTAAAAATAAAATAAAAATTTTATATTATTGATATTTTTTAGCAGAATCTTTTGTAAATAAATATAACGATTAGATTTACAAATATTTTTATATGTACATATAAATAAATAAAATAATTATATTTTCTATTAAATATAAAATAAAAATAAAATCTATATATTTTGTATATACCTTTTTTTTGCTTTTAAAATGTAATTTATTTATATATTTAAAATTTAAATTATGATTATCTTAATTTACTTTTACACTTTTTTTTATATTTATTTTGTATATATAGAATATATATTTTTATAAAAATAATAAATATTTTACAAGATTTTTAATTATTCGTTAATAGTTTACGTGTTTTTTTCAGAAATTTGTGGATATGAATATAATGACGTGTATAATGGATAAAATTTAGTTGAAGGTTAAAATGGGGAATTGAACTTTTACTATTTATTCATTTATACAGCTATACACAGAATTGAACGTACACTTAAAAAAAATATGTATTTTTGCCGATATGTGCATATTTATTAATTTTTTTCAAATTACATTTTTTACATAATGATTATTAATTAATTTTTTAAATAATTATGTTAATAATTAAAAAATTCGTTTACAAAAACAACAAAAAAAAATCAAAAACTTAATTCAATACATAAAATAATAACACAAAATTGAACGTACACTTATATTAAAAATTAATTAAATTAGAATAAACTAACTATTAATATTTTGTTGGATACCCTCTTGATTTAATAACTACGTTTAATCTTGCTGGCATAGATTGGACCAATTTTTGGGTGATATCTGATGATATTTTATCCCATTGTTCTTGGATCTCCATTTTCAATTCGAATTTGTTGGTAATATCTCTGATCCTAATTCTTCTTCCCAATTCTTCCCAGAGATGTTCAATGGAATTTAGATTTAGATCCAGTTTCTGTTGAAATTTTTTTATTAATAATTGATGACACATCTGCTGTAATGTCCGCTATTTTTGTTTTTGGGTTTTGTTTGATTTTCCGTATTATAAAGCTTTCATTCTTGGGCGTTAAAATTCTCTCTCTTCCCCTGCCAGGTGTATTTATTAAAGTGCCTTCATATTTATATTTATCAACTATGGTTTGGATTGTGGAATGGCTTCTACCACTTATTTTTCCAGTTTCAAGTAACGATTTACCTTCACATATTAATTTAATTATCCCTTTTCTTTCAGCTACTTTCAAAATACTTTCTGTGCATACTTGTCCGAATATTTGATTATATGGATTATATGTGTGTGTGTAACTTTAAATAATGATTTTATTTGTTTTTCATTTTTGTTTGGTTAGATTTTTGTTTAGATATGTGTTTTGCGAGTTTAGAAAAAAAATTATATTAATTTAATTATTAAACAAAACCAACAAAACAAATCTAAATGAAAAAAAAAACTGAAATAAGATTTTCTAAAAACACTTACTAATACAATTTAAATTATGTATACATATATATACTCACTCGCGATTAGTGTAAATAGGTTCACGAGTGGCATTGCGAATACGAAAAAATCGCGTAACTCGCGAACATTTTCCATCGAGCACGGGTAAATTGAAATGATCGTGCGAGCATACGAGTACACGGTATACACACATCGCGATGTATGGCGATGAGAGGATATTCGGCAAGTACACTACTTGTTTAAATGCACCTTTAAATGCAATTCTCAAAACAAAACATACAATATATGTCGTACAAATCAGGTCGATTACCAAAATTAAACTGAGTATCCATCCTAACATCCTAACTTTATAAATAAAGTAGTGTACGTTCAATTTTGTGTTATTATTTTATGTATTGAATTAAGTTTTTGATTTTTTTTGTTGTTGTAAACATAATTATTTAATTATTAACACAATTATTTAAAAAATTAATTAATATTCATTTTGTAAAAAATGTAATTTGAAAAAAATTAATAAACATATACATATCGGCAAAAATACATATTTTTGTTAAGCGTACGTTCAATTCTGTGTATGGCTGTATATAATCCGCATTAATTGAATAATTAAAAAAAATTTTTATCAACAAACGTTCAATATAATTTTTTTAAAATAAATAAATGTGCTTTATTATATTATATAAATGAATATAGAAAGTAAAAATATTAAGTTGAAAATTATGAATTATGATAATTTATGAATATGGATTGCCTTTTTAATAAACGCACACATACCCACCCACCACACGGCCAACACATCCGCATTCATGATAAAAAGAATGTATCCATATATATATTTATAAATACATATAGCGACTACCTTTCAATTCACGATCGATCTATGGTACTCTTATGTCTCGTGCATGCATTGGTGTTGGATCATCGGGACTCGGTGAATCATCGGCCCGTGGACGAATACGTACAACTGATCTAACGGATGATTCATTTTGTTGTGGCATATATAAACCAGAAGGACCGGCTGAATAACATGGTGGTCCATTACTGCATGCCAATCGCAATTTTTCCATATCATTTCCATCGTTTTCCGTAAATAATTTATTTATATTTAGTTCAGGTATACCATAAATTAGTCTTAACAAAAGCATTACAGCAATTAATCCTGCCGTAAATAAAATATATATTTTATTGTGAATATCGATAACAATTATCTATTCCAAACCAAATTTCGGCATGCTAAATGCTCTATTTTCATCATACATAGAGGGTAATCAAGCATTTAGCATTAGCATTATAAACGTAGTTGCTAATGTAGTAACGTTAGGATGCTAATGTCGTTTTTTTACATTATCATCATTTTTTTTAAAAATATTTGTTTTTTCTTTTGAACATTTAATAGATAGCATTACTATTGTGATCTAAAATAAAATTTGTTTTTATAATATAAAATTAAATAATGTTTTAACAACAACAATTGTAAACAAATGAATGCTAAATGAAATTTTCGAATATTTTCTTTTAGCAACCAAACCGTAGCAACTACATTAGCAACTATCGAAATTTTCGTTTGGAATACGGCCTTAGAAAATTGTTAAATACGAAAATAATGTTATATAGCTAGAATAACTTTGATTATTACCATGATAAATAATCACTAAATTCAACGTCGACTTTTAATGTGTATATAAGATTTACCTCGGTATATTTAATTAATTTTTTTATAAATCGAAATACTTTTAATATTAACTAATTACTACTGGATCGATTCCAACAAGTGACGCTCAGAAGGAACTATATATGTTTGGTGAGTGCCCTATGTGTGGGAGCACTTCCCATTCGAGCCTTAACAGGGTGTCTTTCATGTCTCTTGCAATGTGTTACCGAGTTTTATCATGCAATATGTTCACCTCTTACAAATGTCCAAGATATTCTTTACAAGTTATATGCGATGGAGTATGCCCGTTATAACATTATTGAAGCAATCGATAAAAAAAATACTATTGTAAAGGGGTCAGTAAACTTAATGTAATTGCCAATTATGCTAGATCCGACGGGATTTTTTTTTATAATTGATTAAGCGCGAGAGAAATAATTACAAGCTCTTAATATTTTAGTATGTTTAAAGTTTTGGAAATATTGCAGATTCAGCTTTTGATGGGTCATCCATATTATATTTCATAAAAAATGATTTTAGTAAGATTCATAAAGGAAACAATAAAAGTGAGTCCACGGAGATTTATGTAGTAATTTTTCATGAACTGTCTAAATCTGTAAAGCATCGTATTATTTTCTGTGGTATCCGATTTTATTGTTCTCGATTGTTATGAGTTTAGTTTGAGTATTTATCGTACATATATTGTACGATTCATATTGTTCATTCCAGACGACAATATACGCATTTCATAATACGAACTATTGATTTCACGAAATGCACCTGTTACGTGGCCACCTCGTTCGTGCAATCTGATGCTATTGGTTTTTTCTTTCTCCTTTCTTTTCATTTTTAATTCAAAATCTAACAATTTAAATAACCTAATTATAATAAAGCAAAACAATACAATAAAATATAATTGCACAAATCAAAAACAAGAAAACAAAAAGTTCTCATGACATTAACATCGCCATCGAGTCCAGTTACTTACCCCTACCCATTGTACTCAGAATTACCCATTCCCTTCTGAACTGTTCCATTTCCATTATAAATGTCCCTAACCATTTCTACCTTACCTCCTTAACCTCCTACTTCTTTAACTTCGGCACTCCCAACCATTTCTTCCTAACTGACCTCAGCATCGAGAAAACCCCTATAAAATGCCACCCACTCTCCTACTCATTCCTATTACATAACGTGTACCTCCGATTTTCCTCTGGCACCCGTCTTTTCGCATTCAATCCTGTAAAGTCTCCCATCGCCCGCAATATAGCCCTTATTTCCCCCTGCACCAAATTTCCATCCAAGTCTCCGAGTATATAATACATAATATCACTCCCCCCTCTTTTCCTGCTTTTACAATCTCTATCCAACATTGCTCCTCCACCTTTACCAAAAGCGCCTTTGCTCCTTTACCCAAACCTTCACCTTTGCTTTCCAATAGCTCACATCCTTTGACTCACAATTCCATTAATTTCCAATTCTACCGCTTTCTTCTTCCATACCTCTATCCATCCCACTTCTCCTTTCACCATTTCCCACAAAATTCTACACGTTAACCTCTCCTCTCTTCCTAACATCCTAATAACATACCTCACATGCAACTCAAAGTAAAACATCCACAGTGATTTCTACCGAATTCTATATATACTAATACTATACAATCCCTGTCCCCCGATTCAACTCCAATATCCTCTTCGATTCCTCTTCGATTCCCTATTCCTTTGCATACTCTCCACAACCTCATATTCCTTCACCTCCACAATTGAAATCCACACCGATTAGTTTTTTAGGGGATATGTAAAGTCGCATGTCTACACCGATAAACCAGAAACATTTGAAAACTTAGAAGTAAGCATTTGACCTCCGCCACGTTCCTATCGATTGCCATCCATTGATTATAGTGGATTCCCGTGCTTATATAAATTAGTACAACTTATTGGGATATCTTAACATCATTTTGGGATCTTAACGATGTTTTTTACAATGTTGCCATAGCACGACTAACTTTTTTTTCAATGCGATGCGTGATATATGTGTACCATTTCGTTAGTTCACCTCTAAATCTCCTTGATTCATACTTGTTTTTACCGTAGAAACAACTTGGTAAGCACCAATTTCTTCTGGCTAGCATCATTACCCTGTATTCGCATCCTGTGCACTGATTATAAAAAGTTACAGCCACTTTTTCTTTTTCCCGGATTTTGATTTTGAAAGTTGTAATTGTTGTAAACATTTTCATTTTTAGTTAAGACTTTCTTCTGAGACCTTAACCGCAATGTTATTGATTCATTTTTTTTCTTACAGAAACTAATGAAACTACCTTAATATAGAGGGGTCTGATTGATAATTTTTTTATACATTGCCAATTACTCTACATCTACATTTACATGAATATAATTTCTATTTAATTTTCAGATGATCTATAATAGCTCGAGAAAAAATTCTGAATTCACATAAATTGATTATATCATTTTATACAATCAAGATTTCCTTTATTATCTGCTAATTAAAATTACATAAAAATATTTTGCAAAGATTTACATCGGTAACATTCTGAAAACCCAAACCTCTGACGTTAACTTTGTAACTGTAAAACAGTTTAGATTTTTTGCTTTTTTTTTGTAACTCAAAGATTACAAAATAGTATGTATTTCTTCGGTAGCGAAGACCATATGTTTATCCTTTGAGTGTGAAACAAATTCAAGAAATGTACGATTCGAACACCTGAAATACGACAGACTTCTTTAGTCACACGCGATATTATACCACTGCGCTTGAGTTAGAATTACAACTGATACCAAAATAAAATCACTAAATGCATAAAATTCCTTTGATATTCCCGTATGAAAATTTTTTTGATACAGCTTCTTAAACTATGAAATAGTAGACCGAGCAATATAATTTCATTTTTAACAACTTTCTATCCATTAACTTTTAGACGTATGTTTGTATTGTGTATATACCTAATATCAAGTAAATGATAATCCCAGTTTTGTACCATGATCGATTTATTTGTTCAATATCATCACCGGGTATATAATCGCCAAGCCCAATTGTCGTCAGCGATATAAAACAATAATAGAATGCATCTAAAAAATGCCAAGATGGTTCTAAATAGGCAAATGTAATTGCTGGTATTGTTAAAAATATTGTTAACAATACAATTACTATATATAAAGAATATAGAAGAAAGAATTAATAAATTAGCATGAGTTTTAAAATATTTAATTTTCTTCATTTTTTCCGAATCAAATTTGTAAATAAATACCCATTAATATCAAGTGTAAAAAGCGTATATTAAATGGTTGATATAAATGTCCAAGTCTTGAATTTAAAAAGCCTAATGATGCGTCCATAGGATATAATAATATTTGAACGGACACATTTAATAGTAATAATGTTAATGGTATTCCCATTGTTGCATAAATCATACAAAATATTTTTCCACCAGCACTAATCGGTGTTAAATGGCCATAACCTATATGAAGTAATATTCATGATCGAATAAATTGTATTGTGATTTTATATTTATTTAATTTAATTAAATCTATTACCAATTGTTGTAATAATAGTTGTTGAAAAAAATAATGCTTGTCCAAAACTCCAATTGAATTCATTTGAGGCATTTCTTAACGGGGATAAACCTCTTGAATTGACACCGGTTATATATTTTATAAAATCTTCCAATTCGTTATCTATATGGTAAATGGAAATAATTTTTTAGATTATTATATGTATAGCAATTTATTAAACATGTTGATAATTATAAGATTTTAACTATATTACCATCAACGCATGGATTTTTTTCTAAAAATTTCATTCGTGTATCCATAATTCGTTCGGTAAATATTTTCATATTTGGACTTTCAATGGCCGAAAATACCGCCGCTCCAATTATTAAATA
Organism: Dilophus febrilis; assembly: GCA_958336335.1. Taxonomy (NCBI): domain Eukaryota; kingdom Metazoa; phylum Arthropoda; class Insecta; order Diptera; family Bibionidae; genus Dilophus; species Dilophus febrilis. Next base: position 15,471,971 of record OY284468.1, on the reverse strand, counting down.
TAAACAATAAAACATACAAAGTGCTGTATATCGTAATTTTCCCGAATTTGCGGATGCCGTGGATTTACCACCTAACGTCCATGCACTGAATATCATATTATCCTATATTTTTTTTAATGGAAATGGTAATTTTATTCAATTAATGTTAACCCATTAGTGCCTATAGAAAACTAGTAATGCGTTTAAGTAAAAAATCAACAGAACTTGATCTTTTAAGTATTTTTATAAGAATAACATGCGGGAAAATCATTTTTCGCGTTTTGCAGACCGTCCTGTTTTTGCCACTATGAACAGAATATTGTACTTATATTTCAGTCCATTCAAAATAAAAAATGTAGAACAGAATAATAAAAAATGTATAAAAACTCTAAATCGATCGATACCAAACTAACACTAATCAGATTGCTAAGAGGATGATGGAAAGAGTTAAAGCATTCTAGGGTATTCTAGGGTGGGTATTAAATTATTATTTGAAATGGGGAGTTCGAAGATCACGTGTCCGCGATCCGAATTGGTCACTCGTCGGCGAAAGCGGACTAGAGCGGATAGGAGGAAAGCGGCGAGGTAAAAACTGCTGGGAGCTGCCAGTGATGGCAGTGGCAAGCAGGCTGAAGTTTAAACTTCAGAAAACTCCACACCGGAAGGGGGTCAACACGAGAAGAGGTGCAGGGTTGAAATACCTAGTAAATCTTCAGATGAGGGCATCAAAGGAGGATGGAGGGGTTGCGGGTGGAGAATGCCGAACCGTCACGTCCGTCGCCATGTCCGTCAAGAAAAATAAAAATATGTCCGGCTTTGGAGAGCATAGGGATAAGGGTGACCGGGCACCGGTTCCTCGCAGAGAGTGAGCTGGGAAGGATACCCTTTAAGGAGATGCTTGAGATAACGAGGGACACTATATTCGATGAGCAATTGGGCAGATCTGGGTGGCAAACTGAGTAGTTGTCAATCGGAGGTACGAAAGGGCCCCTTTTAAGTATGGTCTGATTCGAACATACCGCAGCCGGAGGAGGGGTTTTAGTCAGTAAGAATCCGACACGCGTCTTCGGACGTGTCTATGCAAGATTTCCCCTCCTTCGTTAAAAAAAAAACACAAAATCAAAATAAACAGGTATTGAAGACGAATTTCGAAATCCTAACCGACATTCCGTATAATTAAATAACAAAAAAATGAATTTGCTCGACATTTTTATTGTTTTTTTTTTCACAAAATTTTAATTTCACAACACAACTGGAGCTAAAAAAATAATTTTTTATTTTACTTTAAATTAATATGATAATTTTTATTTTAATGGTTTTGCAATCAAGTCTTAATATGTATTAATATGAGAATAATGAGTGTAACATTAATTAGCTAGCATATCGCATTCATTTAAAGTTAATGTAACTCTACATCTTATTAATTAAGTGAGTGATTGTCATGGTTTTTAGTTTTAATTTGGGATTGAAATGACAATTAAACACGTAAGAATTTGTAGGTGGAATCGAACTTAATTATCATGACCGCTTACCCGATATTGATTTAAAATAAGACAAATACGAACGGTCAAAAAATCATTATTGAATATAGTGTACATATCTTTAATACGTGCAATAATATTTTAAATTAAACATTTGACACTCAAATTAGCAGGGTATATATAAATAAATATTTCGTTTTCTTTCGCAATAATATATTATGGCCAGGCATTTTAAAACTAATTTTAATACGGGCCTTTATAAAGGACTCTATGCTGTAAAATTTTATATAATGATACAATCCATTGGAAGAGTTTATTATTGCAGATTAAATTAACACCCGAAGTTTTGGACCGAAAAAAACTGAAAAATGCTGTCTAATTCATTTTCAAACACAAAGGATATTAAAAAATAAATAATAAATTTTTTGCTATACAACCAACAACCTGGTTTTAGCGTCCGACAACAGCCTTCTGTTGTTAGTTTCTTAATGTGTGGCTGTTACAGTGCCGGTAATTAGCCGTACGACCAACCGCAAGCGGAATATACAACTCTGTGTTAAAATTCAGATTCGAAAAATAACCGAAAACACAAAACATATTATATGCATTCAGTAGGATTCGAACCCAAGACCCGAAAATTTCGTTAGAATTTTAGGTTGGCATTTTTAACATTTACACCACAGAGTTATATACACAAAGCATATTATACAAATGATTTATACTAATGACCTCCAGTCTTCCAGATAGCAGGTGCCCTCTGGGAGTATGGCAATGCAATGGTAATCGAGGAGTACAAAAGATCCCATTGGTCGTAGTACCCATTAGGCGGTATACCTGCGCAACCTCTGGGTGAGGTTTAAGGCGGTCTGACGTTACATTATGTAACGAGTGTCCGAAACTGTGCACATAAAGCAATTCTTCATCTAAAAAAAATACAAATATAAATAACCTCACAACGATACCGATATATTGAAGGTGTGTGTGGTCTCATTTTAAGATAAGGCTATAGGATATAGGAGAGAAGGCTATAGGACTGTATGTACGGTGGTATACGGTCGAAATTTTTCCATCGAATGAGACCAGTTTTTAAACGATCGAAATTTTGTATATTCCTTAGTATGAAATAAGGATCTTTAAAAATGAATTAATTTTTGGTTCTCTTATTTTTGAATTGAATTTATATTTATACAGGGTGTCCTAGATCATATATCTGAAACACATATCCCTTGATCACCGAGCCTGTATTATCAAAAAGGCCCGCGAGCTCGATCCAACGGAAAAGGGCGGACTTTATAAACACTACATTGTTATTTCTTTCGGTTTTAAACCGCCCCCATGAAATCAAACAAAGGACATATATCTCGCACATAAAAAACAGGAAATGATGGATGTTACGATAAATGTAATCAAAGCTAATAATGCTGCTGAGTTAGAAGTACATTCGAATAAGGATATTATTGCTTATGATACATACGAAAATAATCTTAACTTTAAAATCATTATAATTTGGAAAAATAGAAAAAATTTATATATACATATCCTATTGTGTATAAACGAATTTAAAGCCTGTGTTTTATGAGTTCAGTAATAACAATGCTTATATAAAATATTATTTAAACAGTTCACATCGACCTAATCAATTTTCCATGTCCCTAATTGCGTTATCAATTTGCAATGCAAGCTTTTTATCCATATCTTTAATAAGTTGAGCAAAGTCATCATTACTGGTGGACGCATTACCCCTTGTAACTACCCCCTGCGGCATGTTTGAGTAATTATAATCAAATCAAATCGAACAATTATCAATCACAATTATAATATCCAATAAAAGCACCACACACATCCAATACACAATCAAAATACTAATATAACTTTAATTATATCAATTTATCAGCTATACAAACTGCAATGTTAATAATAATTTAATGAATAGTACCGCAAATACTATATTGATTAAAGTGCTGTTATACACCATAAATATGTATTTCAAAGACTATTCAAACTGCATCTATTATATATTAAAAAGCACCGCCAGTAATACAATGATGAGGAAGAATAGAATAAAATAATTTACTTATGATCAGATATTGAAGATATTCATTAACTTAGGATTGCTATCAATATCACCAATATCTTAATTTCAGTACAATAGAATAAACCACTCAATCCAAATTATGAAAAATTTAAGAATTAATTAACATTAACTCTATCAACATTAAAATAATTGAATTAATTGAAAAAAAGAAAAAAAAAAAAATAATATACTGATAACACGGCAACTCAAACAATAATAAAACACGTCTATTCAATCGCAAGCATTGTGATAAACTGATAACAAATCATTAGAATTAGAACAGCAGGTTCAAGATCTTGGAAAAACATACAAAATAACTGCGCTCTATGTGATTCGTAAATCGTACCATTCTAAAAAATTGTATAAAGTTTAATTACGAAAACCTCAACGAGGTACCCGAATATCGATATGTTAAACTACACGGTATATATATAACCCCTGGCTAAAGAAGGAATGCTTTTACACTAGACAGCAGACTATGCTTGATAATTAGTGACACATAAGTGTCTATTGTTACAATTGCCCGCACTCCTGAATAAAATACGAAAAGATTACATAGAAATTAAGATTCGCTTGGAATCTTTTGGGTTGGGATTCGCGGTCGAAAATCGGTAGAAACTCTTCGAAATTATAAATTAAAATCATACCAAAACAATTCAAATGGGAAAATGTATAAGACAATGCGGTTGACACAATACAATATCTGTTTGGCACTGGTGATAATAATTAATTATCACTTTGTAAATAACATTAATTGCATACTCATGAGTATGGTATATAAATTGAGATAAAATTACAATATATTTAAGGAATTTAGAAGTATTACCAGTTATACTATGTTAGTTTTAAATATATTATTTTATCATTATAAGTAGTAGTTGTTAAGTACACACATCAAGTAGTGCGCATCGAACAGCCAGAATTTTGAATTAAAATTATTGTATTGATGAAAAATATTGCATTGAATTAAAAAGATAATTACAGTATTTAATAAATATTGCATTGTATTAAAAAGATAATTACAGTATTTAATAAAAATTGTAATTAGAAAAATTTAATTAATTATTATAACAAACTGAGCTAAAAACATATGGTCCTTCGAGCCGGATTTTGCTGGATTGTGAAAAACAGAATTATCGCAAGCGGGAAAATTGGTGTTGGAAGTTTTTCTTTCTTTGCAGCATCATACATGGCGAGTTACTTGTTCTCAGGTAAGTATTTCATTTCCTTTATCATATTCCTTTATAATCGATACACTCCATAATTAAGAGAGCGTAAAAATATGTATAAAGTAAAAACAGAAACTCAAGGGGGGCCTGCCTCAAAAGCTTCCACATACAAAAACAGAATGGTGGAGACCGTAAATGGTACAGGGAGGAGTACTATCGCCACTGCTGTGGTCTTTAGTGGTCGATGAGTTGATTCACGGCTTAAATAGCGAGTGATATAAAACCATGGGTTATGTGGATGACATAACTATAATAATTAGGGGCCAGCATGAAAACACAATAAGTGAATTAATGCAAATGGTCATAAACACCACTAAAGAATGGTGTACAAAAGAGGTATTCGAATTGAATCGTGGGAAAACAAAATAATACCATTTACAAGAAGAAGGAAAATAAACATACCGACCATGGGAGAAATTCAGATGGTCCTAAATTCAGACACGAAATTCTGGGGATTATTCTTGATCAAAGATTATCATAGAACTCACACATAGATTATGTGGTGAATAAATCCATAAAAGCGATATGCGCAAGCTGGCGGATGGTTGGTAGAACCTGAGGACTAAGCCCAACATCGATTAACTGGATGTACAGGCAAATCATTAGCATTAGGCCTGTGTGAATCATTAGGCCTGTAATAACATACGCAGCGGCGGTCTGGTGGAAAAAGACCGAGCAAGAAGTAGTAAAAAGAAAAGGAGGCAAAATTCAGAAGCTGGCGTGCCTAATGATAACGAGAGCAATGAGAACGACTCCATTGGTGGCAATGGAGGGCATAATTAATCTGAGCCCTATTAACATTGCCATAAAAAAAGTAGCCATTAAAGAATTAGTGGCGTTACATGAAGGGATGAACTTTATGGAAGGAAATCTGAAAGGTCATCTAGAAATTTAGAGTTAATAAAAGGGATACATATGTTGATGCCTATGACGTCATATAGTGACCAATTAAAAGGAAAAATGAACTTCGTTCATAAATATGGGATATATCCCAAACATAGATGAACGGGACCAGCCATGCATATGGCTAAGTGATGATACGCTGGAAAACTGGCAAAAATTGGTGTGACGCAACGTACGAAATTAGAGAAGACGCTGGAAAACTAGCAAAAATTGGTGCAGTGGGATCTATTTATATAAATGTAAAGAGAGCTAAGGAAATTCTGAACTTATCGAGAGAGCATGTTGAGGTTCGCTGCTGGGCTCTCACGGGACATGCGGCGTGTAACTACCATCTCTAAAAGATGGGATTGGTTGAAAATGAGCAATGCAGATTCTGCAATAAGGATAGTGAGACTATGGGACACATACTCGCAAAATGTCCAGAGATCTGTAAAAAACGAAGGAAATATCTAGGAAAAGAATTTCTCACCGAAAGTGGATATAAAAACCTTGCGGTAAAAGCGGTCATCAATATCCTAATTGGTGACCTATGAGAAAAGGTCCATTCCTTTTGAGATAAAGAATATCATAATGTACGCATAAATGTACGAACAATATACCTTAATGGTCGCAGTGCGAAGGGTATCTTGAACTCCAACTTTGTGGGAGAGGTTTTAGTCGGTAGGACGTCCTAGTGACGGGAGTCCGACACACAGTCTGTAAATGGATTTCCTCTTCCAATAAAAAAAAAGTAAGGTCGCGTCGGGCCTCGTAAACGATCGTTATCATAATGCACGCTTAATTATTAGGAACCATGCTAAGGAATTAATTGATCACTCGCCAATGTAGACAAACAATTCACAGTCTTTAAGGAGGTTGCTGGACGAGTTGAAGAGGGATTTAAGATGCCTCTAATCGACTGAACATTGGGACATCTTAATAATAGAGATTTTAACATCCACTTTGGGTTCATAAACGTTCGGTGAATGGGAAAACCATTGTTCGCGCAATCTCACCGAACCACATCCATCTCTTGAGTTCTCACATCCTTTTTAAACAAAAAATGTCAGGCAAGTGATTACATCCTTTCATATATGGGTGAATCATCATTGTCAAGTCGTGTCATTCCATCCACTAGGGAAAAAGGTGACACTTCGATATGCGCAAGTTCAAATGCAGTACGTATCAAGTGTGGGGGAAAAAAAAGATTTCAAAAGGTTACCGCTTAATCAACGTCTAGCTTTTGTTGATGAGAAAAAAGTATGTTCGCAGTGCCTGTTGGCACATGGAAAGAATCAATGCGAGTTTCACAAATGCTTCATATGCAATCACGCATCATCATTTATTACGTGGTCCCAGTCCGGGAGCCAGTTCATCACAAAATCATGCTAATCATATCAATACGAACCGAATAAGGACGTTGCTGGACTCCGATTCACAGGTAAACCTAATTATCAGGCGACTTTTCAAAAAGCTATCTTTAAGGGGTAAGCCTGTTTCAGTACATATTTGTGGTATAAACAGGGCATCTCTAGATGTGAAAACCCCATCAAACATAGCAATCGAATCTTTGGATGGTACTTTCAAAACCAATGCAAATGTTCTTACTCTCGAAAATATTGTGGAGGCATTGTCTACGTTTTCAATCGAGCAAAAATCATTAAACATATCACATAATTTTAATCTGACTGATGAAGCGTTCAACACATCTGATCAGATTGACGTACTGGTGGGTGCTGACAATTTCTACAACACTTTAATGTTAGGCCATATACAAATTGGATCAGTGATGAATATTTTGGTCGATCGGCTAAATCGTCATCCAATTTGTCTTTATACGATGTTCTGCTTGCGGTTCCAACTTGCAGCGGGATATTTTCAAGGGTTTTCTCGTTTCGGAATTCGGGAAAATATTGCTTTTCACGTAGATGCTGATTTTTTACGTAGATGCTGATTTTTACGTAGATGCTGATTGTTCAATAGGTCCAATGTATGACCCATAGTCAAAAATGGACCAACGAAAGCATTGGGCACGATATGGGATGTAGTTGGTGACTGTTTCAGATTCAGCATTTCCACGGTAAACACGATAAAATCATCACTAAAAGATGCATTTTATCAAACATGGTGAGATTAAACGATCCATTGTGTCTCATTGATCCTGTAACATTATTTTTCAAATTGATGCAGCATCTATGGCCAATTCCGTTGGATTGGGATGAAACGGCGGGTGTCACGGGCGATGTGTTCATTGTCGTTTCTAAATCAGCTACGGATTCCGCGATACATTAATCCAATGGTGACACCTAGATTTCAATTGCATGGGTTTTCTGAAATGTCTGCCGTTCCGTATGGTGCGTGTATTTACTTGTGGTTGATGCACTCGATAAGCAATATTAAATGTTCCTAATCGGTTCCTAATCAAGGGTATCGCCACTTTCAAGGCAATCAATGGCGAGATTGGAACTGTGCGGGCGCTGTTATTATCAAATTTATTTAACAAAGTAAGCGTTTGCCTTGATCTTCCAATTGAATCGTATTGTCTATGGACGGACTCTCGCATAGTTCTTAGCTGGATAAATTGTTCGTGTATTCTTGGCTCAGAAATACAACGGTTATCAGGTGTATCGCATTGGCGGCATATTTCCACGGTGAAAATCCACCTGATGGGTTATCCAGAGGTCTCCTGGCATCGGAAATAATTTCGCATTCATGTTGGTGGTCGAGGCCTTCATTTTTTTCAGAAACGCCTTGGAATATACCCACCATAAATTAAATCACATTTAAAAATCCTGCTAGAGTTGCGATCCGCAATTGCCCCACCGGCGACAATTCTCGACACACAAATCTTGTTCAGGTATTCTGGTTTTCTTAGATTAAGCAGGATTGTATAGTTATTACTGCGTTTTTCACGCAACACGAAATACGCAAGCAACCAAAATTCCAAACGGCGCCTGTAAGTATCACCAGGCTGCTTCAAAAAATTGAATTCTCAAATGAGATTCAAATCATTTAAAAAAATCGTTCTCTTCATAATAGTAGTAAATTAATTTGTCTACATCCATTTTTGGGTGGGGATGGTATCATACGTGTTGGAGATTAAAAAATTTGCCTTTCCAAACAAAAAATTAAATTTGGTTGTCTGCTGGGCATCATGTGACTAGATGCATAATGAATGAAATACACATTACAAAATTTCGTGCCGGTCCTCAGTTGCTGCTCGCTTTAACGCAAAAATTATACTGGCCCATTCACGGAAAGAATATTGCCAGATTAATTTGCCGGTCGTGCGTCACGTGCTTCAGGGATAGGCCTCGTATGTTAAACGAAATTATGGGAAATTTGTCAAGTGATCGTGTAATTCCGTTGCGTCCATTTGCCGTAACCGGTGCGGATTACTGTGGGTCATTTTCTATTAAACCAATGGTTAAATCAAAGTGAGTGTTAAAGGAGTACGTCGCAGTGTTCATTTTCTTTACAAACAAATCGGTGCATTTAGAACTGGTGATGGATATGAGCACGAACCTCGGAGCTTTCATCAGGTTTATATATCAACGCGGGGCTTCTCGAATTACGTGGTGGGATAATGGTACGAATTTTGTTGGTGCCAATAACGTATGTAAAGGGCAATTCATTGATTTTATGATCACTGCGCTAGGCAAACAGAACATGGGAGACGTGGGAGACTGGCATTTAAATCGAACCATAAAGGGTTCATATTTAACGTACGAAATATTTTCTACACTTATAAAACAAATAGAATCTTTATTAAATTCTAGACCTATATGCTCCTACATATCCGATCCTAACGACACCGATTTCCTAACTCCCAATCATTTCTTCCTGGGAACTAGTACTACCACGATGATGACACCTATAAGTAGTGTAAGACACTGTCAGCATATGCTGAAAATCATCGACATCGTAATAGTGGTCGGCGAAAATACTCCATCATTTATTTGGATGGTAGGTAAAATTGTCAAATGATAAAAATTTTAACAGGATATTCGAAAATATCCGAACAGAACATTTAAATGACGAGGAAAAACAAATGTTATTGAAATTAATAATGGATTATAAAATCTATTCCTTGACGAAAATCAAGTCCTTTCTTTTACAAGTAAAATAACTCATGAAATTAAAACACACGATGAAGTCCCTATATATTCAAAAACATACAGATATCCGTATGTGCCAAGGAGGAAGTTCAAAACCAGGTACAAAATTTGTTGGAACAGGGTATTATTAGACCGAGCTATTCCCCGTGGTCCTGTCCCATTTGGATAGTACCAAAGAAATTGGATGTATCGGGCCAAAAGAAGTGGCGGTTGGTAGTGGATTATAGAAGACTAAACGAGAAAACCATAGACGATAGGTACCCATTGCCCAATATTACCGAAATACTCGATAAACTCGCGAAGTCAATGTACTTTACGACATTGGATTTGGCATCTGGATTTCACCAGATTGAAGTTCATCGGAGTGACATAAAAAAAACCGCGTTCACGGTGGAGAATGGGCATTACGAGTATACACGTATGCCATTCGGATTAAAAAACGCGCCCACAACATTCCAAAGGGTAATGGATGGAGTTTTAAAACATTTACAAAATAATGGCAATGATGGTAAAGTTCGCGTTGTGGACCTAAAAACAAAAAATGGTATAATTAAGGTTCCATTACGCAAAATTTGTTTATTGCCGATCGATGATGCTATCATCAAAAGTACATCTATTAAAATACAGCCATTTCATCAGCTGATATTTCCAATAGCGAGAGTATATTTTGCACTGGTGATAATAATTAATTATCACTTAATAAATAACATTAATTATATACTCATGAGTACATGAATATGGTATATTATTGGAACCTTGCTTGCTGAATTATTGAAAAATCTTGATTTAGATAACATATTGCGTAACAAGCGTTGTGTGCATCGGAGCACACCGCGCCCATATTCTTTTTTTTTGTCCGTCATTACTCTATAAATTTCAGTATATGTCATTTAATTGAAGTGTAAACAACACAGCGTTTTTTTTGCTTCGAATATGTCGAAACACATGCCCGAAAAAGTTGTTTTGCGGAGAAGTTTAATAACTTTCTTTAATTTGAAGAAACCCGCTGCTGATAGTTATCGATTGTTGGTAGAAGCTTACGGTGAACATGCTCCAACTCAAGCAACTTGTGAACGGTGGTTTGCTCGCTTCAGAAGTGGTGATTTTGAAGTGGAAGACAAAGAACGGCCAGGTCAGCCAAAAAAATTTGAGGACGAAAAATTGCAAGCATCGTTGGATGAAAATTCGTGTCGAACGCAACAAGAGCTTGCATTAGAGTTGCATGTAGATGCCTCTACCATTTCTAGATCAACTCAAAGCACGAATCGATGCATGCCATAAACATCTTGCCGAGCACAAAAAACTTAGTGTTTTGCGTCGAATTGTCACTGGATGTTAATCCAGGCCAACCATCAACTTCACAATCAAAACGCGATATTAATTGCCAGAAGCTTATGCTGTGCATTTGGTGGGATCAGAAGGGTGTCGTGTATTATGAGCTGTTAAAACCGAATGAAACGGTTACATCTGCTCGCTACCGATGCCAACTGGGCGAATTGGCAAAGAAATTGAACGAAAAATGACCATTGATAGCTCGAAAACACAACAAAGTTTTAATGCACGATGACAATGCCCGACCACATCGTGCAAACATCGTTAAGGAAAAAATAAAGAGGCTCGGTTGGGATCATCTTGATCACCCCCCGTACTCTCCAGACCTTGCTCCTTCTGATTACCATTTGTTCCGATCAATGCACACTTGTACGCTATCAAAATTCTCAAGAAGTGCGAAAATGGGTCGATGAATGGATTGGGACAAAAGATGAGGAGCTCTTCAAACGAGGAATCAACAAACTTCCTAAAAGGTGGGAGGCAGTCATAGCTAACGATGGGCAATATATCGGTTAATGTACTCAATCATTTTGTTCTACAAATAAATGCTATTTTCAAACCAAAAAATCGACATTTTTAATGTAGGGTCCCAATAAATTGAGATGAAATTATAATATATTTTATGAATTTAGAAGTTTTACAATTTATACTAATTTTAAATATATTAGTTTATCATTATAAGTACACACATCAAGTAGTACGCAGCTAATATTCCCAGTTTTTAATTAAAATTATTATATTGATAAAAAATATTTCATTGAATTAAAAAGATATAATTATAGGATTTAATAAAAATTTAAGTTAGAAAAATTTAATCAATTATTATAACAAAACTGAGAAACAGTACCCCTTCAAAAATTAGATAGGAATGCACTGGTGTCATGGTATCCTCTACCAGTTTTCTACCTAGGCAACGGCATTTTATACCATAATTAAGGCATCAAACATGAAGGTAAGGCTCACCCAATTGGCAATGAATACAAATATTCTATACATAAAAATAAAATTCGGGACCAAATAGGTGGTGGTGATGTAGTAAAAACAACCAATAGCACGAAACGCGTAACAGCACCGTTGTGTGAACAATTTATTTTCGATAACCATTTTCCTGATTTCAATAACGTATCCATATTAGCAACACAATCACATTGGTTAAAACACTCATCCCCGAAAATACACGGAAATACACCGAAAATACATCTAACACCAAAGGAGATACAGATAATATTGCTCCAGTATTTTGTAATATTTTAGATAACACCATTAACCTCAGTAGTCAAAACAAAAGTTCCCATTTAAGTTTCTTTTGATATTGATAAAATATTTATATATGATAATTTATGTATAATGTTATTTAGGAGAGTTCTTATATATTTCTTATATATTTATCGTTTTACATGTTTAAGTTTAATGCATATACAATATCTGTTTATTTTTTTATACACTCTCTTATTATCTATACGTACTTCTTAACCTTATAAGATTTATTAAAATATATGTATATACCATAAATACCTATCTTATACAAATATATCTCCAGTGTATCATAAGGATACACTTGATTTATTCAATAAAAAATAATATAATATTATTTTAGCAACATAAAGAACATCGCATCTACTTGACAGATAATAATAAATAATAAAACATTTAACTTTAGAATAGAATAAATAAACTCTTACTATTATTATTATTGTTTCTTTCACATATTTTAGATATAATATTTTGAAATGGGTTGTGAAAATAAATGCGACAATCTTTTACAATAATAATAATGAATAAATTCCTATAAATACATTATTCATATCATATTCAATAATGAGTAATTTTGTACATCAGAATTTATTTTTATTTTCGTCAATTAAAAAACCTATTGTATTAACGTACCGCCCTCGTTATTTGGGTAAAATATTTATATATAAATAATTAAATTTTTATCCCTTGATTAGGCTATCCTACGTATATATTTAATATACAAAATCAGTTCATATTTTTTCAAATATTGGTCATTTTGTTGAACACAAAATAATTTTTTTAAACGATATATAATTTTTTTAAACAATAACATATACAGTTACTCAACTTTTTGATCGAGTGTTACATTTTGGAAACATTTAATTTTTTGTTTTGGCAATTAAAAGTAAATACAATTTCAATTTCGGTTGTATACATTTTTTTTCGAATTTATTCATTGATAGACACATTTTAACACATATAAAAAAAAATAATTAATTTATAGTTCATGGGATTTTTGTATTGTTTACGCTTAATACGCATTTGATCAACTAGTTGACTTTAATTTTTTAGCAGCTTTTTGATATTTTAATATTATGATGTTTTTACATGTTTCCGAAGTTATTGCACCCCAATTGTACCTTTACACGTTGCCATAACTCATCCATGTTAAGTACTTGGTTTTTAAGCCATTACTTTGATATATTGGCCGTGTGCTTGGGGTCGTTGTCTTTTTGGAAAACAACATTTTTAACGATTTTGCCCCATTTTTGCATGGCCCAAACATTTTCTATTTCAAAATATTTATATCAGCTGTAGCGGTCATGCGTCCTTCAATTTCGCCTGTGTGATTCCTACCCCTTCATCATCATACACTCCCAAATCATAAGTGGACCTCCACCAAATTTTATTGTTGATTTCCAAGCGCTTTTTCGGTGTCGCTCAGTAGAGACTTTTAAACTTTTTTCGAACCTTTATATCCCGCTTTCCTTAGAGGGTTGCGGATTGCCTCGTAGCTCACTATAATATTTTCTGATTGATGCATTGATTTATTAACCTGGACCGCCTTATCATGTACTTCATTTGGAATTTCTCTTAGAATTCGGGGTTTGTGAAGCGCCGAAATGATAGGTTTTCATTTAGGCATTACCTGAAACGGATGTTTTCATATGCTTATGGATATTGCCTGTGCTTCCAACCGAAGAGCCTGATTTCTTAACAATTTGCCGATGTGTCCAGCCTTCAGAAACCAATCTCTCAATTTCGAAGAAGAATAAAACAGTAATAAAATAGTTTTTAACCATTTCAAAAAAAATCATTAAAGTTCATTTTTTCTTTGTTGGTAAAATTATTATGAAAAGTTTATTCCCGGGTGGTATTATCGACACAATTCATTAAACTAATTGATCAAATGCAACATTTTTTTTTCTTTACCTAATATCTGATGCAAATTTTTTTGAAATTACATATTATATGCGGCGATGTGTTCTCTAAATAGCCCTCGAAACGCACATAGTACTTATTGTTAGAGTCAAAAAATGTCGGACAAACATGTATACCTACATGCATGTAAACATTGGATCAAAAAGTTAAGGTACAAGTGATTTTATTATTTATATTTATATTTTTTAGAAATTTGATTGATTGTACTTTTGTATAATTGAATTGAAATTATTTATTTTCCATAGTGCGCTCTGTAGCGTAATTGATTAAAATGCCAACCTAAAATTCTAAGGGGCCAAACAGAATGACGCGTGCAATCACGTGCTGTTGCGTGCGTAAAATTCAACTACACGGTAATAAACGAAACAGTACAGAATAAAACGCACGCGATGCAGCGTATCGAAAAATTTGCCAAATTTTAACTTTTTGTTGCGATCAGCCGCGGTTTTGAGGTTATGTTTATTGTTTATATCGGTTTGTTATCGTGAATATTTTTATTAAAACACAAAAAATTCATAAAAAAATTTTTATAATAGTTAAATATATATATATAACATAAAAAAATTATTAACTATTTTAATATGGAATCCGGAATAATGAAAATTGATGATGAACTATTAATAAATGCAATTCAAGAAAAACGAAAAACGCTTTCATTGTGTGCAGTTGATTTTTACACGCATAAACGCACGCAACAGCATGCGATTGAACGTATCATTGTGTTTTGCGCCTAACGAAATTTTGTGTCGTGGATTCGAATCCTACTGAAGACATAAAATATGTTTTTTGTTTTCGGTTATTTTCGAATATGAATTTTAACACATATTCGCATATTTTCCCTAGCGGTTAGTCGTATGGCTAATTACCGACACCGTAAAAAGCCACAAATTAAGAAAGTAACAACAGGGCGCCAACCAAATTGGGGTATGAAAGAATTATTGGGAAATTTTTTTTAAATAATGATGTGGAGATTGTAACGATTTGTGTGAATGTATATATATTATTATAATCGTATTTGATTTTTTATTCCAATAATTAAAAAATTTCAAAAATCGATCCATAAAATTGTACAAAGGTTTGAGGTATAAACTGTTTAATGGAAAAAAAAAATGTATGTATATAGGTAGATATATATATATATATATTATTTATCTTAATAAGTAAATGTTGTAAAATTGTATGTATACTGCTTAAATGTTAATAAAAAAAGTTATTGTTTGAAAATTGTTAAAAATGTAAGCTAGCTGTAAATGTACGTAAATGTTATAAATTTGTGGTGTATCAATTGAATGATTTAAAAATAAAATCAGTTCAAGTCCCTGGGTAATTGCAATAACAACGCAAATTAAATATATATAAATAAATAAAAAAAAATATAAAAAAAAAAAAAAAGAAGGAAAAATTAAATAAAAATGGAAAGTAGAGAATGTTAAAAATACAGAATCAATCAACAGAAAAAAATTCGAATCAAATTCTTTACCATCTGCATCGATTGTAAATTATTAACTTATATAAAAAGTAGAAACATTTTTAAATAATAAATATTAAAAAAATAAAAAAAATTGGTGATTGGCAGAAAGATTGGAAATTGACGGAAAGAAGAAAAAAAATAACGGCATGAAGCGGCAGAGTTAAACTGGTATAATATATTTAAGGATAATTTTAAATAATATTTATGTAAATAGATAATATATATATATATAATATAATTATAAAAGATTTTAAAAAAAAAATGTAAATATATGTATAATAAAAAAAAATAATATTGTACAAAAAAAGTTACATTTATGGGGGCTCAACCGGGATCGATTTTTGGAAGAAAAGAATCATTGGAAAAAAAAATTTTTTATTACGTTCAGGTATGAATTAATTAAGTGTATGTGAGTGTCGTTAGTGGAAATTGTGAAAAAAAACAATAGATATATAGTTATAAAAAAAAAAAAAAAAAAAAAAAAAAAAAAAACAATAAAATATTTGTATGTTTGTTATATGGAAGAGATGAACAGTTATAATTCTAGAATGATAATTATATTAAAACAGCTATTATACAATAATTAGTTAATAGTTGTTACAGTTAAAAAAAAAAAAAAAAAAAAAAAAAAAAAAAAAAAAAATAGAATTTAAAGAAATGTTTTAAAAATATATATATAACATATATCAATATATATGATAGATTTGGGACGGAGACAAGAATGAACATTAAGTAAACCAAAGTGAAATAAGAATTGTTAAAAATTTTTTTTTATTAAATGTTGAAATTAAATTATAAATTATAAATTATAGTACTAACAGTGCAATTACATGAAATTTTCTATGGTTGATTATTCAATGTATTAAATGTGTATAGCATATCGATATTGTGGCTATATATAATAAATATAGAAAGTGGTTATCAATTTATATTTTTTATATATAGGCTATATATTATAAAAAAAAAAATTACTGTTTTATTCTTATTCTTATTTTAGTTTGGATTTGCTAAATGTATTCCATATATATATATAGATATAGTAGTATATTGATATATATATATATATATAGTTAGATAGATATAAAAATTGTTTTTTTGTTTGTAACATACATATAGAAAAAAAAATGAATAGTATATCGTTGGATAACATCAAATTGTCTACATTGGTAGATTATGTCGATCCAAGTGTGGTGGATTATGAATTGTTAATCAGAAATGCGGATGTAAATTTAGCCACGTCAATTATTAAGAAGAACCGTGAACTATACATGTTAATTATAAGCGAAGAAAAAATGGGTATTGATCAAAAAACTTTACCAACCAGATTTGATGTAAATACCGAAAATAACACAATAGTATCCCTGCTAAATCATTTAAGTCAAAAATTGGATACGCATGATCCTAGATCAATTTCAATTGTTCTGGCTACGGCTTTATTCCTAACGGTTAGACTAGAAAGGCTGGTATTCGGAGAAAACAGTGCAAATCCAGCATTAAACTCGTCAAGGATACTGCTAGAGGGTATCATAAGTCGTTGCAAACTGGCAATCAAAACTTTACTACTAATAGAACCAACGAGTTTTAAAACAACTTGTTTTGCAAATATCAAAGTTCAATTTGATACCGCTCATCATACCACATCCCATAATTTAATGAGTTTGGGCACGTCGTTGAACACTGTGTCAGGCCAAGTTAGTAATAACAACGTTGAGGTACCGGTCAATTCCAATATTAGTGTTGTTCAGTCGGATATGAATATGTCGGGAAATTCTGTCTTATCCTTGGAGAGTGGTGACATAAATAAATCATACCAAAATGGTCATCATCAGGGATATACAACATCGGGGTTAGTTATGTCCACGGCGTCCTCGCTGAGCGTTGGTCATGTAAATAAAAACAATCCGATAGTCAGTGCTAATTTTTATTCAACCAATACAAAAAAAGATGTAAGGCCAAATGTGGATTGTGCGGCACAATCTCGACGATCAATTATAAATGCGGAAAGAACCACGTTAGTAAATGATAATCGCTCCAATGGGGGATCCAACAATCAATTCACTCGTTCGAATATAATAAATCCAACGACCACAGAGTCAAACTTCTGGCATACCAACTATCCATCGAATACGCATGAGGTTTATTCAGGACCAAATGTAAATATGAATTACGAGAACAATGATCCTGGATCGCAATATAATTCACAAAGGGTACATGCAGATTTTTGGAAGTGGAAGGCTCGGTTTAATGGTGAAAATGATATAATTTCACCGAGGGAATTTTTAACGATGCTGGAGGAGCATGCATTGGCAAGGGGTTTACATGTCGACGATATATTGCCGGGTCTTACGGAGGTTTTAACCAATACGGCATTACGTTGGTATCGGGTGCACCATCGAGGCACATCCGTGCGTTCTTTTGAAATGTTTAAGATGGCTTTTTTACAGGAATTTGAACCGTTCGCCACCCAAGATGTTTTACTGGAAAAAATTCGTAATCGTATACAACGGGTTGGAGAATCAGTAGTTTCTTATTTCGCTGAAATTGAAAATATGTTTTTAGAACTGCCCCGTCAATTACCGGAAGTAGAGAGAGTGGCGATGTTATATCGTAATTTAGATGAACGTTATGTACGGTCGTTAAGTATGGTGGAATTTAAAACGAGGCCGGAGTTAAAATACTTTTGTAAAAAAATTGAATATGCGGAATCCATTTTAAAAACACCTGTTAGAACGGGAATGAGTAATGTGTTGGGCAACCAAAGGGGACAGCCATTTAACATTAAACCCTTTCAACTTGCTAATTCATTGCCAAATCAAATTAACCGAAATATAAACGTTAGACCTACATTCAATCATGATACTTCGAATAGAATTAATAATGGTAACAGGTATCCTTTCAACCCTGCAAACAATCCTCGTCCATATTATCCAGGCTCTGGTCCGGTTAACAATAATAATTTTGGCCAGAATCATCTGTCAAATTTTAGACAAATGGGTGCAAATACGTTTAACCGTCCTTTTCTTCAGAATTCCAACAATTTGAATCCTGTCAGTGGGTCGGGTCAAAAAGCTAATCAGGTTAATGAATTGGATTTAGATAGTAATAACGTAAATGGTTATCCTTCCGCGTCAAATATGGATGATATTGATAGAGTACCCCAAAATTTCGAATTGGGAGCGGGCGATCAAGAATCCGCGTTCGTTCCAAACCTAAATCAGGGTTCTTAAATGCAGCGTTGTTGAAGATATTTAGTATTGCAGATGAGAATGACAATCGACCATACGTCAACATTAGTATAATGAATAAACAGTATAATTGTTTACTCGATTGTGGTGCTAACATATCAGTAGCGGGTGACGACGGGATTAATAGTTTAAAATCATGTGGTTTAAAGCTAAATACGCGAATTAAAGCATATATGAATACGGTAGATAAAACAAATCATTACGTCAGCGGCATATATGAAGTACCGATTCAGTTTAATAATGATTTTAAAATAGTTCAAATTCATGCGGTGCCGTCGTTAAAGACAAATATCATTTTGGGCGTAAATTTCTGGAAGCTTTTTGATATCATGTTGTATCATGATAAGGAAATAAATAACTGGGCTGTAAACGCTATCAGTACGGAGCACAAGACTGTTAATGGTATAGAAGATGAGGCAACTTTAAATGAATATCAAAAACAGCGGTTGGTTGATCTTCAGGAAAAATTTAAAAAGCTGAGCGAGGGTGCGTTAGGAAAGACACAATTGATAACGCATCAAATTGACACGGGTGAAGCATTACCTATCAAACAGCGGTCGTATCCGGTGTCACCGCCGGTCCAAAAACGTTTAAAGGCGGAATTGGATAGAATGATAGCTTTGGGGGTTGTCGAGCCTTCATATTCACCTTGGAGCAGTCCGGTGGTTTTAGTTAAGAAAAAAGACGGTCGTGATCGTTTATGTTTGGATTTTCGTAAGGTAAATTCAGTTACTAAAAAGGACAGCTATCCTTTACCGCGGGTCGCAGAAATATTGGATACGTTGGGGAAAACACAGTATTTGTCATCAATAGATCTGAAGGATGCGTATTGGCAGATTCCTTTAAGCGAAGAGTCAAAAGAAAAAACTGCATTCTCCGTTCCTGGATGTGGTTTACGGCAATTTAAAGTCCTTCCGTTTGGCTTAAGTAATAGTGCACAGTTTATGCAGAGATTGATGACAATAGTGTTTGGCTGTACCGATTTGAAGGTGTTTGTTTATCTGGACGACCTGATAATTGCAAATGAAAGTTTTGAAGATCATATGACAACGATGGAATTTGTGCTCGAAAGATTGAAATACGCTAATTTAACTATAAATTATGCAAAATGTAAATTTTGTTTGCCATCACTGAAATACCTCGGATTTGTGGTAGATAAAGATGGATTGAGAACCGATCCGGGCAAAGTCGAAGCAATTTTGCAATATCCACAACCTCGTACATTCACCGAGTTGAAAAGATTTATAGGTATGGCTTCGTGGTACCGTAGATTCGTAAAAAATTTTGCCGTCATGGCGGCTCCATTACATGATCTGACAAAGGGAAAAACTAAAGGTAAGGTTATTGCATGGAACGCGGAGGCTAATCAATCATTTCTTCAATTAAAACAGGCTTTAATTAGTAGTCCTGTGCTATCGACACCTGATTTTGATCAGAAATTTAGTATTCAGTGTGATGCTTCTAATAATGGTATTGGTGCGGTATTAACACAGGGAAGTAAAGAAAGTCCTATCGCGTACGCCAGCCGTAAATTCAGGGGTGCGGAGCGGGTATATTCTACTACCGAGAAGGAATTATTGGCGGTTTTATTTGCCATTGAAACATTTCGTCCTTATGTTGAGGGATACGAATTCGACTTATATACAGACCATTATTCATTGTTATGGTTGCTAAGACAACAAGATCCACCGGGGCGTTTGGCTAGGTGGGTATTACGTTTGTCTCAATACAATTACAAAGTACACCATCGCAAGGGTGAGATAAACATTGTGCCTGATGCGTTGTCAAGAATACACGGGGTTGATGCAATCACTTGTATTCCAGCAGAGGGTGATACATGGTATATCGATATGTTGACAAAAGTTGCACTACATCCTCGGGATTACAGCGATTGGAAAATCGTAAATGAAAAATTATATCACTGTCCCAGAGTGTTGCGTAACAACGTTTTTAATGAAAATAAATGGAGGTTAATCGTACCTGAATCGCAAAGGAACAACGTGTTGTATGAATGTCACGACGCAGCGACTGCATCTCATATGGGAGTAAAAAGGACCATTTATCGGGTACAACAAAAATATTACTGGCCGAATTCCAGTCGGGATATTAAGGCGTATGTAAATAACTGTAGACTTTGTAAGGAGATAAAGCATTCTACTCAATTACGCATGGGGTTAATGGGCAAGTTTCGTGTGGCGAAGCGACCTTTTCAAATGGTATCTCTCGATTTAATAGGGCCATTACCACGGTCGACCAAGCAAAATATGTACATAATTGTAGCATGTGACTGGGTCACAAAATTTCCCGTAATGAAAGCATTACGAACGGCTACGGCAAATAAGGTGGTAGAGTTTTTGGAAAAATCGGTTTTTTTACAATTTGGAATACCGCAAATACTAATTGCAGATAATGGGGTTCAGTTTAGAAGCAAAGAATTCAAACAGCTGTTACAAAAGTACGGAATAGAAAAGATGTGGTGGACGGCTCTATACCATCCTCAATCTAATTATACGGAAAGAACGAATCAAACCATAGGCACTGCCTTACGAGCTTTTGTCGGGGATAATCATCGGAAGTGGGATGAAAATTTGCATTTAATAGAATTAGCGCTAAAAACATCTTTAAATCATGTTACAGGGTTTACACCATATTTTTTGAACATGGGTCGGGAATTTGTATTTTCTCCAGATGAATATAATATCTTTAGTGATGATGAAATCAAAGATGATAAGGAAGTAATCAAGGAAAGGGTAAGCTTTATTGAAAAATTTCAGGGGATTTATGATTTAATTCAAAAAAAAATGAAAAAAGCCTATGATCGAAATAAAAAATATTTTGATAGAAATAAAAGAAATGTGGTGTACAATGTGGGTGATGTGGTATATCGTAGATCATACGAAAAATCTGATGCTATGCAATTTCGTTCGGCCAAACTACTACCCAAATTTTTGAAATCGACGGTAATCGCTAAAAAATCTGATTTGGTGTACGTTTTGAAAGACGAAAATGGTAACACGGGTAACTGGCATATTCGTGATATTAAGGATGGATAAGCTAAAGAAAAATACACTAATAATTTAATAACTACTCTAGTCAATAATCATTGTAAATCTATATGTCCTAATGCATAATCTAGTTTCATTGTACTTTTAGAGCTCGCATCTTACTGCTACTATATATCTTATATAATTTCTATTAAAAAAAAAAAAAAAAAATATATGTTTTTTTTTTGTAATTATTCTTATTTTAATATGAATTGTAGTGGGATAAAATATCATTATAATAATTAGTAACGTGTTTGTATAGTTAAGTTTATGTTCATAGGGATAAAATTGGTCCATAAGGGCGCACTGGCAAGTCATGTTGTTAGATATGATGTACTGCACAGTATAGTTAGTGTTTGTGTACGTATATGGTATTTATAGTAATCATAATAATAAGTCAGTATCAATCATATATTTCTAGTTTTTTGCTTTGGTGAAACACATCGGTTAGCTTGCTACCTTTGTGCTGGGGATATATGATGATGTTAAGTAATAAGTTTATTTCGAGCTGTGATGGGAGCTGAGGAAATTCCTTGGATACTCCGAAATGGGTGTCAGCATTAAGTGCTCTACATCTTCATCACATTAGATATTTTTTGAATTCGGTCGTTAATTCCACTGTATTTCAAATGTTGATAGACATTGTTTTGTTTTTTTTATTTTCAAAATAAGTTATTTTTGGATTCTGGTAAATCTTTTAAACAACTATAGTAAAGAATGTAAGGCATTCATTACTTTTGTTGTTTTTCAGTAGGTAAGGGGGTAATGTAACGATTTGTGTGAATGTATATATATTATTATAATCGTATTTGATTTTTTATTCCAATAATTAAAAAATTTCAAAAATCGATCCATAAAATTGTACAAAGGTTTGAGGTATAAACTGTTTAATGGAAAAAAAAATGTATGTATATAGGTAGATATATATATATATATATTATTTATCTTAATAAGTAAATGTTGTAAAATTGTATGTATACTGCTTAAATGTTAATAAAAAAAGTTATTGTTTGAAAATTGTTAAAAATGTAAGCTAGCTGTAAATGTACGTAAATGTTATAAATTTGTGGTGTATCAATTGAATGATTTAAAAATAAAATCAGTTCAAGTCCCTGGGTAATTGCAATAACAACGCAAATTAAATATATATAAATAAATAAAAAAAAAAAAGAAGGAAAAATTAAATAAAAATGGAAAGTAGAGAATGTTAAAAATACAGAATCAATCAACAGAAAAAAATTCGAATCAAATTCTTTACCATCTGCATCGATTGTAAATTATTAACTTATATAAAAAGTAGAAACATTTTTAAATAATAAATATTAAAAAAATAAAAAAAATTGGTGATTGGCAGAAAGATTGGAAATTGACGGAAAGAAGAAAAAAAATAACGGCATGAAGCGGCAGAGTTAAACTGGTATAATATATTTAAGGATAATTTTAAATAATATTTATGTAAATAGATAATATATATATATATAATATAATTATAAAAGATTTTAAAAAAAAAATGTAAATATATGTATAATAAAAAAAAATAATATTGTACAAAAAATGTTACAAGATCGTGATCAGTAATGCAAAAATTAAATTAACAAAAACATCTAACGTGTGTTATAATGTGTGTTATGATTTGGAAGAAAACGATGTAAGTAAAATAGAGGTTGAGATATACAATATCGGAAAAAATTATGAATGTATCGCGAATGTCAAGAGTAATAGTATGAAGCAACAAATTTTGGGTATGATTGAAAAGTACACACCAAAAAATGTCGAGGTGTCAGACATTAAAATGAAAATCATATTGAAAAATGAAATTCCAGTTCATCAACCGCCAGGGCGGTTGGCGCTAATAGAAAAACAAGTGGTGGAAAACCAAATAACAGAATGGATAGACCATAAAATAATTCGTCCAAGTACATCCGATTTCGCTAGCCCTAGAGTACTAGTCAGGAAAAAGGATGGTAGTAAACGGTACGATATTGAAAAAGTCGGATGTCGCGAAGGGCCAATAAGAATATCCTGTGCGTCGGATTTTATGAAGCCGTGGTTGAATAATATTGGTAATGATTCATTCGAGGCGGATAATTAGGCAGGATGGGATCGACGCCCTTGTTAACCATATAATAACTAGTTTTAAAAATTATAATAGATAATGAATTGTAATGAATATAATATGAATTGAATAATGTTAAAATAATTGAAATGAATTGAGTTTGAATGATAGTGTGAAAGCGATAAGTCTCAAATTGTAATAATAAACATAAAAATTGAATAAATAAAATATAACTCCTAGAATGTAATAGAAAAGATAATCTCCGATCCCACATATATTTTTTTATTTATTTATTTACTTATTTATTTATTTATTTATTTATTTATTTATTTATTAACAACGGGTACAAGCCCTACTGTTTTACAAAACATGTAATACGTCATACAAAATATAAAAAAAATATAAAAAATAGAGAATACAAAAGCCTCGATTTCTATGAATATATTTCTATGAATATATAACACTTCGTTCAATAATGTGTGTGACTAATTAATTAAAACACATTTTTTTGCCAAAATTCGTTTTTATTCATCAAGATAGTCCCCTTTTAGGGAGATACAATCATTCCAACGCTTTTCCAATCTTTCGATACCGCCTTTGTAAAACGATTTTTCTTTGCCTTCAAAATAGGCGTTAGTTTCGGCGATTACTTCATCATTTGAGCCAAATCTCTTACCACGGAGCATCCTTTTGAGGTCTGCGAAGAGCCAGTAGTCGCTGGGGGCTAAATCTGGAGAATACGGTGGATGGGGAAGCAATTCAAAGCCCAATTCGTTCAATTTTGCCATCGTTTTCATTGATTTGTGACACGGTGCATTGTCTTGGTGGAACAACACTTTTTTCTTCGCCATATGAGGCCGTTTCTTTGCGATTTCGACTTTCAAACGCTCCAATAACGCTATATAATAGTCGCTGTTGATGGTCTGCCCCTTCTGGAGATAGTCGATGAATATTATTCCATGCGCATCCCAAATTACAGACGCCATAACCTTGCCAGCCAACTGCTGCGTCTTTGGTCGCTTTGGGCGGCTTTCGCCGGCTGCATGCCACTCAGCAGACTGCCGATTTGACTCTGGAGTGAAATGGTGGATCCATGTTTCATCCATTGTGATGTACCGTCGCAAAAACTCCGACTTATTGCGCGTAAACATGTCCAAACAGCTCTTTGAATCATCGGTTCGTTGTTGTTTTTGCTCCGGTGTGAGCAAACGCGGCACCCATTTGGAACACACCTTTTTCATACCCAAATGTTCGTGTATTATGGTTTGTACACTGCCTGCTGATATCTTCAGAATGTCAGCAATCTCCCTCACTTTCACTTTACGGTTGGACATAATGATTTTCAGTGTTTTTTCAACGTTTTCCGGAATAACAGCGTCATTTGGCCTTCCAGTAGATGGAATGTCATCGGTGTCTGTACGACCACGTTTGAATTCGGCATACCAATAACAAATGCTTCTTTTTGATGGAGCAGAGTCCGAGTAATGTTTTTCAAGCCATTCCTGGCATTGAACAGTATTTTTTTTCATTAAAAAACAATGATAAATCAGCACACGGAATTGCTTTGAATTCATTTTTTTTTAAAACACAAAAATAGCGTCACTTATAGCACTGTAACTTGTAAACAAATGATCTGATTAACATATGATGTTGACAGTAAGCCTAAAAAGGTTGCCAAATGCGAAAAAAAATATTGATTTAGTTCTAGGGACGCCATCTATGTGTCAGTCACACACATTATTGAACGAAGTGTTATGTGATATATGTGATATATAAAAAAAATGTGCTTTTTCTGAAATTTATTTTGCCTGGAAAAACCAAAATTTAATAATACATACCAATTGCTGTTAAATAATTCCATTTTTAAAAAATTCCATTTTTAGTAAAAAGCATTACTAAACTTCAAAATCAAATACATAACAATGATAAAGTAATGCTTTTTATGAAATGCCGACGGCAGACGACGGCAAATGTCAAATTGAAAATACATGCATTTCAATGTAGGTGCTTTTTATGAATATTGGACGGCGGACATGTCGACGGCTGACGGCGGACATTGATATTTTTTCTTCTATTGCCGTCGGCTGATCGTCGTCCAAACTTCATTTTTCATTTCATTTAATTTTTATGATTTAATTTCATAATAATAAAATATCCAGTTAATTTACAAACTAATAAAAAATGGAATTATTTAACAGCAATTGGTATAAATTTCGGTTTTTTTATCCAGGCAAAATAAATTTCAGAAAAAGCACATTTTTTTTATATATCACATATATCACATATGTGATATATATCATATTTTCATAGAAATCGAGGCTATAGCAAACATAAATAGAATATAACATATTAAAAAAAAAACAAAAACCAAAATGAAAAATCTAATCACGACCAATAATAACAGTAACCCACCAATAATAACAGTAACCCGCCATGTTAAAAATTATTTACCAAAATGTAATATACTCACTCACACCATAGTCATATCGACAAACGCATTCGAACAATAATATTGGGCGTTTTCGTTTATTCCACTTGTATTAACACAAACGCACAAGTGACACAAATACGTTTTTTTATTGCACTTGTGTTACTTGGGTTATATGACACATGTTCGAAAATACCTCCACTTAGCACTTGTGTTAACACACAAATTGCCCTATCTATTTTGTAGGAGCACCATCGCCCTGTGTGAAATTGTTGTTGCTTTATCGTCACTATAACATTTTCACATATAAAGCGCCATTTGTAAACAAAATTAAACACAAGACTATTTTATAATATTCGAACACAGAGCTAGCACATGTGAATGTTATATCGCGCTCGCATGTTTGAGAGCGCACAAGTGCATGACACAAGAGGAATAAACGAAAATGCCCATTATTATCATCGCACCGCAAGATGATTAAAAAACTGGACTCAATCTCAATCCGCCAAACCGACCTTAATTTACCGACCCAAATCTTGACCTTAATTTACTCAAAAACATACCACGCGAAATACCGAAATCAAATTTATGGTTGTACTTATTAAATAATCTAGACATATTGCACAACGGCTCATATTTCCCGTAGTTTGTTCAATGAAAGTCCAAGTGCAAGAAGTTGTGACCACGTGAGCACCGAATTGGAACATTGAAATCATTGTTAGACAACAAATTCGGCGCATCAATTGTTGAAATATTAGATAAAGACAATTAGATATATATAATTGTATTGTAGTATTAATGTAGTATTAATGATAGTGGAACTATATTAACCGAACCATTAGAAAAGGCTAATCTTTTAGCATCCATATTTTCAGATTATACAGTTCTCAATGATAGTATGCCTATTCCAAATATACCTAATATACCTAATACGAATTTTCAAATGAAAAATACATATTTCAGAGACAGGGTTGTTTATAAAGCTCTTAGAGATATAGATGTTCATAAAAGTACTGGAGCTGATGGCATTCCCCCAATTGTTTTAAAAGAATGTGCATCTACTTTAGTACACCCACTTAGAAAACTCTTTCACAAATCATTTTCGAATGGAATATTTCCATCATCTTGGAAAATTGCTAATATTACACCTATTCCAAAAGCGGGTACTAAAAGCAATCCTTCCAATTATCGCCCAATAGTCATAACATCAATACTTTCTAAGGTAATGGAGAAGATAGTAAATCGTTTGAATATCTCAATGATAAAGAACTTATTAGTGATTGCCAATATGGCTTCAGGCACAAACGATCTACAGGAGATTTACTAAATTATTTAACCAATAAAATAGGTAATAGTATTGCAAATTTTGGTGAAACACAAGTGGTTTCACTAGACATTACTAAGGCTTTTGATAGAGTATGGCAAAGGCATTAATATCCAAATGCCATTCATTTGGATTAGGGGACACATTCTGTTAATGGGTTGGGAACTTTTTAGCTAATAGGCATATTAAGGTTGTACTAGATGGAATTAGTTCCAAACTTTATCCGGTTTATTCTGGGGTACCTCAGGGTTGTGCTCTATCGCCCACTCTCTTTTTAATTTTTATTAATGATCTTTTATCGATAACAGAAAATCCAATGCACTGTTATGCAGACGATAGTATATTACATTCTTCGTATGAACTATTACATCGTAATCATAATGCGAATCAAATGATTCAGTCTCGCCAGAAGATGATTTCCTCAATTAACAAAGATTTAGATTCAATATCTAATTGGGGAAGGATAAACTTACAAGGAAAGACTCCCGGGTGTGAGAAGCCGATTTGGCTGAATTTTGGATATGTTGTAGTACTCGAAAAATAAAGAGACCCATATTTTTTTTTAGCTGCTAAATTTCACTTTTAGGGGGTGAAATCCAAGATGGCGGCAAAAATGAAAATTCGCCATAACTTCTACAATTATGCACCAAATTCACTGAAATTTGAACAAACATCAATTTTGGACTAATCCGCATATTTCATAGAAGAAACTTTTTTTTTAAATGTCAAAACGGTGATTTCATTCAAGATGGCCACTACCCCTGCATGCATCCATTTAATATCGAATTTAATGTATAACTTCTACAATTTTAGTCCGATTACGATGAGCTTCGGATATTTTGTAGTGCTCATGAAAATGAAAAATGCACTTTCTCATTTTTTTGAAAAAATGACTATTTGAGGTTAAATTTAAGATGGCGTCGAAAATGAAATTTGATCATAACTTTCTCAACTTTCATCGGATTTTCTTCAAATTTGGTTTGTAACTTTATTGAACATTGACTCACATATCCAAAAAATAATTTTTTTGGAAAAAGACGAGATGGCGGCTTCATTCAATATGGCGGAAAAATCGAAAATTCATCATAACTTCCCAAATTTTCACCGGATTTTCTTCAAATTTGGTTTGTAATTTTATTGAACTTTGACTCACATATCCCAAAAATAATTTTTTGGAAAAATACAAGATGACGGTTTCATTCAATATGGCGGAAAAATCGAAAATTCATCATAATTTCCCAAATTTTAATCGGATTTTCTCGTATCGAATTTAAAAAAAAATATAATTCACTTGAACACATTTTATTTATTTTTTGTCAAAGAAAAACATTAATAATTATTTAATTTTTGGGTGATAATGATAATCTTCAAAAAAATGTTCTAAACATATGGTTTTATTGCACCATGAACATGTCACTACTGCTACATTTGAGCATCCTTCAATTTCACACATTGCTATAGTAGATTTAGTGAATGCAACTTCTACTGGATTTTCGAATTCTGCTGATCTGTGGTTTATATATCTACTTTTAAACCAAGAATATTGAAAAAGATTTTTATATCTTGGTGCGGACAATTGATTATGTACCAGCGACTGCAACTTTATTATATTATTACGTATGTGTAAATCAATTCCTTGGTCATTTAAAAAAACTATCTCGGAGAAGTGGCGCACATAATTCTTCCAGATTCTAAAACCGTATACATCGAGTGGTTGTATATCACCTGTAGTTCCTTTCGGAATGATCATAGTTTCAATTTCTTTTCCAGTTGGGGTGCTGTCTTCAACTACTTTTTTACAATGGCCGCTCCAAGAATCAATAAGCAGTAGGCTTTTTTCACCCGTATGTGGGAAAAACACGTCTTTCAAAAAAATTTTGAAGTGCTCTGGAATTAAAAAAAAAAATGGAATTAAAGCGTTTTATAACAATATACTTTGATCAATTTATTTTAATGAATTAATTTTTACCTGATGTGAGCTTGCCAGATGTAGAAGCTGTGACATGAACATTAGCAGCGTGGAATAAATTTCTTTGGACAATAGGACCGAAACCGCCTGATTGTTCCTTTAAAACTAAAAATAGTACAGGTAATAATTTACCATCTGCCGAAATTATTGGTTGTACAGTATAACTATGAGTTGTAGCCGACAGTGATTTTACAACACACTGTACTCTTTTTATTCCTAATGTGGCTAATGTTCTACCTGCATGCATTTCCAACTGAAAACCACTTTGATCCGTATTGTATATATTTTGTAAACCAAAGCTCGGTATTAAGTTCTTTACAGCATTTACAAATATGTTAGCATTTTCCTTCAACTCATCTGCTTGTTCAAATGTACGTTTGCTGACAAATTTGTTAATTTTCCTAGAAACTAAACGGTGAGCTTTTTTAAAATTGTGAACCCATTTTTTGGAGGCTCTAAAATCTAATATGTCATCGTAACCCAATTCTCGTTTGGCTTGTAGCCCCCATCTTCTAATATCTATGTCGTGGAATATAAATCCAGATTGAGCGGCATTTTTACACCGTTTTAAAACATATTCTCCGATATCTGTAATTTTTTCTACATATGTTCCATTTTGGTCCAGTTGTTCCTGCCATCGGTATAATTGTGTGATACCAGGGACCCTTCTATAACGGTTCTGCACAGCTTGCAGTGAACGAAATGTGGCTCTACCGCATCCTTTCCAAAACCGTACAGCGTTTCTTTTATATTCCAATGTTACCTCTTCATCATCGTCTCTCGTACATTTCCGTTTACCAGAATCAGAGGGAATCCAGGTATCATCACTAACTGGAATATATTCCCAATCTTTATATTGCTCCTGGAAATCTAAACCTACCTCTTGTATATATTCAATGGGTAAAAAATTATCCATTGCATCAATTAATGTGTCTTCCATCCCTTTTGCTAACTTACGCTCATTATTAGTTGTTGGTGTTGTGGGGATGTCCATTACTTGAAATACGGTTAATAAAAGTTGAATCACGTTCATTGGATTCAACTGCATACTTACTTTCTTACAAAACTTATTTAACTTTTTTCTACACACACTTTACTTTGACAAACAATTTACTTTGGATTTCAATATCTTTTCCTAAATATCAAAATGAACTGTTATTTTTTTTAAAACATTTTGCTGTATTTATACTAATCGTATTGCATTGGTTTCTAAAAGTAATAATAAATCACACCTTATTATAATTGATTTGTTGTTTTTGTTTAAATTTTAGTAAATTAAATACTAGTTATCGCGTAAAAGATCAATATTTAACATTTAAAAATCACACCTTATTATTGTTGATTTGTTGTTATTGTTTAAATTTTAGTAAATTAAATACTAGTTTTCGCGTAAAAGATCAATATTTAACATTTAAAAATCACACCATATTATTATTGATTTGAATTTTTGTTTAAATTTTAGCAAATTAAATAATAATTTGCGAGTACCATAACAACGCTACCCCATAATATAATATCCATATTTAAGAAATCCTAGTAAGTTATAGTAAAACATTATTGTTTTTAGTTAGCATATTAAATTGTGTAAAAAAAATATATGGGTGATTTCAATAATCCCGACAGTCTCTACATAACAGAATATTAATTCAACAAACGGATGAAGGTGAAGGTTGATACTTTGTTGAAGAACAAACACAGATGAAATTGCAGTATTCGTAGAATGAAATGTAATAGACTTTCCATTCGTGGCTGCCAGGTACATAACCAATGAATTGTTTTGGGATATGTGAGTCAAAGTTCAATAAAATTACAAACCAAATTTGAAGAAAATCCGGTGAAAATTTGGGAAGTTATGATGAATTTTCGATTTTTCCGCCATATTGAATGAAGCCGCCATCTTGTCTTTTTCCAAAAAATTATTTTTGGGATATGTGAGTCAAAGTTCAATAAAATTACAAACCAAATTTGAAGAAAATCCGGTGAAAATTTGGGAAGTTATGATGAATTTTCGATTTTTCCGCCATATTGAATGAAGCCGCCATCTTGTCTTTTCCAAAAAATTATTTTTGGGATATGTGAGTCAAAGTTCAATAAAATTACAAACCAAATTTGAAGTAAATCCGATGAAAGTTGAGAAAGTTATGATCAAATTTCATTTTCGACGCCATCTTAAATTTAATCTCAAATAGTCATTTTTTCAAAAAAATGAGAAATTGCATTTTTCATTTTCATGAGCACTACAAAATATCCGAAGCTCATCGTAATCGGACTAAAATTGTAGAAGTTATACATTAAATTCGATATTAAATGGATGCATGCAGGGGTAGTGGCCATCTTGAATGAAATCACAGTTTTGACATTTAAAAAAAAAGTTTCTTCTATGAAATATGCGGATTAGTCCAAAATTGATGTTTGTTCAAATTTCAGTGAATTTGGTGCATAATTGTAGAAGTTATGGAGAATTTTCATTTTTGCCGCCATCTTGGATTTCACCCCCTAAAAGTGAAATTTAGCAGCTAAAAAAAATATGGGTCTCTTTATTTTTCGAGTACTACAACATATCCAAAATTCAGCCAAATCGGCTTCTCACACCCGGGAGTCTTTCCTTGTAAGTAGAATGCTAGATAAACCAACGTCACGTTCAAATACGGGAGAAGTTTAGAATCTTGGGACCACCCTAACTTACGAATAGCATATCTAATAAAATTTCTCTGCACCGATTCGATAGCATCAGAATGGACATCATAGTATGGATTCCATACCACCGATGCGTATTCTAACCCAGATCTTACCAATGCACAATATAAGCCCTTCAATACCTATAGATCCGAAAAGTCCAAACAACACCGTTTAATAAATCCCAGCAGCAAATAGGCCTTGCATGTAATATAATCAATGTGTAAACCAAATGTCATACGCCTATGATATAATCTAACCCCCCCCCCCCCCCCCCCCGCCCCCCATCAATGATTTTAACGACAATTACAAGGGAATTGCCGGATATGACATAGTCATAACCAAGGTCATCTTGCAACAATACTGCAGTGATGTAATGGTTGAGAAAATTTTCAAGTCGTCCGCATACAAATCGCACTGGGACGAGCTTATTTCCAAACCTATGTCATTAATGAATAAATTGAATAGAAGAGGGCCCAGGTGGCTTCCGTGTGGAACACCCGATCCCACTCCGAAGACGTTCGAATCACAACCAAGAGTACGTACATATCATATTACTTTCTATCCACCAGATAGGAAGCTAACCAGCTAAGCATCGATTAATGAATACCAACTCTCGCAAGCTTATTAATAGGATGTCATGACAAACCCTATCAAAGGCCTTTTGAAAATTCATATACACTACATCGATTTGGCTGCCAGATTCAATTCCACTGATCGAACAGTTAACAAAGTCTAGCAAATTAGTCACTGTCGAGCGCCCCTTCATGAAACCGTGTTGGGAAATTGATATAACGTTCTTGCAAACGATCACAAGCATATCACAAACGATTGATTCGAACAATTTACCAATCTGTAGTTGAAGATGTCACCACGTGAACGAGCCTTATGTATGGGTGTTATATAGGATGTCTTCCACTGTTCCGGAAATTTGTCACTTGGCAACGATGTATTGAAAATGTGGTATAATGGATTAATCAAAGATTCCGCACATTTCCTTAGGAACAATGGATGCACCCCATCGGATCCAGAACCCTTGTTGATACTAATTTTGTTGAATTTAGTCAGTATTTGCTCACGTGCTCAATGATCCAATATTAACCATTTGTTCAATGCAGAATTCAGGACGAACACCATCCAATGAGTTCCGGGTTGAAATGTAGGCATCCCCGAAATACTTCGAAAACGCCCCAAATATCTCCCGTGCAGATGCCAACTTGGCACCATTAAAATTCATTATAGATGGCATGCCCCCTGACTTCGGCTTAACATTAACATTGTTACAGAACCTATTGGGATCCCGTCACAGATACGATTGTATCCGCCTCATATACGTAACATAGCAGTGACGCCGGTATTGCGCGAATCTTGTGCGCGGAACAAAAGATCACATAATCGGTTTGAAGCCTTGTCCGCCTGTACAGGCAATGCGCCCGGCACTTGACATTCTTCAATGATAATAAGGTACGATTGTACCAGGGAAGATGACCAATGCGGAGGACCCTCATTGGAACAACCGACCAAAACCATCCCGCAATATGTCGTAGAACCGCGAAATCATAACGCCCACACAACCCCGGCCATTTAAAATTGAATCCCATTCAATAGAATTGAGATGTTCTACCAATGACCCATAATCTCCCTTACGAAAATCAAAGGCCTTGGACGCGTTATTTTTAGAACATGTAACAATCCCCTCGACTCGAATACGCAACGGCGGATGGTAAGGTGCATCAACCCGACACAGCGGTTCAGCTGCCTCGGATACGCACGCACCACTCCCATCACTATAAAATATCAGGTCCAACACATTTCCTCCAGCATTACAAATGCCACTGATATGCGACATGCCCAACGCCAACAACGAAGAGATTACATCGCGAGCAATTTCACCATGCAAACGCAAACCAGATATCATCGGATATAATAGCAGCCGTTGGACACAATGCTGCCATCACATTAAAAAAAATTAAAGAAAAGTTGAGACAAGACCTGAGCGTAACAACAATTTTAAATATCCTTCAAATATTAAAAATTACGTTAAAAATCGCTTCGGTTATAATAGAAAATTTGAACGCACCTCGAACCGTTGAATTTATGAAGAGGTATGCAGAAACATATGAAAATGAAACCCCACAACAACAGGGATTTATTATTTTTAGTGATGAGTCGAAATCAACTACCATCGGCATCGATCTCGGAAAAATACAAATTTGTCAATAATAGTTTTTACAATCCGTGATCCTAATGTTTCACCTATCGCAGCAATGAACATTCAAGGTGTTGTACTATTATCAGGATTTTATGTTTTTTGAAATATAAATTAACAATAATTATTCACAGATTATATAAAACAGTATGGTTAATTCAGAACTGTTTTGTACATTTTTGGAGGCATTGCTGTTAAAACTGGAAGCAATGGATATTTCGGCAGCGGTTCTGATTATGGTTGATGTGGCAATCGCAGTCGGTACGAGATTTACGACAAAGAACGGATCATCGAATACAATTTCTTCCCCAATGCTAAATCACAGCATGTTTTCAAGGGTAAAACTGGCACCAAGAAATGTATTAGGGGAAGTGACTATACCTAGCGATGGTTCAGCATTGACGAAGCAGTGAATATAATTACATCAACGGATTGTTCCAATTATTATACGAGTATGATGGCGAAATTACATCTAGCAATATTGGGGCTTTAATTTAATGGTGATTAATGGATTATGCTCCATAATTTAGTCATCTGCAGCCATTTTATCCGATGCTACCTCTAACCTTATACAATATGTAATTATGGATTAAAAGTAAGAAATATAGATAAATAAACCATTGCAAATTGAAAAAAAAATTCTTAAAATTGATTTGAATAATTCATAACTTGAAATAAAAATTTATCTTATCTTGAAAAAAAAATTAGGAATGGAAAAGCAAAATTCTTAAATGGAAATGATAAAGTCTGTAGTTGAAATGAAAACGTTTGAAATGATAAAGTACGCGGACTTCAAATGGAAAAGTTTGCGGTCGCAGTAAATCTGTATTAATTTGATCGGAAAGTTCTATGTTCATATCTAATGGTAACAGCTAATTGGACATATCTGTAAACTAATAAATAATAAATTTTTCGCTATACAACCAACAATCTGGTTTTAGCGTCGAACAACAGCCTTCTGTTGTTAGTTTCTTAATTTGTGTCTTTGACGGTGCCGGTAATTAGCCGTACGGCCAACCGCAAGCGGAAAATACAACTCTGTGTTAAAATTCAGATTCAAAAAACAACCGAAAACAAAAAACATATTTTATGTCTTCAGTAGGCTTCGAACCCACGACCCCAAAATTTCGTTAGAATTTTAGGTTGGCATTTTTATCATTTAAACCAAAGAGTTATGTAAACTAAAACAAACTAATAAAAACTACTGTAAAAATGAATAATCATTATTATTATGATATGTCGTAGGTTACCTTGTACCTTGCATGCAAAGATACTTATATGATAATACGATAATATTCTTAAAATAGAGTAATTTTCCAAATTAATATTCATATACATAAATATACCTCACCATAAGGAGTAATTAAATGATATAACATACATGTCGATTTCTTTTTTCTATATTTTTTTTTCGTTACAAAAATTCATTATTAAAAATAATTATAATAATGATAATGACAATAATAACACATTTGATTATATATTCGAATAGCTAGATTTTATATTCTTTTATGTTAATGTTGAATTCATAAAATTATAACAATTGAAAATTAGAACCGCCAACCGCATATATAATTAATACAAAACACTTATAAATATATAAAATGTTTATATAAAACAATAGATTCTTATATAAACTACACATACAAATATTTAAATTAATAATTCTATACATGGTATATAGGGTGCTCTAAAGTCCAAACGGTACCAGCCATGCTGGCGATGCTGGTGATTATATGATGAATTCTAAGGCTAAATTACTTTAGGGCTTTTCCTTTTTATTTAGGTCTTTAATTCTGAGGTATGTTTATGGAAATTGGAGGTATTTTTACTACACGATCTAAATTAAAAATATATTTAAAGAAATATAACTAAATATACCGATAAACCTATATTGTTTAGGATAATATTTCTAACTTATTAATGCAGGTACACAAATTATTGGTTATGGTTGAATATATATATATTAAGGTGGCCTCCAAATGTATGGGAAAAAAATTTAGAACACGGATTTCGCGTCTCATAGACTAAAAATATTCGATTACCTATAAAACTACAAAATATAAATTTTCAGGATGATGATTGAAATTTTAAAACTCGCTCAAGAGGCCTAAAATCGGAAAAACGAATTTTCATAAATTTTCGTAATATTTCGACATCATATCGGTTGAATTAACTATATAAATTAAAGATATCCAAGATAAACATCATTTATGCAATTTTACCGTTCCAAAATGGGGTAGAACGTTTTCGTACGTTGAATATTTCAGGAGTTATGCCCAATGCAACTAAATCACCAATGTATTGCGCATAACTCCTGAAATATTCGACGTACGAAAACGTTCTACGTTTTTCTATTCTATGCAGTTTTACCTTTCCCATTTTGGAAAGTAAAATTGCATAGAATTCGTTTATCTTGGCTATCTTTAATTTATATATTTAATTCAACCGATATGATGTCGAAATATTACGAAAATGTATGAAAATCCGTTTTTCCGACTTTAGGCCTCTTGAGCGAGTTCTAAAATTTCAGCAATCATCCTGAAAATTTCTATTTTGTAGTTTTTTAGGTAATCGAATATTTTTAGCCTATGAGACCCAGAAAAAAAAGACTTTTTTAAATAAGTGCCACTCTAATATAATATATATATATAAAGGGTGATTTCTTAAAAGTTATAGGAAAGTTTTAAAAAAAAAACACATAAAATTCAGTAAAATGCATGAAATCTTTATTTGAATCGATAGTACGGTCCATATAATTTAATGTTTGAAGATTATTTCATGCAGTTGTTGACGTTGACTGCGCCTCAAATGGTCCATCCGCTTAGTCCAATTTTGGCATACTCTTTCCAACATTTCGGCCGGTATCTCACGAATAAATGCTTCAATGTTGTCTTCCAATGCGTCAATTGAAGCGGGCTTGTCTGTATAGACATGAGCTTTAACATAGCCCCACAAAAAATAGTCTAAAGGCGTTAAATCGCACAATCTAGGCGACCAATTGACCGGTCCCGAACGTGAAATAAAATGTTCACCGAACTCGCCTCTCAATAAGTCCATTGTTGCGCGTGCTGTGTGGCATGTGGCACCGTCTTGTTGAAACCGCATGTCATGCAAGTCAACCTCTTGCATTTTGGGCAAAAAAAAGTTGGATATCATCTCACGGTAGCGCTCACCATTCAGAGTTACGTTACGATTCGCATCATCTTTGAAGAAGTGCGGTCCAATGCTGCCACCAGCCCATAAACCGCACCAAACTGTGACTTTTTCTGGATGCATTGGTAGGTCTTGCAATGCTTCTGTTTGATATTCACCACAAAAATGAGCTTCGTCGCTGAACACAATTTCGTCGCGATGAACTTTCTTAACAGAGCACGAATTTTGATAATAAAATTCAGTAATTTGCAAGCGTTGTTCGTTTGTAAGACGATTCATGGTTAAATTATAGACCAAACTGAAGATGTTTGACAGTGAAACAAAACACGAAACGTCCGTCAACTGTTTAAACCAGTGTTGCCAAAAAGATAATAGCTAAAACATCGCTCTTTAATATATATATTATCTATATATCACAATCCGATTAATAGTTTGGAAGTTAAAACCACATAATAACTCTATAAATTACAATTATCAATATGTGTTCATACAAAATAAATTATATTTTTTTGTAGCAAATATTCCAGAAATCATTTCATAGAAATTGGAATTAGATACTGAAATAGAACCACAAATTTTATAGAACAATTCAGACTTATCGTTAGCATACAGAATCGACATTGAATCCATACCGTGTATAGATTTATGATTAATTTTAGTTATAAACAATCTCATTACATAGTATTGTAAAAAGTATTAAAAGAAATCAGCTAAATTCGGAAATGATAATTAAATGCATGATACTAATTACACGTTGGGTCAATCTGGGGAGATATATCACTAATTTTTCGTTTTCAAAATTCGGAATTTCTTTAAGACCAAAATAGTTAGCACCATGCCATCATAGTAATTAGTTAACTGGTAATGAGTTTAATTTTGTTGACAACTGTTTTTGTAATCAACCACGTATTTTTATTATTCATTAAACACTTCTACTTCTCCATTTCCTTTTTTAATTCATATACAAGAATTATATACAAGAATTCCAAAGAATTGGCTATTTTGGAGCGTTCAGCACACAAATAAATTATTTATAGCTTCATGGTCAGCAATTAGAATAGGTCGCGCAGGCACATGGACAATGAGGAACCAATTTCATTACCAATTGAATGTGTCGTCTTGCCACACGTCTTTGCTGATGATGTTTAGATTCTTATACAACGTTGCTGAATTATTATATGTATATAATACATGTGCGAATCGGTGCAGTTAATAAAAAAGATATCAAAAATATCAAATAAATATCTTCAAATCACATGTGATATTCGAGAAATCGAGAAAAAGTGGTTAAATTCCGAAAATTTGCAAAGGAGGTGTAGAAGGGACGGTCTCTTACATTGAGAAATCGAACGGATCTTAGGGCATCCTAAGGACATCTCTAATATAGTGAAATTAAAAGGAAACTTCATAATTTATTTTCCAAAACGATCGTATAATAAGTCATATATTGAAGCTATACGCGTGTTTAATAAACTGTTGCCATGTCTCATGCCATATATGAAGCATCCAACGACTACACTATTTTAAAAACAATACCATTTTTCATAAAAGTGCATCCCAAGTTAGTGATTTGCTTATTATACACTCCAATACATATACTTGTTTACATTATTGCAATTAAGTTGGTTGTACGGCAATTAATGTATGATGTTCAATGCTCATGTTGTGTCATCTATGACAACTTGTCTGCGATGGTTATAAGGAGTTTGAATGTTTGAATGTTGAATGTATATTGGCATTATGGCCTACAATGACATTTAGGTGATTCTATATTAGACTATATGACCGATCAATTGTTTGATAAAAATAATTCTTTTTAATGTTAATAATATAGATATGTATTTGGTATTCGTTGGCATATCGACTTTATTGGGGAATGTAAAACTCGCCTCTTGGGTATGCCATTGGATGAGTATTTGACGATGAAATATTTTACATTTACATTTAGAAATTTCAATAAATATATGGTCAACCCAAATAGTTATTTAACGATCAATCAAGGTTCGGTGGGATCGTAAAGCACTAAAAATAATATATTATATTTAAAATATAGTGTTTACTGTATATACAATTCATTATAATTCTTTTTAATGAATGTATAATTACTTTATTAATGGAAATATTATAGCCATCATACATATTAAAAGTTTCAAGAACGTTCATAAAGTTAAAAATATGTGAATTAAAGATGTGTTTTTAATGCAATCTCGTAGTACGGATAACTGTATGGTATAAATATATTACAAATGAAATCAAAACAAATGCAACCAAATCCCATAATTACTGTGTATACTATCCATCAATATCGATACTTGTATATCAATCAAACATATGTTCAATACAACCAAAAATTCATTTTTCAGTGAAAATTATCAGTAAAATCAAAAATTATTTTTACGAATCAACATATTACATTGCATATATGAACATGTATATTTGTATATACATATATTAAGGAAAATCAATATTTTATCGTGCTGTGGTGTAGATAATATAATATCTATTATATACACAAAGCAATTGTATATCAAAGTAGATATTTTATATCTTTTCTTTTTTTTTTGCATAAATATCGGATATTTGATTCAGAATTTACAGATATATATACAAATACGTAATCAACATATGTGCGTGTGGCGGAGGAGGTATATAAACATTAATTTTATATAAAATAAAATTTGGCGAC
This sequence comes from Dilophus febrilis, assembly GCA_958336335.1. Classification (NCBI taxonomy): domain Eukaryota; kingdom Metazoa; phylum Arthropoda; class Insecta; order Diptera; family Bibionidae; genus Dilophus; species Dilophus febrilis. Next base: position 15,431,435 of record OY284468.1, on the reverse strand, counting down.
GCCGATGCCAAAACGACCACAGGAAATTTGGAAAAATAAAACAAATGTTATATTTTTAATAAGGCATTAAAAGTTAAAATGTTCACCATCACATTATAAAATGAACAACAACTTAAACTGCTTAAACTTACCGCCGATTTTATAACGTCCTATTATATACGTTTGTGTTAATATACGCTTGTATAAAATTAATCACTAATTACTATCTGACTGTAGTGATCACAATTGTTGTAATAATACTTTCAATTGTCGTATCGTTCTTAAATTTGAATTGTAAACAATTGTCACTATTTGTATAAAAAAATAAAAAAAACTTCAATTTATATATATTTATATAACTATATATATATTTATGTATGTTTAAATCTTTTGCAAAACAAAAACACAGAGGAAATGAAAAGAAATTCACATAATCGGTGACACGGTTTATGAAAATGTTTGTTACGTTTAACACTGTTAATAAAAATATATACTGTTCTGTCCTTCCAGCGCGCGTCTATAGGCTGTAGCGTTTTATGATGAACTAACTCTAAAATAAACGTTTAGATTTTTTATGGGGTGTAAAATTGTATTTTATATAAACGGAGATATGAATGAATGAAACTGAAAATGAAAAATATTTTTATTCCTTTTGTTAGTGGCGTATCCTGGTAATGTCCTAGTTGTCATATGACAACTTGATTTTTGCGAAAAAATCATATAAAAATTCAATATTTAAAAAAAAAATGTGTCCTGAAAATTTACGAAAAGTTTTTTTAACTTCACGTACTATTCGATATAGAATTGATTTTAAATAGTTTTGTTAAAAATAAATGTTGACAACATTCTTCTTAACACATCATATAAAAAATCAAAAAGGCCATATATTTTAAAATTAACTTCAATTTCATTTAGAACACCAACACACTTAATCAGTAGATTGTTACAATAAAATACTAACAACTTCCATTCCATTCATATTGTCTTATTTACCTATTATCCTATTATGCTATTATATACAAATTCAACTATATGCATATGTATTTGAATTTAAGTTGTGAAAGCTTTGTTGTAACAACTCAATGGTTAAATTTGTTCTAAATAAAATTGTAGTTGAGCTTAAAATATATGGGCTTTTGATTTATTTATATGGTGTGTTTAGAAGAATGTTGTCAATATTTTTTTTTAGCAACCTACCATACACAAGGTAAACTAACATTTTCATATATCGCACATGCTGTAATGTAGCCTATATTATGTAGATACAATACAAAAATAAATGAGGTAAAGTATGAGAAATTAGTAGTGTGTGTAAAAGAAGAAAATATATAATAAAATAATTCTCATTTAAAATTAACAAAGTATTTTTGCAATACGAGCATTTATTTTTATTTATTCATGTTGCTAATTTAGTTTTTGAACAACTTGGAGATTTCATATTGCATTTTAATGATATTTAGTGCAAATTAAAAATAATAATTTATTTGTGAATTGAATCCAGTTGAGCATTTCTAAATTGAAATTCCAAAAGAAATTTAGTTGACTTTTTGAAAAAATTAAAAACACATAAATTATTTTAGTTTAACGAATTATTGTTCTTTTCAAAAATTTTGACAACCATAATTTTGGGCTACGCGGCGCCGCTGCGCCAAGGCTTTTGTACTTTTATATATGAGTATATAAAGAAAATCGTCATCACACACAGCTTAATATATTTTCACTTTGTTTTTTTTGTCATGTATATATTCTGATAATATACGTATTTACTTCACTATTCAATTCTATATATTTTCATATATTAAGGTGACTCGTAAATAATTATTTAAAAAACGTATTTGTTATAATCATAATAAACTATTTCCAAAATAAAAATCAAATACCGTAATTAATCCTTTGTCTCTTTGCTTGTTTAAATTTTATTACAAAGGCATTACTTTCATGGAATTACTTTCAAGGTTTATTTTTTTTTATTTACGAATGGGTCAATATTGTCAATGGACCTAATAGGAATAGAAAAAAAATTTAAACTCTTACAGATGAAATAAAATCTCTTCCAAACCAAAACTGAAATCTCCCACGACCCCAAAATTTCGTTAGAATTTTAGGTTGGCATTTTTAACATTTATACCACAGAGTTATGTGAAATTGTGTGAAATTAGCTGATGAAATTTTATTTGGCGACCTGAAAGTCTATAAGCGTAAATTTCATTAAGACGACAATCCCAACTCTTCTTTAATCCTAGCCAATTGGTTTCAAATGAATTTCAATGCATTAAGGTGCGCATTGAAATTCATTTGAAACCAATTATGTAAGAGTTAGGTAAGAGTTTTGGATTTAGTATCGGTTTTTTACGGTTTTTTTACTCCGTTCAACAATTAAAAAAATGTCTGTTGTTCTATCTATACAACAGAAAGAATGTTTAAAACATTCTGTCTGGTGGTGTGCAAAATGAACGAAAAAATGAAATTTTTCTGTTTTTCATTCTGTTTTTAAAATTGCTGCTGCAGACAGAGCAACAGAACCAAATGCCAAATATGTGCTGAATTCTGTTTCAATTTCTGTTTCTGTTGTATGCGACTCCGAGGCTTAAAAATGCTTTCTGTTGTATAAAAAACAGACATTTTTTTAAATTGTTGAACTGAAATTATATTTTGAAAATTATAAATGAAAATTGTAATTCAATGCAAACTGTATTGTATGAATATTGTATAGAATTAAAAGAATATTCAATATAGATCATAGGGAAGGCAAAATAAAATGTAATCAACCTTTATTTTTTTAATTTGTTATTCTGTTGCTATTCGGTTTCTGTTGTATAGGACGCCGATTTTTTTAATGAATTTTAAAAACTCAATTATTTTTCTATACAAATTTTAAATACACATCGGTATATAAAATAAATAAAATAACAGAAAAAAGGATAAAGCGTGAACCGTACATGAAAAACAATTTCATCGCCGTGGTTAAATGTTGAGAATACCAATTTCAATATTAAATTTTATCCGTCATAAATGTATGTAATAACGATCTGTATAACTTACAAGAGAGGTAAGTTTTCGGTCCCCTCCGATTGTCTTGAAATTTTTATATGTGTTAGTACTCGAAAAATAGAGAAACGCATATGTTTTCCCTCCCCTTAATTTCACTTTTAGGGGTGAAATCCAAGATGGCGGCGAAAATGAAAATTCGCCATAACATCTACAATTCTGGGCCAAAATCACTGAAATTTGAACAAACATCAATTTTAGACTAATGCGCACATTTCATAGAAGAACATTTTGTTATAGTTTTCAAAACGGCGATTTCATTCAAGATGGCGGTTACCCTTGCATGCACACATGCAATATCGAAATTATTCTTTAATTTCCACATTTTTGGTCCGATTTCGATGAGCTTCAGATATTTTGCAGTGCTCATAAATGTAAACAATAGGTTTTTTCAATTGTTTGAAAACCCATGTATTTGTGATTATATTCAAGATGGCGTCCAAAATAATTTTTGTTCATAATTTTAATCGGATTTACACCAAATTTTGTTAGTAACTTTATTGAACTTTAACTCGCAGTTTTTAAAAATATTTTTAAGAAATGGCGGCTTCATTTATAATGACGGGAAAACCCAAATACAGCAATTAAAGTATTGATAATTGCTATTTATATATATTTTGACATAAAATATTTATTTAATTTTTGATCATAATTTTATAGTTGGCGTAAATATTAAAGCTAGCAATACAAATGTTATTACAATTGCATAAGTTAATTACGGCAAATAAATCGAAGCGAAATTTTTTGTTTGGGGTCCGTTTTTGCCCTGTAAATTAATTATCTTAAAATATGATACCACATTATAATCTTTTTTTTATTTCTCTATAAAAGTTTCACATTGAATTAATTAAAATATAATAAATTCAGCACATTCATAGCATTCGCTCTCATTATTAAATTTGAACACTCAGACGAATTTAAATAGTCTTAAAGCGTTTACCATACACAAATTTTCACCGTTTTAATCTATTTTGACCGTTTGATTTAATCTATTACGAATGGAATCAAAAAGAACTTACCCAAAAACGACTACAATATCACATAGATTCTATATGAACTAAACAATACAATATTTTTATATATTTGCTTTGATGTTGCAAGCGGCATTTATTTATTATAGCAAAAAAAGCTCTTACACAATCTTATTATTTTTAATTCGACACAACACATCTATATCTGTTTGTTAAATAAAACACACTACATTACGAAATATACTACAAAAATACACGACAATGAGGTCCTTTTTATATATTTTGATGTGGAAATTTATACCTCAAAAACATATTTTAATTATCATATATTCAATGTGAATCTTGTATAGAGATATATAAAAATGATTATACTGCGGTATCATATTTAAAGATAATTAATTATAGGACAATAACGGACCCATTACGAAAAAGTTTGTTTCGATTTATTCCGCTATAATTAGCTTACGCAATTGCAATAACATTTGTATTGCTGTACTTAATATTTACGCCAGCTATAAAATTATGATCAAAACTTAAATAAATATTTTATTTCAAAATATATATAAATAACAATTATTAATATTTTAATTGCTGTATTTGATTTTTTCCCGCCATTTTAAATGATGCCGCCATTTTGTAGTTTTCCAGAAAAATATTTTTAAGAAATGCGAGTTAAAGTTCAATAAAGTTACTAACAAAATTAGGTGTAAATCCGATGAAAATTGAGAAAATTATGAACAAATTTCATTTTGGACGCCATCTTGAATATAACCTCAAATACATGGGTTTTTTTCAAAAAATTGAAAAAACCTATTGTTTACATTTATGAGTACTGCAAAATATCTGCAGCTCATCGAAATCCGACCAAAAATGTGGAAATTAAAGAATAATTTCGATATTGGATGTGTGCATGCAAGGGTAACCGCCATCTTGAATGAAATCGCTGTTTTCACAATTATAAAAAATGTTCTTCTATGTAATGTGCGGATTAGTCCAAAATTGATATTTGTTCAAATTTCAGTGATTTTGGCCCAGAATTGTAGAAGTTATGGTGAGTTTTCATTTTCGCCGCCATCTTGGATTTCACCCTTAAAAGTGAAATTAAGGGGAGGGAAAACATATGCGTTTCTCTCTTTTTCGAGTACTAACACATATCAAAATTTCAAGACAATCGGAGGGGACAGAAAACTTACCTCCCTTGTTGCTGAGAATAATGGCAAATATTATTTTATGTTTTGGGGTAAAGCAGTATTTAATTCAATTTCATATTCGTATATACACCTAAATATATTATACAACCGACGAGTTAAATACATATTGAATAAATGAATTTATGGACAAAATAGATCTATAATTCTTTTGGAATTCTTCAATATTATTATACATATGTAAATGGTGTACGCTTGTCGCTTTCTATATTTAAAACAGGTTATATTTTAATATATTAGGTTGTCTAAAAAGTATTGATAATTTTTTTTACAAAATTCAAACGATTTTTTTTATATATTTCAAATGAACTTTATTAAACCAAATATGCGCCGTTTTGATCGATGACCCTTTGCCATTTTTCTAGTAAATACATTATCCCATCACTGTAGAACTTCTGTGTTTTCTGGGCAAAAAACTGATCCAAGGGCATTTTGCAGTCCTCTGCGGAATTTAATTTCAAACCATTAAGGGAGTTCTGCAGAGACCGGAACAAATGATAATCTGAAGGTGCAAGATCCGGGCTATATGGTGGATGCATTAAAACTTCCCAGCCAAACTCTCTCAGTTTCTGCCGAGTCACCAAAAATGTGTGTGGTCTGGCGTTGTCATGATGGAACACAACACCCTTTCGATTGATTAATTCTGGACGTTTTTTTTAATCTTGTTAATTGTTGACAATAGAGATCGGAACCAATGGTTTGACCGGGTGCTAGTAATTCATAATGAACGATTCCTTTCCAATCCCACCAAACAGACAGCATTACCTTTCTTGGTGTTAATCCAGGTTTTGCTACTGTTTTAGGAGCTTCACCCTTCTTGGACCACGATCTTTTTCGCACATTATTATCGTATGTGATACATTTTTCATCACCTGTAATCATTCGCTTTAAAAATGACTCGATTTCGTTCCTTTTAAACAGCGTTTCGCAAATGGCAATTCGGTTCATTAAATTGTTTTGTGTTAATTCATATGGTACCCAAACATCGAGCTTTTTCTTGTATCCAGCCTTTGTCAAATGGTTTTAAACTGTTTGGTGATGGATGTTTAGTTCTTTAGCGATATCATGACTGCTTACGTGTCGATTTTCTTCAATTTTTGATATGATTTCATCGACTTTTACAGTGATTGGTCGACCAGAACGAGGTGCATCTTTGACATCAAAATTACCGGAACGAAATCGAGCAAACCATCTATAGGCTGTTTATTTTTATAAAGTTCCTACACCGTAAACTGCACAAATTTGTTCATGTGCCTGCGTTGCATTTTCACCTTTTCATAATAAAATTGTAAAATGTATCGAATTTTTTCACTAATTTCGCTCATCTTTAATGCACTACAACTTTTAAATGACTAAACAAATTTAATTTTTGTTTTTTTTTATCTACGAAATGTCATTTTTCGAACATATGTTAGTGTTACCTGATCAGATTAGTACTACTACTTATAATGACATCTATTTATAAAAATTATCAATACTTTTTCGACAACCTAATATATTCATATATACCTAATATGCTAATATGTTTATTTAGATATTTATAGGAATACATGAATAGAATGGGCGAATATCTCACATAAAAAATGTGATGTGGGCCTATTGGTCACGCTCTTCTTCTTGAAAGTATGAACTATAGTAAAAACTTCATTAAAAGTTCCATGTTCTTATTTTTAACCGCAATAACTCAACAGACCGAACACACCTAAAAACTGTGGGAATTCGAAGGTTCGAACCTTCGCCCAAAATATAATTTATAGTTCATTTTTGTACAGTGTGTCCCAGCCATCGGTATCCATCCAATATCTTCGAAACCAGTGGAGTTATCACTAATATGATGTTAGTGGACCCCCACTGGATTCCATTTGGCTACATTTTTATGTTAACCCCTTCCTCCCCAAGTTAACCCTTATGTGCTTAATGGATATCAACTTTGGAAAATCAAATGTAAACCTATAGAGCGTGATTGAAGAACGTGACGAGTAGTTAAAAAAATGTAAAAATATGTGGGGGTCCCATGGGGAATTTTTCCACAAATGGGGATGGTGCATCCATTAAGCCACAGTTGATATCCATTAAGCAATAGAAGAAAAAATATCAATGTCCGCCGTCAGTCGTCGACATGTCCGCCGTCCAATATTCATAAAAAGCACCTACATTGAAATGCATGTATTTTCACTTTGATATTTGCCGTCGTCTGCCGTCGTCATTTCATAAAAAGCATTACTTAAGTACCTAATTTTGTACAATATACATGCATGTATTGTATACGTCAGACCACAAAATTGAGAAAATTATTGTACGCATTTTCCAAATTTTCACGAATAACATTCATTCATATATACATAAATACATTTTTTTTTACAAATATTATTATATATTTTAATAATTCAATTTATTTATTATGGGTTTGTATATAAACGTATTAAGTAACGTATATTTTCAATATATTTACTAAATATATTTCAATATATGCTACTTATTATGATCGTTTTCCAAAAAAAAATTTTGACTTCCACTTTTTATCACTTTTCTCCACGAATTTGAACTTTTTATCGATAGAAATCGAATAAAAAAATTTCCGCAAAAATGTCGCTGGTTCGCTCCCTCGGTCTCCACTTTTTCTTGGAAACCACTGGATCGATTTGGCTGAAATTTTCAGCATAAGTTTTTTTTGCGAAAAATTTTACAAGTTCGAAGATGGGGTATGTGACCCCTTCCATTCTACCCCCTCCATGGCAAATTTTCCGAATTTTCCGACTTTTTTGTTTTATGTATATCTCAATGAGTTTTGAAGATATTTGTTTAAAAATTTGGATTTAGGAGTTTGTTACCAAATGCAAATAATTGCATTCAAGGAAATTTTTTCTGATTCCAACCCATCTAGCGGCTCCCATACAAATCCAAGGTGTTATAAGAGATATCTCGTTCTGTTTCTAGCCAATTGACTAGGAAATTTGGATCTGGAGGTTTGATGCGAAATGGAAAAAATTTTATTTCTGGGAATTTTTTTCTCATCCCATCCCATCCATTTGCATAGTTTCCGTTGGGATTTACTCGGAAATGGTTATAACATAGTTAGCCCAAAAATTTCTTCTACAAGATATGCTTCATTTTTATTCTCAACAAAATTGCATCATTAAATTTTTTCTAATCCCATCCCACCCTGGAGCTCCATCCAATCTTCGGAATGAATTTGAACATCATTTTATGTTAAAATCTTATGAGGAGTTGAATGATGATAAATTTAAGCTCCCTTACCAGCTGGCCACCAATACGTACTTCTTGTTACAGGTGTTTGCCTGGCAGCGTTTTTTTTATTTCTATTAATTATATTTTTTTATATTACTTAAAATCAATTACCTATATATTAGGTATTATATTATTGTCTTATTTTTCTGTTTATATTTTATATTTAATTGTTTTATAGGTTATATTTTTGTAATTTTAATTTAATTTAAAATCATTATTTTGTAAATAAAGTCAAAAATTATACCGATTCGTGACGAGAATTTGCTCTTAGATGAACAAAATTCAATAAACAAATAAATAGATATTGATATAAACGAATATCCAATTTATTATAATTATGATTATTACAGATATCCCCGCCTAATTTTACCCAATTTCAAATTTCGAGTCTCAAGGCCAAAGTTTTAAGGGAATTTTTTATGATCGCTTATAACCAAACAACGGCGTTTTTGGAAATGAATTACTGTTTCCCGTGTTTGCCTGTTTGCCATACTAACAAGTACGGGAATACACGACTGAATGCAGTGTCTAAAATTCCCATAAATAGGAATTCGTCTAGAACTCCTAGAAAGTTAACGCCATACAAAAAATGTATGAATACATACATGTGGGTTAAAAGATAATTCCCTCAAACATAAATTCGTATAAATGCATAGGCAGTGCAAGACCGCACCATATTGGCCAAAGCGTTGGAATTTTGTGTGGAATTTCAAGATACTTTAAAGGAACTGGAATTCCATGTCGGAATTTTATCCGATATCCAACCAAATTTCCTTTGAAGAAAGGAACGTAACAAAACGGAAGGGTCAATAGGGGATTATATTGAACCTGTAATAGCGTAATCGCGTTGAGCAAACTTTTTTCTGTATGAATATAAAAACATTTTACGAACATTCTTTACATTTCTTTCACATAATAACAAAATTCTTTGTATTTTCATTTGTCTATATATCATAACAAAATGTAAATATAGAAAATGATATATATGGAATAAAAACAGTTTGACGTCATTGTATACTATACTATATATATATACACATAAAAAAATATATGTGTGACCAGTTTGCCACAAACAATAATCAGCAGACAAGAAGGAATTATTACTGTAAACTCTATTATCGTATTTAAAAAAAATCAAGAAAATGATGGTCACAAACAAAAAATAGTGGTATTGAACATATTGTGTTTTACCAGTAGAAGTATAAATATATTGAATAATTGCCAAGAGATTTTTTTATCAAATTCAGCAAGCACGAGCACGAGCCAGATTAAAATTAATTTATTAGGTTTGCAATTTTTTAAAATTCCGTTATTAGATTTTACGTGGTGTTAAATTCTTTTGTTAGGTTTTTCGTTTTTTTAATGATGAAAATTGATAAGCCAAGTACTTTCTATTTAACATTTTTGGCAAAATGTGTAGACAACACTCCAAGGCAACTCCCATTCGAATTTTTTTGAATGTTTCAGTGAAATAGTGTCCGTGCAATTTTGATTTCGTTGTCCTTCTATTTCTTTATATGGTACTGGTTTTACCAAAAATAAAAATAAAATTTGATATTTTGTTGCGAACAAGAAATGTTTATTATTCTACCTTTATTTATATTATTTGTTTCCCGATTTAGAGGCTTGGTCACTTGACCGTTGCCCGGCTGTAGTCCCAATTCATCGACCACTCATACCACCACCACAATTGCCGTCTCACATTAACTCATTCCTTCGTCTACCCATTGTATTCTCTGGCCAGACATTCCCGGTATCTCTCCATTTCCAATACTAACCCAGCGACACCCTTCCATCCACTCATCCCTTAATAACTTCCCCTCATCTTTTCAGACAATAGCTCCTTCACCCCTTCCCTAGTTAAACTCCTTACCCCCTAACCATTTCTCCATAACCTCCTGTAGGACCGGCTACCCCCTACTAAAAGCCATCCCGTTTCACTTAGTCTCTTATCGCACAAGGTACATATCCACCTTTCCTCACAACCCATCCCTTTGTATGAGCCCCATATCATCTCCCCGCACCCTCATTGGCACTCTCATCTCATCAAACTTCAAAATTCCGCTTAAAATATTCCTGCATTCCCCAACCACATTCCAACTCCGAATACACCCACCCCTCCTTCTTCCTCTTCCCCTCCTTTCCCATATAATTCACACATTTTTTTTTATTTATATAATAAATATGTTAAAACTGAATAATTGTTTATGGTAAAATTTATAAAATTTGTATTAAATATTTATTTGTTTGATGTTATCATAAGTCATGTATGCGACAACAGCGTCAATTTACGTTCAGTGTTTAGGATATAATTTAACACATTTCCTATTTGTACCTGATTTGTAGCAAAACTAAAGTGTTAACTATAAACAAAAACAATTAAGGGTTACAACTAACAAGATGTTTGAGTACAACAAATTAATGGTTGTAACAACCATTTTTCAAAATTTATTTTTGTGTGTGCATCTGTATATATATAATTATATACATAATACGTCTGATTTTAGACGAGGATAAAAGAATAAAAGATATCATTTTGCGGATGTTACACACATACAGAGATTACAAAAGTATAAAAGAAACATGTATATTTACGGTATATCAACAAATTTTCTGGTATACGAAAATATTTTCTTTTTAAGAAACATATAATTTATTCAATTTATTTATATTCCAATATATAATTAAATCATATTATATTTGATATATAAATAAATTGTTTTATTATTCATTCATATATATTGTACCAACTCTATTGTATATTATTACAAAGGAATTGTTATTAAATTTGATGATTATAAATATACGTAGTAAATAATTGAGGTATGTAATCAATCAATATTAGCTATATTCTATATATAACTAAATATTAATAGATAATCAATAGAATGTATTACTGCGTTAATAATGCTTGGGTACAGTCGGATATATATGTCATATGGTATATAATGCATTAAAAATTTTACATTTAGCTAAATGGATTTAGAAATGGAGTGGATGAATTATAATAACAAAAATATATGTAGCAATTGAGTATAGTAAATGAGAATTTTATGGGTAGCAAATTACTTGATTTAAGACTATGTATTAAGCAGTGATGTCTGGTCCAAAGATTCAACAGATTCATTGAATCTGTTAGTAAAATGACAATACCCAACATATTCTAACTAAGAAGTTATAATCATATTCCCAAAAACACCCACGAAAAATATGTCAAAAAAAAGTGTTTGAAAGTTCAAAGTCTTTGACCCTTTTATTATGCATAGCAATTGATAACAAAATTAAAAACAAAACTTTTTGTGCGAAGAATACGGAACAGGTTCGGAGTTCCATGGGTTCGGAGTTCCACGCGTCTTTGCTAAACAGTTTTTTTATTTTGGTTTTTTTATGTGCTTAATACAAATTTGTTTTAAAGACTGTGGAATGTTTTCACTAGCAGGATAATTGAAAGGAAGTATTATCCTTTTAATGATATTAAAAAAATTAAATAACGTAATATTTTTGTCGTAAAACCTAAAAAATGGGATAAATTCATTTCAATAATAGTATACATTTTGGCGTTTATCATACAAAAGTATATTTTTTAGCCAAGACGCGTGGAACTCCGAACCTGTACTCGAAGAATAACATAAATACGTTTAAATGCCTGCAATATTCCTAAAAAATTCTATGTTAAATCATATATTACATACTCCAATAACTATGCTAAAATTATACAAGAATTTTAAAAATCTGTTTGCCTATGAACTTTTCTTTCATAGATTCAATTTTAATTTTGATGGTGTTACTTATGCATACAGATGAGACTTTCGTATATAGAGGAATATATTATTTATGTATAGAACCAAAACCAACAATAGACAAAGCCATGAACTTACTCATACATAAAAAGCTGATATAGGGATATTTTTTTCAAAATGGTATTATTTTTAGTCTTTCCCATGTATTTTGTATGAATGCGTTGATTTATTATTGTTTTATTTGGTAAATTTTTAATTATTTTGGTTGTTTAATATTGTTTATTAATTTAAACATTTATGTGCTATTAAGAATTATTAAACCAATTAATATTATTTCATTTGATAATTAAAATTAATGCAAAATAGTGAAAATCATAGTGAAATAGTGAATAAAAGTAATAAAGAAAAAACCGAATGAAAATAAAGTGTTTCTTTATCTTCTAAAAAAGTGTTTGTGATTAAATTTTCTGTAAATAATTAATTTTTTTATAATATTATTTCTTTTTTACTACGAATAATAACAAAAATATCTAAAACAATATTATATTTCAAGTAAAGTGCAATTTTTATAATGGTGATATTTGTCATTGTCAGTGCAATGTTTACATAAAGTTACGCTGCTATAGTTTTTTTCAATGTAATCTTTTTTATTTTCTTTTGGGTTGCCGACAAGATGCAGCATTTTTTTAATATATATTGGAAACTTGTTGGTTCCTTAAATGAATTGGACAGTTTTCCACGTTTTCCTATCAAAAGAATTAAGATCTTATGATAAAGTGGCTAAGTTTAAATTTCATCGTGACATCGGACAAATTTCTACCCATTCAGCGGCTTGTAAAAACCCCTTCACGAATGCAGATTACATAAATCACAATGCAAACATAATTATGATCACCCCAGAATCTGATAAAATCCACTTCACTTTGAAAAAACAAGGCATAGTGAATATTTCAATAGTTAATTTTAAATATTTTAATTAATCAACTATCTTTTAAATAATAAAAAACACTCATGACACCGTGGGAAACATTATAACATTGACAAGCTAACAAATGTGACCGGATTCCGAAGCCGAGCCGTCCAAATCTGATGAGAACATGCCACCAAATTGAATGTTTTTATTATTTTTTTAATGTGTGTAGGATAAACTATGGTTTTTAATATCAAATTTGGGGTGGTAGTAATTAAAATATGTTAGAATATGATGAATTATGTAATTAAAATATATAAATTAAAAAAAAATTAATTAATTTTTCATTAATTATAAGAAAAAACAGAAAAAACAAGAAAATAACCACATGAAAATCACCCGTTTTGTCCCTATTTCATGTATTTTTATCATATGGTTATAATTTTCGGTCCCTATATGAGCGTTTGTATGTATTAAAAAAAATTCAACTTCATGGCTTTCTCTATTGTTGGTTTTGATAGAACGTATAGATTAACATTTGTACAATTTTTTGTTGTTGTATCGCTTTATATACAGAATATATTTCCTTTAGAGCTTTTTGTTGGATTCAATTTTTCAACAATTTTTATTTACAAAATTTATTTCTTTTTATTATTATTGAACATTTTGAATCTTTATTTATAAGGATATTTTTTTTAATCGCATATTTAATAAGATGTTTATTTTACATATGTATTATATATTAATATTAGATGCATTGCTTATCAATAAAAAATTGAAAACATAATTAAAATACCATAAGATATAATTAGAGGGGTATAATATATGTTAGGTATTTATAAAAAAAAATTGTATCTGAAGGGTAATTGATTAGGAATCGTCCCTGGTATTAAGGTAGATTTATATTACACATAATTGAGGAAAACACAAAAAAAAAGAATGAAATAAACATACGAAATTCTGCTGTTCGAGGAATACATTTTTTTAATACAAAAAATAAATTAATGATTCCAACCATACTACTTATTATGATTATGATCGTTTTCCAAAAAAAAATTTTTTGATCCCTTTTTTATCACTTTTCTTCACGAACATCTTCATCTTTTTTTATATCTGGTTTCATAAATTATGAAAAATGTAATAGATTTAATACTCTTTGTATTAAATTTTATGGTATTTAAAAAAATTGGTTTTTTATGTTATAAAATAAATTAATACATTTTTCGCTTTACAACCAACAATCTGGTTTTAGCTTCCAACAACAGTCTTCTGTTGTTAGTTTCTTAATTTGTGACTTTTACGGTGTATGTACGACCAACGGCAAGCGGCAAATACAACATACATCTCTGTGTTAAAATTCAGATTAGAAAAATAACCGAAAACACAAAACATCATTTACATTTTATCATTTACACCACAGAGTCGTATTATGAGTCACAGAGTCACAGAGTCATGTTATGTTATATTATTAAAAAATTTGCTATAAAACAAAAGCAAATAAAAATTATTCATAAATTTTATATATGATTTCTTACTTTGATATTTTTTTTTCAATTTGTCTCATTTTAATATTACTAGAAAATAGTTTGTGTTCACAAATTATTTGTAATATAAATCTACCTTTCATTATATATTCATATTCATTAATTTTGAATTATGTTATAATGAATTGCAAATACCCTAAAATCATTGAGAATAGAGTTTTCCTAATATATGTTGTAATTAATCAAAATAAAATTTGGAGGCGGCAATCAATATTTAGCGTTTTTTCTTAAAATTGTCTTTATGAAATAAATCCACCATCGGATTGCGATTAATTTTACTATTAATTTATTTAGGATACACCCAAGGATGTTAATATTATAGTTATTGTCAATTTATACTTCAAACAAAGTAGTGACTTAATTCCATAAGTGTGTATAGATACGTATTATATATATAACGCATGCATATTGAATTTCAACAATCGGAGCGTAGGTAATTCCTAAAACAAAGATAAGAGTATTTCATTTTAATATCTGGTTTTTTTTTCGTTTACCGTTTCTGATATACACTAATTTAAAGTAGCATAATACTCAACTTTGTTCTTTGGGAAATCTCCAGGGGTCTCAATCTCAACTTTGTGCTTTGGGAGGTCGCTCCAAATTAATCTATATTGTGAGCACTTTGGCAAACGAAATTAAAACAGAATAAAAACAAACACACGATTTAACATCTCGAATAATTTAAAATATATAAATACATTTTCCCCTTTACAACCAACAACAGCGGTTTTAGCGTCCAACAACAGCGTTCTGTTATTGGTTTCTTAATTTGTGGCTTTAACGGTTTTGGTAATTAGCCGTACAACCAACCGCAAGGGGAAAATACATCTCTGTGTTAAAATTCATATTGGAAGAAAGCCCCATGTGCATTCTACACATTTTTAAATAATATAAATTTCATATATTTGACTTATTTTATATACACTTATATATTTTGTGAATTCTGCACATATTTGAATATGCAGTTTTTATATTTTTTATATATATTTTGTATATCTATATATATATATCCGGTCAATTATTGATATAATTGATTAATTTGCACTTATTATTTGATTTATTACATTTTTATATAAGTTATATTGTTTAGTAAGTAAGATTTTTTGCATAATTACCTGGATTATATTAATAAAGACAATAGGCTTGGGTCGGTCGCGAACGACCTGTACATTTCGAACGAATCAGGCATGTGACTCAAAAGACCCGAGTCAGTTATTTAATATTATACCGGTCATGTGATACCGAGTCACCAAGTTGTTTCGCTTTACTTTACATTTGTATATACCATTATATACTATACGATCATAGATAGGCGTCAATGTACACTTTTAATACTGTCGCAGTTTTGCAATATTATATATATAGAGAAAAATTATAAATAAAGTATAAACTAAGAATCATCATAGTCATGATCATCAAATCATTTATGTCTTTTACTATTGTATATTTGTTTTGTTTATAGCCTTTATTTGTATTTTTGTATTTCTGTTTTTTTGTGTTTTTTTTTGTATATAGAATAGTAATATATGCGTATTAGTTTATCAATATTATATGATTAACATATATTATAGACAAAACGTATATATTATTTTATTTTCACGCGTTTCGTATGTTGTTCGTTTGGTATGACCCGTATGTTTGGTATGACCCGTATGTTTGGTATGACTCGTGTGTTTGGTATGAGACGTCGGTTTGGTATGTTCAGCATATCTCGTTTGTTTGGTAGATTTGCGTTGTCTGTGTCTTTTGGTTATATTGGCCGTATGTTGGATAATATTCTTGCTTTTGAAATTGTGTATTTTTTTGTATATAATCATATAATAATATATAATATATAAATATATATATCGCTTACAACCAACGATTGGTTTTAGCGTCCAACAACAGCCTTCTGTTGGTAGTTTCATAATTTGTTGTTTTTACGGTATAGGTAATATTAATTTCAACATACATTTCGACCGATTAAATCAAAAGACCCAAACATACCACACAAACGAGTCTTTTTTATGAGTCCTTAAAGAACATCAAACGAGATGACCTGAGTCAGTGAAATGAACGGCTTTGCCCAACACTAAAAGACAATGTTTGACAAGTATACGTTCAAAGTGTTAAGTTATTAATTAGGTTTAAAGATTCCAAAGAACCACTTTAAATTAAACTGTAAAAACTCTAATAACTTTAATAACAGTAATTTAACTTATCTATCAGGAAGGAATCTACAGATTCACTGGTAGGTATAGTAAATTATTCACCGCATATGACAGTGTTATTAGAGAGAAATTATTGCGCACAATGAAGGAATTGGTTTCCCCCAAAAAATTGATAGCCATGTCAAAATTAACACTGACGGGGACGCAAGTTACATTTCAAATACAAATAAGGGGTATCAAGCATTTGAAACCATTAACAGAGTTCGGCGAGGGGATCCTTTAGCTACATTATTTTTCAACGTGATATTAGAAAAATGCATAAGGAGGACGACCATTTACACCAACAGCACAACGTTTACCTCATCTACTCAATTACTCGGCTATGCCATTGACATAGTGGGTAGAAATATGGGTGCCGTTAAAGAAGCGTCCTTACTGTTTCGGAAATGGGATTAAAGGTAAATGAGGACAAAACCAAGTATATGATCGCACCAACGTATAGTAGGTGTATGGCACAACATCAAAGCGTATCAATTGGTCAGAATAAATATGAAACGGCGGACAGGTTTACTTACCTTGGGAGCAGCATACACAGTGAAAATGATATAGCTGAGGAAGTTTAATCTCGGATCGCTTCAGGAAACAAGGTTTTTTACGAGTTGCGAAAGATGTTCTTCTCGAAGACATGGAGTAAAAAGGTGAAATTAAAGTTATATCTAACACTGTTTGGACCAATTTTCGGTTCTGAAATGTCGTAAATGACACAGGCTAACAAACGGCGTCTTGGTGGGTTCGAGAAGAAAATACTGCGCCTCATCTTTGGACCGACGGTCATATAGGGACCGAAAGGGGGATGTGGTGTAGGCGATACGACCATGAAGTTTGTATGGCGAACCCGACATTGTTTATCAAGATTGGTCACTTGAGGTGGTTTGTGGTGCGTATGGATCGCGATCGAATACCGTTAAAAATGCTGGAAAAGGGCTGGTAAAATGCTGGACAGCAAGCCAGGGGGATCAAGGGATTGGAAGTCGGTGGGGCAAGTGGGAAGATGAAGTTGAAGGGGACCTTCGGCCGCTCATTGGTTCCGGCTGGCGGACGTTATCGGTGAATAAGCCAGGATGGAGAAGGCTGTTGATGGACGCCAAAACCAATTGAAGATTGTATGGGCGTGCAAGTAAGTAAGTATAATCTTGCGGTATAAATTTGTGAACTGACTTATTTACCCTCTGTGTATATCTGTTTATGATAAACATCATATTATACCTTTTCGTTCAGTCAAAGTGTGTGTACATGTTATATTTTTATTTATATGTGCATAAAATACTACCGAGAAAATAAAATGTGTATCATAAGAAATTTATGTCAATTACTAATCAGAAACAATAACACCTCACACATAAAACAATAAAAGTGTGTGACTGTGCCTAAATGAAAAAAAAAATTATTTGTTGTAGAACAATTTCGTTTTGGTATGTATGTGTTTCTGTAGTTTTTATGTATATATGCGCGAATATATGGATTGATGCTGTATATAAATAAATATATTTTTTTTTTGTTTCATCTAAAATTCATTTTAACCTGCTATATTCGTATTCAATTTACATATGCTATGTTGTAAATCGATAATGTTTTACTATACGTTTTAACCCTCTTTGTAAATATAATATGTGTGTGTGTGCATATATTGAATAATAAACGTCCGCGCTTGCGTTTATTTCCACCCCAAAAAGTTATCCAAGTGGCATATATACAGTAGCAGCGGTATGAATTGCATGGTAGAGTAATTTTAATAATTCGGTCTGGTATCTTAAATGACTAAAATGTAATTTATTAATTTTTTGTAATATGGTAAAGTGAGTTATAAATAGAACTCAATTTTGTCGATTATCGTTTAGAAAATAAAAAAAGGCGTATTAATGCAATATACCTAAAAATGCCCATCAACCTACGAACATAACTCACCGAACCGCATAAACCATTTGCTCATCTTCGAACTTGAACTAATTGTTTTTGATGATTAGTTAAGAATTACTTAAATCATCGGAAGGGTGAGAGAATTTATTTTGTCCCAAAACTCCATAGCCACCCCCCCCCCTCCTTCCTCTAAACCTTCTCTACCAAGTCTTTAACAAAGGTAATCGCTATACGCTATGTACCAATTATTCGTTTGGCGATTCATCCCAAGAATGCCATTTTGATCATAAGATAAGAAAAAGTTTTTTTAATTTTTTTAAAGTGTCTCCATCGTGCAATTCATAACGTGAATACTGTATATATATACAAGTGAAACTACTGCCCGTAGATTTGATACCTTCATTTTCATTTATCGCCGTTGCCAGTTATTGCATATTTTCTTTTCAAACAGTACAAATATTTAGTGATTTACTATAAAGGTACATAATAAAATAGTGTTTCATTGGCTATATAATAATAATTTTAAAAAAGAGGTTAACACATTTCTATCTAATTATTATTAAATAATTATAATATTAAAAGTTATTAAATTTAGTTTTTATATAGTTTTAAATAGTTCACATCTAATTTATGTTGTAAAAACGATAATTATTTTGCTAAAAAATAAGGAAATATAGTTTCATTGTACATGTTAAATGTTTGTGTATAAATCAAAATCAATAGTATCTTATGATTTTATTTTTACATTGGGTTGTTTCCATTTTTTTTTTTATCTATGATTTATGAATCCTTAAAAAAATAATTGATAATCAAAGCATTTACAAAATAATTAAATTTATGTGAACATTGTAAAATTATGTTGCAAATATCCAAATAGGGAAAATAAGCTAGTTATTCTTTTCTGCATTTAATTAAAATTATATTGAAATACTCTTTTTTATTTCGACAGGTCGCATTTATTCATTGATTCCGAGCATATAATTAACATAAAAACTCAAACCCTTATATACATTAAAAATGTGTGGACCAGATTGTTATGAAGTGGGGCCACCACCGAATAATATTTTATCAATGCCACCACCACCATTACCATCATTTTTATTACCACAAAGTACCATTGTTACTTTGCCGACAAATGAAACCCAACCATGTTTTGCCGCATTTGTTTGCGATCAGGCACCCGGACCTCGTGAACAATTAGGAATTGAATATATAAATATACCGGAAAAGGGTAAACACATTTTGGTACAAAATAGGTTATAATTATAATTTGTTTAAATAAATTAACAACAATGTTTCAATTGCATTAGGTTTAAATGAATGGTTACCCATATTGATTTTATCATGCATAGGGGTTTTACTAATAGGCACATTACTTGCAATTATTGTATTAAAATGTCGAGAGTAAATATTTGCATTAACATTTTTTTTTTGTTAATTACAACTTTTAATTTCAGTACATATTAAGATTTGTTTGTTTGTTTGTTACTGTTCAGTTCGTTTAAAAACTATGGTTATCAAGATCCATCAATGATTAAACAACTACCACCACAACGTCAATCAATGTGTGGCGGTAGTGGGGGAGGTGGTGGCGTTGGTGCTGGTTCCGGCAATGATGATGTTGAAGATTCAACTCAACATGTTCAACACACCCCCATTAAATCACATCATAAATTTTTAAATGGCGGTACCACATTATTATATCCAACATCATGTAATGGTACAATGACCCAAAATACACAAAATGCTATGATGATTCAACAACAATTGGCAAATGACAGTCGTATGCTATGGGCTACATTAACACCCCAAGGTACCCGACATTATATTACGGATAAATATTCAAATCCAGATGATCACTATGAAATTATCGACTATGTAAATAGTAAACAAATACGTCCCGATACAGCAACAAATAAACGTACACCAATTAAGGTAAGAAAAAAATTTTATTTTATAATATATTTGGGTATCCTGCAAATAGTTAAATATTTCCGTATTCATACGCATGCAGTCATTTGATAATAATGGATTCATTGATTACGATTATGAAGATCCAACGCCACTAATTGATTCATACAATACCGATGACATGGATTCGGGCTATCAAGAACCACATGAAATTTTGGGTGGTACATTATCGAGATGTTCACCAAGACCATTTGTATCATCACCTACACGTATTGAAAATCCAAATATACCACCGCTTAATATGCATCCACATTCACACCAACGTAACGGTACTATGAATAATAAAAAAGCTACATTAAGTCGTCGTATTAGCGATACATCATCTTTTGGTTCTTAAATAAAATCGACTTCTTATTGCATATGCTTTTTCTTTTAATCTTTTAAAAATGATAATAATATGTAATTTAATTTTAATTCAGCAATAATATTAGTAATTTATTGTTTATTAGACCCGATAAAATGCAATAGCTTTCCTATTCAAAAAGACGTTGGAAAACACTATGGAAGCCTTGGATTCCAATGTATTTTAATGTATAACAAAAAAATAATGGCGAATCGAACGGTATTATAGAAATATCTATTTTTTCCCCCATTGTAAATCCCATCGATTTTCGGTATAGGATAAGTCATAGAATTTTTCTACATTTTTTCCATTGGAAATTACTATGGCAATGTTTCCCATTATAAATCCAACAGATTTTACGTAGCAAAATGTATAGAATTCCTTACCTTTTCCATTAGTAATTACTATGGAAATGTTTGTGTTTATTTCAATTGAGAAATATATCGGATGTAGATCGAAAAATGGGAGAAAAGGGCCACTTTCCATAGGTAATTTTGTTGGGTTTCTGATGGAGTTCTAGTTGATATAATGTATAAATATTTTCTTTACATTATCATGGAATTCCGTACAAAATTAAAATTACTTGGTCAATATGGTTTATTTCAAACCATGAAACCATAATACTCTAACTATCTCATACATAGAAATAATTTTATTATAATTAATTTCTGAATGTTAATCTTTTGAATGATTAAGAAAGCAGTCAAATTTGAGTTAAACGCGTTCAAATAGTTTTTTTAATTAATTAAAAATACGAATTAAAAAAATAAATAAATAATGCTTACTGAATTGATTAAATTTGAATGTTAATGAATTTGAAAATACAATAAAATATTTATTTTATTTGCCCATAAATTAATTAATTTATGTATATCTAATAATCTGCAGTATTTTTATAAGTATCTATATATATATATATATATAAATAATTATCATTTCAATAAAAGTTTTTATCTTATGCTGAAATTTTTTCATCGATGTTCTACAACGGTGTGGTGAAGTCCCATACAATTAGTTATTGTAATAACTTAACAGTAATAACTTTATTTGTTATTGTAATAACAACAAATTGTATGGGACTTCACCACACCGTTGTAGAACATCGATGAAAAAATTTCAGAATTAATCAAACATATATATTTATGCATTATTATATATTAATTAATTATGCACAATAGTTTAATTTGTAGAATATTACATAAATATGATGACATTCCAAATATAACTATAAATATTAACCATTAGACTATATGAATGCTTACAAAATCTATAAATCATTCAGAAGTGCTAAACTGCTTTAATTATACCAGTATAGCGGTCAATAATATTGCCTCGTATAATATATAGAATATATCCATCTATATTCTATATATAATTATTTCATTACAATGGTTGTGAAATTAATACCCTTTTTAATTTAAAATATAAATACATAAAATTATATCCTCAGACCTCAGAGAATAAATTCTGAGTAATTTAAATTTTCTATAATTTATTTATAAATACGTAATATATTAAATAAATTACATTTCTTGTTATATAACAAAATAAAAGCGCTTAAGCCTTCATTCACACACACCTAATGTTTTTCGTTTCGTTGTAATGTTGTTTTCCTAAATTGTTGTTGTTTTTCTAATAAATTTTGATTACAACCAAAAAATTTGAATTTATTATTTATTCGATTTTTTTTTCTCACAATTCTTTTTTAATGGCTACACAAACTGACGGACGCTACGGTTCATTTTATATAGAAATAATGTATTTACTATGTTTGTAAAATACCGAAGACCATAACGGTCCGTTTTTTCTATTTCTATCCGTCTTTTAGCTTACGTTTCGTGGACGTTGTAGATGAATCCTTGTAAATTTAATTTTTTATTTGTGTGCATGTGAGTAAAAAAGTTGTTGAGAAAAATATTTCATTGCAAACAGTGCAAAAAAATTTTTGTTTGGTTGTAAATTTTTTTTTTTTTTTGGCTTTCGGGATTTCTTTTCATTAGCGAACTCCCATTTCGGCCATAGTGTTGAAATTTTATTCAACGATTGTTGTATGATAATTATGATATTTAATTTTTATATTTTTATTTTTATTTTCACTATTTTTTTAATTTTAATTTTTATTTAAAATTCTACGCACGAGTTAACCACATTAGGGCTAAACTAATGCTTTTTATGAAATGCCGACGGCAGACGACGGCAAATGTCAAGTTGAAAATACATGCATTTCAATGTAGGTGCTCTTTATGAAAATTGGACGGCGGACATGTCGACGGCTGACGGCGGACATGTCGACGGCTGACGGCGGACATTGATATTTTTTCTTCTATTGCCGTCGGCTGACCGTCGTTCAAACTTCATTTTTCATTTTATTTACATTTTATTTAATTTTTATGATTTAATTTCATAATAATAAAATATCCAGTTAATTTACAAACTAATAAAAAATGGAATTATTTAACGGCAATTGGTATGTATTATTAAATTTCGATTTTTTTATCCAGGCAAAATAAATTTCAGAAAAAGCACATTTTTTTTATATATCACATATATCACATATGTATTCATAGAAATATATTGGCTTAAGCCTCGATTTCTATGAAAATATTTTATATATCAAAATATGATATATGTGAATTGGTGTTAAATAATTCCATTTTTTATTAGTTTGTAAATTAACTGGATATTTTATTATTATGAAATTAAATCATAAAAATTAAATAAAATGTAAATAAAATGAAAAATGAAGTTTGGACGACGGTCAGCAACGGTCAGACGGCAATAGAAGAAAAAATATCAATGTCCGCCGTCAGCCGTCGACATGTCCGCCGTCCAATATTCATAAAAAGCACCTACATTGAAATGCATGTATTTTCAATTTGACATTTGCCGTCGTCTGCCGTCGGCATTTCATAAAAAGCATTACTTTAATCGCGGAGGTCAGCTCAACCCAAGTGCAATGGTAAAGCCCCACTGGTTGTAAATTTCAATTTTAACCACCTCTATACAAACATAACCGTTGTATTTTTTTTATACTGTCTGTGAAAGCAAAACAACAACAAAATCCAAGTCAAAATTTACAACGATCGATTTACAACATTACAGCGTGCACGAAACGTAAGCTTACTCTCCAACCATTCGCTCATTATTTGTTTCGGTAAAAATCGGAAGAGAATAGAAATGTTTCTATTTTTCATCCGTTTTTTAACATAATATAGTTTTTTTTCAGAAAATTATTTTTATTATTATTAGCATTATTGTGTTGATTTTGTGTATTTTTATACAAAAAAATAACAAAAATATTTTATTATAATTTAGATAAAGAAATAAATATATATATTAAATAATTAATTTGTTTACAGGATCATTATATATTATTTAAACAAAATTGTATGTAATTAATAAAAAAATGTATGAACTTAATTAAAAATGAATACATGCAAAAACGGACCGTAGCGTTCCTCGGTGAGTGTAGCCCCTTTAAATGCTCACTTGATTTTTGTTGTTGTTATATCTTGTTGTATTTACCAAATTGGTAACATTAAGAGTGATAAATACAATCACATGTGTGCCTTTTAAAAACTTATGCACATGTAAAAAATAGAAAAACAATCAAATAGAAAACATTAGCTGTGAATGTGGGCTAATTTTACATGAAAAAATTAAGAAAATATATAGCGCGAAATTAACACCTTTCATATATTTTCCTGTAAATTATATAATTATTAGTAGATTCATTTTTTTATATAGATTTTTAAGCATTAATAAAAATAATTACCAAACCTAAGAAGCAATATTACAATTACATTATATATAAAAAATATAAAATTAACTTATATAATTATTATTTTATTTTTAAAAACATTTTTAATCAAATAATAAATTTAACCTTATAAATTAAGCAGATATACGTTTGATTTTTCTATATAGGATTCATGAGTTTTAATGGTTCTCTTGCATCCACTTCCCAGGAATTATTAGATATATACAAATCAAAGGAATTATTATAGAGATATCCCATTCTGTTTCTAACCGATTGGCACGCAATTTTGAATCTGGAGATATGATGACAAATGGAAACAATTTTATATATTGGCAATTTTTTTCTAATCCGACTGCGTCCACCCACTCAACGGTGTTTTTAGAAAATAAAAATTTCCTTTGGATATCACAATACAAATATTTCATTAAAAATAACACATAATGGTTCTATTTTCATTTTTATATATACATAATTTTAGCATCAACCTTTTGTAACGCAATCACGAAATTTAATATATTATTAAAATATGTATAACGAATTTAAATTAAATAAATATGTAATTAATTTAATAAAAACCTGTATGATGGAAAGAGTTAAAATTAAAACCTTATAGAACCGTGATTCTTAGTTCATCGCCCTCACATGTTAATTACACCATCACGAGGAGGCAACCGGGTAATGCCTCGCAGAATGCAGCATAGTAAATCAGTAGACCGCATTCAATGCAATCGAATGAACGGAAAGAAATGTTCAACAGTAAATAGATGATATGGTGTATGATATGAGGTGCACGCTTATTGCGTTGGAGTTAAGGTGCACGAAGAAATCGATTCTGTCTAAGAAGGTACGTCCCTTAGGGTTGGGGTACTGGAACTGTACACCGCAAATTTTTAGATTTAAATTTAAATTTTATTAATATATTCAGTCTAATTTAGTCTTATATTTCTTATAATTAGATTTAAAACTCAATTTTGCGTATCGTAAATCATGCTAGACCCCCTGCACCAGCGTTTTGATGGTGCGTATTTGATGGTGTAGTTAAAAAAACACCAAACTAAAATTTGTGGGTTCGTGGCATGGTATAAAGACTATAGGTATGCTCGATATTTGTTGATGTTCGCCATTTTTCCCTTTTCTGACGTCACTCTGGATTTTTTGTTTCATTGCGCTTATGTTTATTATGGTTTATTACTCATTGAAAAACGTCAAAATGACGTCATTCAGGGTTGTATATCAGCTGTCAAGCATACCTATAGTCTTTATACCATGGGTTCGTGGTTTCGAATCCTACAGAAAAAATAAATCTAATAGTTGATTATAATTTGAAATTCCATTTCTAACTTGACTAATAAATATATAAATAATTAGATTTCTTTAATTTAACTTATTTATGATTTGAATGTTACAATTATAATAAAAATCCTTATCTTCATACAAAAAAAAACAAACCTAGAATTCAAAACCATATGTTAAAAAATTTAATATCAAAAGCAAAATACAATTACAAAAATGTTCACTTCTGTTGTTTTTCATTATCGGATATTTCTTTTTTTATGTTTGTTGATGTTACTTTTTGCGATTTATTTTTAATCGAATTAAAATATTGCAATCGTTCAATTCGACCTTTTCGACTTGCCTCTACGTAATTAATAATACCATTCCGTATCGATATATACGATTTAGAATTTTGTATTTTAATACAATACCATCGTATTGTGCATGATAATTGTTTTAAATTATTGAAAATATTTTGTAGAAATGGATTTTCAATTAAAATTTTTTGTATATTCTTAGATTTCCATTGAATATATTGAATTTGTTGCCGCACGATATTCATATAAATGCCGTAACGCATTTTTATTGATTCCGGTATCATAGTATTCATAATGGACAATGATGATTGAACATCATTATTGTGTTTTGAATTGTGTAATTTACCATTTTCCATTTTTACTATTGTTTTACAATGATCATCTAAACGTTTCACAGCATTTGACCATTTTTGATTCATTTTTTGTAATATTTTCTTATATAACCATCGGTCCGGGTCATATTTATTATTATTGTTATTGTAATTGTTTGATTGATTTGGTGTTTTGAATTTTTCCAAATTTTCAGAAAGATTTTTTTTTGTATATAGATTATTTGAATGCAATTTATTTAATGTTGCAACGCTATTGAATGTTTTCATTTGATTAAGTAAATGTATTTGGTTGGGTTTCATTAATTGAAACATTTTAATTTATTTAATTTTGACTTTGTATGAATAATTTAAAGATTTAGAAAATATATAAAATAATATCAAAACAATTATATGAAAAGTTCTGAAATATTTATATTCATACTGAACTTTTAAATTATTACTACGATTAGATATTTTTTATTGTTTTTAATTTGAACTATTTTATTTTTGTTAGGTTATATGGTTGTACCCTAAATAGTATAAATGGTGGAAGCTTGCTATAATTGCCCCAATATACAAGAAGGGAGACTGGATGGAGTGTTCCAACTCTCGAGGAATTTCGCTGCTGAATGCAACATATAAGGTACTCGCTTATGTGTTGCACAAGAGCCTTTTACCATATGCAGGGAAAGTCATTGGTGAATATCAATGTATATTCCGTAATGCTCGCTCAACAACCGATCAACTGCTTGTCATACGACAGATAATGGAAAAGGGAGTTCAACGTAAAAACACATCACCTGTTTGTTGACTTTAAAGCCGCATACGACAGTGATATGGCGCACAATGGTTTCCCACAAAAAAATGCTAGCCATGTCTTTTAACACTGACGCAAGTTACATCTCAGGTACAAATAAGGGGTATCAAATCAGATGCATTTGAAACCATTGACGGAGTTCGGCAAGGGGACCCTTTGCCTACATTATTTTTCAACGTGATATTGGTAAAATGTATAAGGAGGACGACCATTAACACCAACAGCACAAACGTTTACCTCATGTTGATTCAATTGAACAATTACTCGGCTTGCCGATAACATTGACGTAGTAGATAGCAATATGGGTTCCGTTAAAGAAGCGCTCTTACTGTTGGAATGTGAAGCTTCGGAAATGGGATTAAGGGTAAATGAGGAGAAACCAAGTATATCATCGCACCAACGAATAGTAGGTATATGGCACAACATCAAAGCGTATCAATTAATCAGAATAAATATGATACGTTCGACGGGTTTACTTACCTTGGAAGCAGCATAAACAGTGAAAATGATATAGCTGAGGAAGTTTAATCTCGGATCGCTACGGGAAACAAGGCCTTTTACGGTTTGCGAAAGATGTTCTTCTCCAAGACATTAAGTAAAATACTGAAATTAAAGTTATATCAAACACTGTTTCGACCAATTGTCACCTACGGTTCTAAAACGTGGTACATGACACAGGCTAACGTGGGTTCGTCTTGGTGGGTTCGAAAAAAAAATACTGTGCCTCATCTTTGGACCGACAAAGGAAAGAGGACGGTGGCGTAGGCGATACGACCATGAAGTTTATAAATTGTATGGCGAACCCGACATTCTTCGGTTTATCAAGATTGGCGGTGAATAGGCCCGGCTGAAGAAGGCTGTTGATGGATGCCAAAACCAATTGTAGGTCCATGAAAGTAAAGTAAGTATATATAATTTTTATAATTCTATAATTGGAAATAATAATTTAATGGTCAATTGAGATTCCATCCAAATAATGTTTATTAGATCATTGAAAATGGAACTGAAAACTTAACATCAAGTGGCTCGATTCATTTGAAAGGTTTTTCGGTACCGGTGTAGCATGTGATCTGGCAGGGGAAGTATCTATTTTTCTTTTTATCTTTTTTTTTTATTTTTACTTTCGATTTGTAAATCTGGTATATATTTACCCTTTTTGAATTTTTTTTAGTGCTGAATATTGTCTTGGATAGAAAATTCGCTTTAGAAAATTATTTTAATAAAAAAAGAATTTTCTTCGCTCATATGAGAACATCAATGTTTTCAGTTTTTTCCAATTATGTTGTTTTTATCATCATTTTTGATGGTAGGGGAAATTTATCTGAGATAACTTTTTTTTTGTGAATTTTAGGAGGAAAAACGAATTTTCCTTTTAAAAATTATTTCTAATCGAATGCTAAAACTAATACATAATTAAATAAAATACATTTTTAAAAGGAAAATCCTTTTTCCTCATAAAATTCACAAAAAACAAAAGTTATCTCAGATAAATTTCCCCTACCAGATCACACGTTGTACCAGTACCATTTTTACAATATATGCAAATTGCATCATTTTTACATGAATCTATTGTGTGTTGCGTATCTCCACAATTTGTTCAGATGTGTTTTCCTTTACAGAATTTGTGTAAGTGTCCATATCTTGCGCATTTTTTGCATATTTTTATTGGTGTTATATATTTCTTAACTATTTTATTTGTTCCATACTTTGTGGTAATATTTCTGATTGAAATCTTATTTTTACTGTTGTTGTTAGTGCGTAAGTTTTTTGTTCTTGGTTGTTTTTATTTATTCTAAATATTGCTTGAATTTTCTCTGTGGTTTTAGTGTTATTTATTATTTTTTCTTCCGTAAGATTGTTGTATATATTGTAGATTATGACTATCGTTTGAATATTTTTTTTTGGAATGTGCGCAATATAATCACTTAAGTGATTGTTTATTTTGCTTGGCAGATTGTTAGCTTGTTATATGTCGGTGAGCATTACTATTACTCTATTATCATTAATTTTTTTAATATATATAATTGTATGTTATCTATTTTGAAGTTGTATAATATTTTTCCTATTCTTAAATCACTTATTGTTTTTTGTTTATTTATCTTGTCTATTATTCTTTTGTATGGTCCGCTAAATTCGTTAGGGTATTTATTCATATTGAAGTTGA
Organism: Dilophus febrilis; assembly: GCA_958336335.1. Lineage (NCBI taxonomy): Eukaryota > Metazoa > Arthropoda > Insecta > Diptera > Bibionidae > Dilophus > Dilophus febrilis. Next base: position 15,401,761 of record OY284468.1, on the reverse strand, counting down.
TTTTTGATTATTGTATATTTTTTTTTGTATAGCGTTTTTTCGTTTTCGAGGTCGTTTTCGATTTTTCTAGGTTTTTATAGTTTTGTTTAACTTATTATGTAAATTTTTTTACTGTTAGTCCCGTTATTTTAAATTTGTGTTTAACCGTATTTGATCACTTATTTTAATTTCTTTTATTTAATTATATTTTTATAAACCTTTAAATAATTTTCAATTATGATTGATCAATTTGAAACGGATTAAAAAAAACTATTAAATAGGTTTGTTTGTGTACTTTTCTGGTAAAAAATGTATTGGTAAAAACTTGAAAAAACTTTATTACCCCCACTCCCAAAAATTAAAAAAGTAAAAAAACACTTTTTGAGTAAAAACTTTATTTACACTACAAAAACAAAACAAAATTATAAAAAAATAAAAAAAAACATATATTTCTCATAATAAAGTTTTTGAACACAAAAAATTTTTCGGTCTATTTTGGGGAAAAACTTTAGTGGGGGAAATGTAATTTTTTTACCAGAAAAAGGTAAAAAACACTTTTGGGTAAAAACTTTATAAAGTTTTTGCGTAAACAAACACAGCTAATAAGTTAGTTTTTTTTTAGTCCGTGCACATTTATGTTGTGTTCGGTATCTACGATCTGATCAATCAGACTGCTCTAAATTCAGATTTATCGTTCGTTATCTTATTTTTAGATTGATCAGACTAATATAAATGCGTTCGTTATCTCCAGTCAGACTGATCTAAATAATCTGAAATTTTTTCAGTATTTCAGATTGCACTCAATATCATTAACTCAAAAAAGAATAAATTTCATAAAATGACAAATAGAGAGATATCTTTGTTCTTTGTTTTTATGTATATGTACAATGAAAATTGTGAAAATTTACCGTGGGTAAAAATAGAAATAAATAAGAAAAGTTAAATCAATGTTATTTATATGGTGCGGTTCTCATTGATTTACATAAAAATAAAAATAAGAAAAGTTTGTTAACTTTTAACTTTTTCGTAGGGATCAGAAGAGTGATGAAAGCGTGGATGAGGATGATTAAGGTTGAAGGGGTGTATGTGGTGAAAGTTCAAACGGGGCAGGGGGAAGTGGTGATGATTCCGATGTATTTGAGGCAAGAGCAATGGGAGAGCGATGTGGGTGTTGTGGAATTGTTAGGTATTTTATGACATGTAGTAATTTATATATAACACTTGGTATTTCGCTGTATGAAATAGTCACAGTTTGACGAATTTATTATAAAATAAAAACTATTATATTTATATAAATAAAAACTATTATATTTATCTGTTTTATAATTATCGACTGTTGTCGAGAAGAATACTTTTATATCTGTCACAATTTATTCAATTTATATATGATTTTATAATTCAACTAATAAATTTCTAGAATTAGAACAGTAAATTTAATATCTATATAATAAATAATATATAATAACAATAACATCCCCCGTAACATCGCACTATTCAATAGATGTATACGTGAACTGTTATTATGTGTGAAATATTACAGGGTGATATGACATTATCTCAACACCTCCCCCTTTAAAATAAACAAAAATTCTTCCTTTGTATTAGGTATATTCAATTAATACAAAAAGGAATATTTTTTGTTTTTAATACTAAATTTCATTAATAGAATTTTATCTTTAACATGTACAATTGTAATGAATCATTCCATAATTTCAAAATGTAAATCCTTAAGATACATAATAAGGTATCAATAAATTTTTATGATATTTCTTAATATTTCTTCCAATTTGAAGACTAACATTTTCACTTGAATCGACATCTACAATCAGGAACGGACCCTTATAGATTGGAGTAAGTTTTCGATGCTTCCGTGGAATATCTTCTAATAATGCAAAATTGCCAATATCGAATTGTTTTGGTCTAATTGATTGGTCATGATGAGTCTTAGCCTTTGTTTTGGATTTTATTAAATTATCGCGCGCCAAAACATAGCCATTTTGTAGTTTATATTTAAGATCTATTACATAGTCCTCATAATTATAAATAGGATCAGGTGATTTAGTTATTGCAGTTGGCAAAGATGGTAAAAATCCAAATAAAGTTTCGAAAGGTGTCAAGTCGGTTGCAGAATGTGGAGTAGTGTTATAGCAAAAACATGCATAATCAACCCAAGAATCCCAATTTGTTGGATCACTGTGAGCAAAACTACGCAAATAATCTCCTAAAGTTCGATGAAAGCGTTATATTGAACCGTTGGATTGTGGGTGGTAAGGTTTGTAATTTGGTTATGCGCAATAATTTACACATCCTTTTGAATATATCGGAAAGAAAATTAGTTCCCTGATCAGAAAGAACAGATTCAGGTGTTCCAAATATGCAAATAATTTCTTTCTGCCTCCCGATTTGGAATGGGTACGCACTGAACGAATTTACTTAAGTCGTCCTGAAATGACAATATATAGTTATTTCCCCCCTCGGTTTCAGGCAAAGGACCCACAATGTCCAAAAATACTTTCTGAAATGGTCGAATGGAAGTTGTTGTAATTTTTAATGGCATTTTGGTACGGATACGTACCTTGTTCTTCTGACAAATGGCACATGATCGAATGTATTCTCTAATACTTGGAATCATTTTTGGCCAATGATATAAACGACGGATACGACGAAGTGTTCTTGCGACACCCGGATGACCCCCAATTGGTGTGTTATGAAACTCATGTAAAACCTTATTTATTTGAATTGGGTCGCATATTTCGGCGATCTTTGTTAATGGAGCGAGATTGATCGATGCATTTTTAGAAGGAATTTCATTATTTAAATCCGATGAATTCAAGTTTGCCCCCGAGGCAGACGTTTTACTTGACTGTGCCCGTGTTAATACATTTATATTAGCAATGGAAACGCGACTTAGCGCATCAGCATTTGTATTTAATTTTCCCGCTTTGTGAATAATTTCGAAATCATATTCCTCTAATTTGATTCTCCAACGCATTATTCTGGAAGAAGGGTCCTTAATATTAAAAATCCACACCAACGGTTTATGATCCGTAACAATGGTAAATTTGCGTCCATAAATATAGGGTCTAAAATGTTTTACTGCCCAAACAACAGCCAAAGCCTCCTTCTCAATAGTAGAGTAATTCAATTCGGCTTTATTCAAAGATCTACTCGCGTACGCGATTGGTAAATCCGACTGATTTGAATCCATTCTTTGAGATAAAACGGCTCCCAACGCGATGTTGCTTGCATCAGTGGTTAAATAAAAATGATGATCGAAATTCGGGTATTGTAATATGGGTGGTTGCGTAATGGACCTTTTCAAACTAACAAATGCCTCATCACAAAATGCATCCCACATGAAACGGACATCCTTCCGCAATAACTTGTTTAGAGGTAATACGATTTTGGAGAAGTTGGGTATAAACTTACGATAATACCCCGCCAAACCAAGGAAAGATTTAACAGCTTTGATGTTAGAAGGTATCGGAAAGTTAACAATTGCATCAATTTTTGTGGAATCCGGATTAATACCATCCTCGGAAATAACATGACCCAAGTAGATGACCTCGCGTTGACAAAATTTACATTTTTCGGGTTGCAACTTTAAACCACAATTTCTTATTCGGTTCAGAATTTCTCTTAATCTTCGATTATGTTCCTCAAGACTGGCCCCGAAAACAACAATGTCGTCCAAATAAACAAAACAATACATGCCGACGAAACCCGTCAGGACCTTGTACATTAAACGCTGGAAGGTTGCAGGCGACCCTTTTAAACCCATGGGCATACGGTTAAATTCATAGTGTGCGTGGGGCGTACTGAATGCGGTTTTCTGTTTATCCTCATCGTCGATATCAATTTGATGAAACCCGCTGGCCAAATCGAGAACAGAAAAATACTTTGCATTACCCAAAGAATCATAGATACTAGTAATATCCGGCATTGGAAAGGCATCACCGATGGTTACAGAGTTGAGTTTCCTATAATCAGTAACCAAACGCCATTTCTTGTTACCATGTGAATCAGGCTTTTTAGGAACCACCAGAAGAGGAGCATTCCACGGACTGATACTGGGTTGAATTATATTATCATCCAACATTTTGGCAACTTGAGATTGAATTTCTCGCTTGTGGCATTCGGCCAACCTATATGGTCGTATATTAATTGGACCCTGTTCCGGGAGTGTTCTAATAGAATGCCGTATTAATTTAGTTGAAGACAGTTTGTCACCGTCAATTAGAAAAATATCGTTAAAATCACGGCAAATATCCGTAATAGATGTGGATTCCTCAGAATTTAAACCATTCAGATTTATCAGATCACGCAATGTTTCCATTCTACCGCAATAATATTTTCATGGAGCCCGTCACTGGAGGTATAGTATATATCATATTCGTTGGCATCCGCGAAGGGAATTTGTAGATCGTTAATTTCGACCAAATTTTCGGATGGATTCACCAACGTCAGATATACGAAATTATCCTGCGGTTGAACAAGTGCAGACATTACACCCACATCGGATTCAATGATATGAGAAAAACAAATTTGTAGATTGGGATTATTAATGGGACCATATTTTATATTGGATATAGCTCCCGGACCGATTGAAAACGAATTTGAACCAATTGAAATTGGCTTCGGATTGATTGAGATCCGATTCGAATCACCGATTGAGATGGGATTTGATTCACCGATTGAGATTGGATTTGGATCGATAGAAATCGACTCCTGGTTATAACAGAAATCCAATTCGGAGTTTTGCCCATGATAATAGAAATTTATACAACTCCTATCGTAATTTATTATTGCCTTAGTGGATTTAAAAAAATCCCCACCCAATATACCCCCAAAAGGAGAAGGGAACTCGGCACTTACAATACTAAATTTATGTTTATAAATAAGTTTATTAGAAAGTTCAAGGTGTAAAAAACAGTAACCCAAAGTAGATATTTTTTCCCTTGTAATACCCTTAAGCGTTACAGGATTATCTAAGAACATAATTGTATCGCTATGCAATGCATTGATTTTTACTAAACTTATTTGTGAACCAGTATCGATCAACATCGTTACAGGTAATTGGGTTTCCCGAACAGAAATGTGAATAGAACTATGAGAATTAATTGAATTAGTTTGATAATTATATATTTCATAACACCCCCCGGCTGTTGGGATGTTGGATTTATGCTCATTGTTAATAACGGATTTAGAATTTGGATTAGCATTTAAAAATTTAGAACGATTGGAACTCGTTGAATTAGTATGTTCCAAATTTAGGAACGGTTTTGAAAATCTCCGACACGAGTTGAACTGGTGCCGGGAATTTGCAAGTTTTTTGAAATAATCGACGAATCACGTACTTCACGACTTTTCTTATCGTTTGCTGCAATACGTTTATCACACTGTTCTATTTCATGGTTTCGCGCTTTACAATAACGACAAAAGAGTTTTAAATTTGCATCAATACTATGAATTTGTTTTGCTTTCAAAATGCCACAATCCTTAATAACATGATCGCTTGATTTGCAATATTTGCAAAAATTGTCAATATTATTATGTAGTCCTTGAGTAGGAAAATTCCCATGAGGACTACCAATATTTGTGTATCCCCTGGTAGGAAAAGTAGGAGAAGGATAATTTACATGCGGACTACTATTATTTGTGCCTCCCCATGTGACCTTCACCTCATCCAAATATTGCATCCTTGGATTTCGGTTTTGAAATCTTTCCTCTTCAATAGCGGCCTCTATAGCCGACGCTAAATTATTATACGATCTGGATTTAATTAAAAATTTGATTGGTTCCAGTAAGCCTTCCTGGAAACTACCCAGTGCCGACAGTTCATTCTGTTCACGCAAAGCACCGGCGACCACATCAGTTTTACCAATTGTCGAAGAAATGTTTAATTCAGTAAGCAATGCTTGAATTTTATTACCAAAAGTTTGAATATTTTCATATTTCGACTGACGTAAGAAATACATTTGAGATTGAATTGATTGAACTGGTCTGGACCGACAAGTATGTCTTTCGAAAGCAATCTTTAACTCTGGCCATGAATCGTAAGTATTATAACGTATAACATCATACGCCAAACCAGATAATTTAGTTTTTATCAGATTTAACAAAATGCCTCTGTCATTTGCATTATTTATTGGTGCATGAAATATTTCCACGCATTGTACGAACCTGTGAAATTCCCTTTGAACACCGCTGTATTCAGGAATTAATTGAATTGCATATTTGATATCAATTGCTGACCCCAGCGACGAAGGATTACTTGAATTAAACTTGGATGGACCCGGTTCCATAATGTCGTCAGGTGTATCAAATATAGAGGGACTATGATATGCAATAGGAGTACTTGGAAGTTCGAAATCTATGGACGTATTATCAATGTTTAACTTATTTTTAGATTCCCTTGAAGCCATATATTAGCTCGTGTAAATGATTCATACAAAAGCACATGGAAAAATAATTAAAATTCTTACTATATTGATAATGATTGCCACTATGCTGACGCATTCACGTATTGAATAAATACAATGCCTGGGAGATGTGCTACATAAATAAAAAATAAAATGGCATAAAAGAAAAAAAAATACAATATTAGATAGGCCACCATATAAATAAATGGTTAATAAAAAATAAAAATAATTGATACTATAATAATACAATAAAGTTGACAACTGTATGAAAATTAAAATTTTCGTCCCCAAAATTAATTAGTAAATATTTAATCTGCTGCCGCACATTAACTGCATCCATAAAGATTTATTCAGGTACAGCAATTTCCTTCCATTGACGGAAATTAATGTATAGAAGTAAAATAGCATATGATTGATGAAAAATAGATGAAAAATGTAATGTTGAAAATGTACTCGGAATTCCAAAATATGATGATATATAATTAATTACACAGAAAATTATTTTTCATCTCGAACGATCTCGAACATTTTTTTTGTTACGCCCCTTGTACGTATAAATGTGGAAAAAATGCTTTTGTCGATCCGTATAAATTTACAGTACAGTACATGTGGAGGTAAAAATACCTAACTACTTCCCAGTGTTAAGGGATAATATCCCACCGCTGCCACCAAAATTATGTTGTGGAATTGTTAGGTATTTTATGACATGTAGTAATTTATATATAACACTTGGTATTTCACTGTATGAAATAGTCACAGTTTGACCAATTTATTATAAAATAAAAACTATTATATTTATCTGTTTTATAATTATCGACTGTTGTCGAGAAGAATACTTTTATATCTGTCACAATTATTAATTCAATTTATATATGATTTTATAATTCAACTAATAAATTTCTAGAATTAGAACAGTAAATTTAATATCTATATAATAAATAATATATAATAACAATAACATCTCCCGTAACATCGCACTATTCAATAGATGTATACGTGAACTGTTATTATGTGTGAAATATTACAGGGTGATATGACATTATCTCAACATGGGTAAGATTGAAAAGGTGGTGCAGGCGGTGGGGGGAGTCAAGTGTTGTTTAATGGGAGACTTTAACTGTAGGATAGGATGCGAGCAAAGGGTGTTATATGGTGAGGATGTTGATATGGGGATGCATACGGGACTTGAGAGGTGCTCAAGGGATGGGATAATAAATGAGAGGGGAAGACGGATATTGGAATTGTGCGTGGAATGGGATGTGGTAGTGGCGAATGGATGTGTAAAGGGGGATAAGATGGGAGAATTTACGTATGTTAGTGAAAGGGGATGGTCGGTTATCGATTTGGTGCTGATAAGTAGAGAGATGGTGGAATGGTTAAGGTGTTTGACGGTGTTAGAGAGTGTTGGGTCGGATCATATGCCGGTGGAGGTAATAGTAGGGGCTGAAGTGGGGAATAGGCGCAATGTGGAGGATAATAAAGTGGTATGGAGATGGAGAGAGAGGGAAAAGGATGTTTATATCGAAAAAGTGGAGCAGAGGATACAAGAATATGAGGGATGGGAAAGCAGGTTGGAAGTTTTGGGTAAAATTTGTAAGGATGTGGCGGAAGAGTTGATATGGAATGTGAGGTTGAGTAAAAGAAAATGGAAGAAGGAATGGTACGATTGGACGTGTGAAAAAAGGAAGAAGAAGGCGATGAAAAAGCTGAGAAGGTGGAAAAGAACGCGGGGCAAGGAGGATAGGGTGGCATATGTTAAGGACAGGAATGAGTATAAGGGATGATGTGACAAAAAAAAAGGGAATATGTGAGCGAAAGGATAAGGAAGGTAAATGAATGTGGGAATGGGAGTGAATTTTGGAAGTTGGTGGGGGCAATTAAGGAAAAAAAACAGGTGAGGGAGGAGCGTATGGTATTGAGGATAGGGAATGGGTTGAATATTTTACAGGACAATTTAATATGAGGAACATGGGGGAACGGTTGGAGTTTGTTGAGCCAAATGTGATAAATGAGTGGATGGATAGGGATTTTGAAGTGGAGGAGGTGTTATGGGTTTTGGGGAAATTGGGAACAAAGAGGGCGCCGGGGGGAGGATGGAGTGCCGGGTGAATATTTGAGGTCGTTGGGGGATAGAGCAAGAAGGTGGATGGTTGAAGGAATAAATGATGTGTGGAATGGTAGGGAGCAAGTGCCGGGTGGGTTTAAAAGAGCGGTGGTGTATCCTTTATATAAAAGGGGGGATAAGAAGAATGTGGAAAATTATAGGGGTATTTCATTTTTGAACGCAATGGAGAAGGTGTTGGCGGGGGTATTAAATGGTAGGCTTGGATGGATGGAGGACGAAAGGGTTTTGAATGAAAGTCGGGCAGGGTAGAAGGGGATATTCGGCGATGGAACATATAATGAGTTTAAAGGGAATGGTGGGAATAAAGATGAAAAAAAAGGGACGATGGTATATGAGTTTTTTGTGGATTTGACAGGGAGTTATTGTGGTATAAGTTGTACGGAAGTGAGGTGTCAAGCAAAATGGTGAAAATGATAAGGAGAATGTATTAGGAAAATGAGGCGTGTGTATGGGGAAGTACGGGGAATTCGGAGTATTTTGGGTGTGAGGGAGGAGTGAGACAGGGGTGCGTAATGAGCCCAATGTTGTTCGCGATGTATATAAATGATTTATTTGATGAAATTGGAGGAGGTATATGGGTAGCGGGAGAAAATGTAAGGATCTTAGCGTATGCGGACGATATGGTGTGTTTAGCGGATAATGTGGGGGTTATGCAAGGAATGATTGAAAATGTGGTGAAGTATTGTGAACGGTGGAAAATGGAGGTTAATTTAACGAAATCGAAAATGATGGTCTTTAGGAATGGTGGGAGAGTAAGGAAGGATGAAGTGTGGCAAATGGCCGGAAAGAAAGTGGAGGTGGTGGGTAGATATAAATATCTTGGGGTTGAAATGACGGATGGAGGATCATGGAGGAATCATTTGAAAAATAAAGCATTGGAAGCGAAGGCGGGTATGATGCAGGTGTGGAGTGGTGTGTTGAACCGGGCGGATGTTGGCGTATAGGCGAAGTTAAAAGTAATGGATGGTGTGGTTAGGAGTGTGCTAAGTTATACCTGACCTGAAAAGTTATGGGTCAGGTATGGGGAGTGAGGAGGTATGAGTAGGTTTGAACGTCATGTAATGAAGAGAATGATGTGGCTGAATAAGACGTGTAGGGAGTGTATTTTGTATTTGGAATTGGGGAGGGTGCCAATGTGGGTGTATTGTTTCAGGCTGCACGTTAGGTGGGTAATCGGAATGTTGGGTAAAGGCGAGACGCGGTTGGTGGGGAAGATTTTATGGGAAATGGTGGAAAAAAATGTGGGATGGATAAGTGAGTGGAAAAAGAAAGTGGGGGAATTGGAAATGGAATGGAATTGGGAGTCAAAAGATATGGAGTATTGGAGATTAAGAGCGGAGGTGTTAGTAAGACGGGTGGAAGATGAGTGTGTAAAGGCGTTGAGAATGGAGGGAAGGAGACAGGAGAACGAGGATTGGGTGTATCCGGAGTTACAATGGGGGGTGGTAATGCAGGAATATTTTAGGAGTAATTTGAAGTTTGAGCAGATGAGAATGATAATGCGGGTGAGCGGAGATATAATGGGATTAAATGCAAAAGGATGGGGTAGTGAAGAAAAGTGGAGGTGCACGATGTGTAATATGGTGTAAGGGAAACGGGGTGGCATTTTATAGGGGAGTGTCCGGTTTTAGGAGGGGTGAGGTGGAAATGGTTGGGAGTAAGAATATTGTCAAGGAATGGAGTGAAGGAGTTGTTATCGGGAAAGGGGATAGGAGAAAATGAAGAAGTGTGGCGATGGAAATTGGTGGCAGGGTTTTTTGTTGGAAATGGAGAGGTACAGGGAGAGTTTGGTACGGGAGTATAACGCGTAGGGCAAGGCGGGAAAGGAGGGAAAAAAACAGAGGGTGATGGATAGAGGATATGTGGAAGGTACTAGGGGCTACGATTGGGTGATCGGGCCCTTACCTTTATTTGTTTATTTGATTATGATTTATGTTGTTGTGTGTATGTTTTGGGTTGTTTTTTGTAATTTTTTTGGATTGTAATAGAGATTGTAATTAATTAAAAAATAAATGAATTTATAAAAAAAAAAAATAAATACTAAAAAGCAGTAAAAGTAAAAATTTAGAATTACAAAATAATAATAAAGATATCATAATTTTTATATCATTTTTTTCTTGGAAGAGGAAATCCATTTACAGACTGTGTGTCGGACTCCCATCACTAGGACGTCCCACCGACTAAAACCTCTCCCACATGGTTGGAGTTCAAGATACCCCCTCGCACTGCGACCATTAAGGTCTATTGTGCCCCTATATTCTTTATTCCTTTTACTCAAAAGGAATAGACCTTTTCTCACAGGTCACCAATTAGGAAATTGATGACCGCTTTTACCGGAAGGTTTTTATATCCACTTTCCCTGAGAAAGTCTTTTCCTAGATATTTCCTTCGTTTTTTACAGAGGTCTGGACATTTTGCAAGTATGTGTTCCATAGTCTCAGTATCCTTTTTGCAGAATCTGCATTGCTCATTTTCGACCAATCCAATCTTCTTTAGATGGTAGTTACACGGCGCATGTCCCGTGAGAGCCCAGCAGAGAACCTTAAGATGTTCTCACGATAAGTTCAGAATTTCCTCAGCTCTCTTTGCATTTATATAAATAAATTTTTTTGAATGCTTAAGGCCCCTGATATTATCCCAGTTTCCCTTAACCTTTTCATTGGACATCTTATCTTTCCTGGTAAACCCACAGAAGGGCGAGGGACCAATGTACGATCCCACCGCACCAGTTTTTGCCAGTTTTCCAGCGTCTTGTCGGCCACTTTGTCCCATATGAGCAGGCATCCAGATGACTCTAACATCGCCCTTGTTTGCCAACTCGTTTAGGACTTCGTGACACTCGAGGACCAACTTGGAGTTGAAACTGTTTTGCTGAAGTGCCATCAAAGCCGCCTGACTATCCGAGAGTATATTGACACGAATCCCATTCGTATCCCTCTCTCTGATTATGTCCGCCGCCCCTTTGATAGCGTATATCTCCGCTTGGAATACAGTTGCATCTCCACTTAGAGACATGCTATGAGAACATCTAGGACCATATATCCCAGCACCAACTCCCATGCTTGTCTTTGACCCACCCGTGAACCATTCTTGGGCGTCATCACTTAGCCATTTGCATGGCAGGTCCCATTCACCTATTTTTGGGATATATATCCCATATTTATGAACGAAGTTCATTTTTCCTTTTAATTGGTCACTATATGACGTCATAGGCATCAGCATATCTATCCCTTTTATTAACTCTAAATTTCTAGATGACCTTTCAGATTTCCTTCCATAAAGTTCATCCCTTCATGTAACGCCACTAATTCTTTAATGGCTACTTTTTTTATGGCAATGTGAATAGGGCTCAGATTAATTATGCCCTCCATTGCCACCAATGGAGTCGTTCGCATTGCTCCTGTTATCATTAGGCACGCCAACCTCTGAATTTTGCCTAATTTTCTTTTTACTACTTCTTGCTCGGTCTTTTTCCACCAGACCCCCGCTGCGTATGTTATTCCAGGCCTAATCATTTGCCTGTACATCCAGTTAATCGATGTTGGGCTTAGTCCCCAGGTTCGACCAACCATCCGCCTGCTTGCCCATATCGCTTTTATGGATTTCTTCACCACATAATCTATGTGTGAGTTCCATGATAATCTTTGATAAAGCATGATCCCCAGATATTTCGTCTCTGAATTAAGGACCATGTGAGTTTCTCCCATTTTTATAGCCGGTATGCTTATTTTCCTTCTACTTGTAAATGGTATTATTTTTGTTTTTGAGGGATTCAATTCGAGGCCCTCTTTTGTTCACCATTCTTTAGTGGTGTTTAGGGCCCTTTGCATTAATTCACTTATTGTGCTTTCATGCTGGCCCCTAATTATTATAGTTATGTCATCAGCATAACCTATGGTTTTATATCCTTCGCTATTTAGGGTATGCATCAACTCATCGACCACTAAAGACCACAGCAGTGGCGATAGTACTCCTCCCTGTGGGCAACCCCTTGTTGTCCCCACTTCGAGGTTTATGGATCCCATGTTCGCGGTTATTATTCTGCCTTCCAGCATTTTTTTAATTCATGCCTGTATCACATCGTCTACCCCTCTATTTTTTAGGGCATTTTCCATTGAATTATAGCCAGCATTATCAAAAGCACCCCCAATGTCTATAAAGGCCACTAGGGCAATTCCTTTCGATTCTAAGGCCCCTTCAATGTTTTTAACGATGTGATGCAATGCAGTGATTGTTGATTTGCCCTTTTGATACGCAAATTGCATTTTATTTAGAGGATGAACTTCTAGTATTTTATTCCTAATGTGGAGATCCACCAATTTTTCCATTGTTTTCAGCAAAAACGATGAAAGGCTTATTGGCTTGTATGATTTGGCCCAATCCGCCCGTTTGTTCCCACCTTTTGGGATAAAGATTACTCTAACCTTCCTCCATTTTCTTGGAACATGTCCCAGAATGAGGCTGGCCCTGTATATCATCATTAAAGGAATTCCCAGAAAGGATATTCCTCTTTGAAGGAGTGCCGGAAACACTCCATCTGGACCAGGTGATTTGTATGGCCTGAAAGATTTTATTGCCCATTTCACCCTCTCCAGATTTATTATTTCTTTAGCAGTAGAGAGGCCATTTCTTCGCCCCTCTCTACTTACTTTATTTACAGACCCAATATCATCTCCCAAAGTTGGAAAATTATTATGGAAGTGTGTCTGCAGTAATATTTCAAGAGATTCCCTTATACTCGAAGTCATGGAGCCATCCGCACGTCTTATTTTCACAGAAAGTCCTCCATGTAGCTCTTTTTGATTTTCTGAGTTCCTTATTATAGACTGTGAGGGACTTTTTATACTTATCCCACTTTCCAGTTGCCCTAGCTCTATTGAACTCTTTTCGTTCCACCATGGAACCTTTCTTGTTGTCCATTTTTCTTTTATTGGACAGTTTGCTTCATAGGCAGCCACGATAGCTTCCAAAACTAAGTCAACTGCTGTCTCAAGTTCGTTTACTGTTTTTATCCTTATAACACACATACCTTACCTATAATATATATATCTGTTATACATATATATAGTTCTCAGTATATGCTATTATACTTGTTAAAATTAAAAATTAACTCACATACATAAAATGTGCATTATATAACATTTATTAAATATTTCCATTTAATAATATTATTTATAACAAAACAAAAAAAAAATATACTTAAATTATAGGCCTTCTGCTTTTGATGACAGCACTCTTCCCTTTTTTCTTAATCTGGATTCAGCACTGGTTCCACTGAAGCTGCTTTTCATATACTATTTCCATATATTTTATTTTTTTATATTAATATAAAATATTATATTATATACGTTGAGTCATCACTATTTTAAATTTTTTCTTTTATATATATATATATATATATATATATATATTTTTAGATTATTAATATTTTTTTTTTTAACTTTTATTCATTATTTTATAAATTGTTTTTTTTTTTTAAACTCCACTTTTTTCTTTCAGTGCTTATTCCCGACTGAACCTCATACAAAAAAAAAACTTTAACCATTTCTTTTACTTTTACATGACTAGAAATTTCTTTTTAACATTAACATTTCTCTTTACATATCTACAATACTCACAATTTTAACATTAACAACTAATTTACAATAATTACCCCGAAACATAAATATTAAATCAACTTATCCTATACACAAACCAACTTAAAACTACTTACTTTTATATATACATTAAATAATACATAATGCACCCTGTATATATGTATATTTTATATTAATATTAATCCCAACTAGAAAATCGTTACATTAACCCCTTCCATCAATAAAAAAAATGTAAATCATAATGAAGACTTTTCAATAACTCATCATTATTTTTATGTATTGTTATAATTTGGTAATACTATTAATTCACTAAAACAACTAATTATTCTCACTGCTACTATTCGACTAATTTATTCACAAACTATACATATTTACAATCTATAATACAATATACATATTTAACAATTATATACAAATGATAACATATTTGACACATATTAAAAAGGGTGACTTAATTTGACTATATAACACTTTCCCCCTTTTAGAACTAAAACCGACTATTTTGTCTTTAGACCGATATAAGGTATAATTCATTTACTTCTGTATATCATTATCCTTTGACTTCTGCGAGGAAGGTCCGTGCTTGACTTGTCGGAACTCCTTGCTTTGTGATGACTTGACGACTCCGCCGACTGTTCACCAAATTGGACTTTTTTTGTATTCTTCTGCGGTGACATTGCTGTTACTGGTTGATTCGGACATTTCGAATACACTGGAGCGTTGGATGGATATTTATCTTCCAATTTTGGTTTCCTGATTTGATTCAAATGGACCATTCTAATCATATCATTTAACTTGATTAAGCAGGTGTATCGACTAATCGATTTCATATACATTGCAGGTAACCATTTGACGTATGTTTTGAAATGATTCCTGTAATAGACTTTTTCCATTGGACTATACACGACTTCAGCGGACTTTAACTTTAATTCGTTTCTATTACAATGTTTTGTTGAATTCAGTTTAACATTGTTTTTCGATTTCAATATACTTTTCCCCTTCAAATTCTGTTCTTGATTATTATTATTATTATTATAATTATTATTATTATTATTATTATAATTATTATTATTATTATTATTATTATTATTATAATTGGTATTGACTTTTCGTTGTGGACTTGGATTTACGACATCTAATTCTGTTCTTGTTTTGTATTTAAATATTATTTCATTTGGTGACCTATTGGTGACTGTTGATGGTGTATTTCTAAAATTGCATAAAAATTTATTTATTAAACCAATCATTGACATTTTATTTGCTTCTAGACTCATTTTCTTTCAAGCATTTTTGACTGTTTGTACCGATCTCTCTGCCGTCCCATTAGACTGGGGATGATACGGTGGAGAATGACTTAGTTTGATAGATGTGGTACAAAACGACTTAAATTCATAAGAATTAAATGGAGGCCCGTTATCAGTGACAATTTCTGTAGGCAATCCAAATATGATCATAACACTTTCTAATTTTTCAATTAATTGTAATGCGGTTGTGGAAGACATTAATTTGATATCGATGTATTTGCTAAATGCATCAACGACAATTAAAAATACCTTACCCGCAAATTGATAAAAATCCAGATGAACTCTTTCAAATGGAAAATTTGGCTGACGCCAATGACTTTGGACTATTTCCTTCGGTACATTACTTGTGGACTGACATATTTCACAAGTGTTGACATACCTCTCGATATCTTTATCTATGTTTGACCAAAAAACGTACGACCTCGCTAACATTTTCATGCGTACGATTCCAGTATGACTAGAATGTAAGATTTTTAAGACTTGATCTTGACATTCCTTTGGTATAACTATTCTGTTACCATACCATAGACATTCTAACTCTGTACTAAGACTATTTCGCACCTTGTAATAACTGCGTACATCATCACTCAATTTACGGACGTTCAGCCACGAATTCAATACATAAGCATAAACTACTTTTAAAGTGGAATCCGTGGTGGTAAATTGTTTAATTTTTTCCAGATCTAACTGCATTTCAGCGACTGCCTGAATTGCATTTATGTCCGAACTCTCTTCCATTTCAATTTCGTCGGTCAACGGTAACCTAGACAAGGCATCCGCATTTCCGACTTTTGATCCGGCTTTATGAACTATTTTGTATTCATACATACCCAAGATTACAGACCATCTTTGTAATCTGGTAGCAGCCACAGCTGGTATTTTTTTTGTTGGATCAAATAATTCTTTAAGTGACTGATGATCCGTGACTATCGTAAATGGTCTACCATAGATGTAATTGTGAAAGCGCTTAATTGCATATATTATAGCAAGGCCTTCCCTATGCAAGGATGAGTAGTTTTTTTGCGCTGGTGACAAACTGCTTGAGATGAACATGACCGGTCTCTCTTCACCATTGATAAGATGCGACATTACTGCACCGACTCCATATGCACTTGCATCCGTAGTAATTACGACTTCCTTGTTCGGATCAAATAAGACTAAGACATCATGACTTGTTACCAATTTTTTCGTTTTTGCGAAGGCATGTTCGCATTTATTGGACCACACAAAGGGTACATCAGTATTTAAAAGACGATATAATTCATAGAGCTCAGACGACAAATTCGGAATAAATCGACGATAATAATTGATCAATCCCAAATATGATTGTAACTGCTGGACATTAGCAGGTTGTGGAGCCTCTATGATTGCTTTAATTTTATTTGGGTTAGGCATGACTTTATTGCCCGATAAAATGTGACCCAAATATTCTACAGACGACTTTAAAAATTTACATTTTTGAACATTAATTTTAACCCTATATTCATTGAGTCGACCTAATACAATGTACAAATTTTCCCGACATTCGGTTATTGTACCACCCCCAATGTCATCGAGGTAGCAAAAAACATTTTTCAGATTGACTAATATCTGATCCATCACCGACTGAAAAATGGATGGTGCTGCAGACACCCCAAATGGTAATCTGGTGTATTGAAATAATCCCTTATGCGTATTTATCGTAAGGTACTGTCGTGACTGATCAGATACCGTTAGTGGTTGATACGCACCAGACAAATCCAATACACAATAATAGTTACTGTTTGCCAATGAAGCAAAAATTTCCTCAATATTTGGCAAAGGATAATGCACTGTTTTTAAATATTGATTTATGGTGACACCACAATCAATGCATAACCTTATTTGACCATTCGGTTTTGGCACAACGACTATTGGACTAGCCCATTCGCTATACTGCTTTTGCACTAATACGCCTTCAGTAACCAACCGGTTCAATTCGGTTTCGACTACCTCTCGTAACCGCAATGGAACTGAATACGCTTTGTGGAAGATTGGACGACATTGATTTAAATGTAGCTCCGCTACATGTCCCTTTATAAATAGATTGGTATCGTTTGATACGACAAATGGAAATTGACTTGCTATCTCCATATTAATTTCAATATTATTATCTAATTCCAAATTTTTTTTACTTACGACTTGTGACGTTGATAAGCAGGACATATTTGGTTCATTATTTATTTCTGACTGGGAACTTTGGACTAATTCATTGCGCCAACCCGGATTGATTGCGTCCAACCATTTTCTACCAAGTAGAGACTTAAATGGATGGTGTGATGCAATGACTAAAAGTTCCAAGATGAATGTTTTATTCGCTATCACTGTACGAACCATCAGCGAACCTAACACATTTAGGCTTGACCCTGCAACCGTAAATAATTTTACATTAGAAACAGTTAATTTTAAATTACCTAATTTCTGCCGATACTCCGATTCTGACATGATTGAAGCGGAACTGCCCGTGTCGATTTCCATAGTGACTGCTTGACCTTCTATGTCGACACTGCAATCTTCAGCATGACTTATGTTGTTGACGATGCTATTATTATCATTATTTTGCCAGCTTTTCAATCTTGAATGGACGGACGATCTTTTTATTTCTTCCAAAATAGTATGACAACTATTTGCAACATTGGGTCTAGACTGACCTGCTGGTTTTTTACATACAAGACTTGTATGCCCCATAAGACCACATGTAAAACATTTCCAGTTTACAGCTGGACACGCATTAAAATTGTGCGACGCATTCTTTCTGCCACAACGACCACACCCAATGCGACCTGCCAGGACAGACCCTGACTGGGAACTGTTACGGCTAGTTTGCCGCCCACGTGACACACTACGTTGACGCTGTCGAGGTCTTGACATTCTACCCCGGGACTGACTTCGGTCATGATTAAATGATCGTTGTGTTTGAATGGAATTTGTCAAAGATGAACGGCTCATGACTCCCTGTTCTCTTGACGACATCTCCATATTCGTAGCGATTTCAACTGACTTCGAAAACGTTAATTCTGTTTTCTCTAATAAAGCTTGCTGAATGCGACTATCAGCCAGGCCCATCATAAGTTTACACAACAGAACATCTTCCAATGCTTTGTCACGTAATTCTGCAAGGGTTTTGTTGGCAAAATCCGCGGGAATGAAATCACCGAAGTTACAACTCTCCGATAAACCTTTTATCCGCATGACATAATCGGATACGGATTCACCCACTTCTTGCTTCGACTTTAGGAATTTATAACGTTTTCCTAACGTATGGGCTGACTGTAGCACTTGTTTAACACTACCCATATTTCTTCGAGAGTACATGTGGATGGTCGTTTTGGGTGTAGATAGGTTCTCAACCTCTCATACACTCCTGAACCCAGACTAGTAATTAAAATTGACTTTTTTAAATTACCTTCGATGTTATTGACGATAAAGAACTCTTCGACTAGTTCTTTATATGATTGCATGCACTCACCAGGTACGTATGGATCTATTCGTCCATAGAATGTTCGACCGCGACTAACTTCCACTTCATCACCCTCACAATCTACCTTAATACCACTACCTGTTGCACTTTTCATTTTTATCGTTCAACACACTATAAATTGTGGACTGAAAATTAGTGTTTTAATTTTGGGATGAAATTTGTGATGACTTAATTACTATTTCTTTATATACCAGACCGTATATCTGAAATATAGGAGACTATTTTATTTTGGAATATTGTAAAATAATTTCAAAAAAAAATATTGCCAATGACTGATATTTACCTTACAACAATACTCTATATTAAATATTTTGAATATCAAAAAAAATTTTGACCGCTAATTTTCTTTTTGTTTTTATTCAAAATTATAATGACTATTGAAAAAAAATTATAACAATATGACTTTTATATTATTATATATATGACTATAGAAAAATATTATAATTTTTCTAGTTATTTCGTTTTTTTTTTTTTTTTTTTTAAATTATATTATTATATATGTAAATATATATATAGACTTACTTTTTCTTATATATTGTTTTTTATATATGACTGATATATATGACTCTAGACTCTAGATTTTTCACTTAATGTTTTTTTTTCTTTCACTTTCACTTTACTTTATCTTCACTTTATCCTCGTCGCCACTTTTATGTATTGTTATAATTTGGTAATACTATTAATTCACTAAAACAACTAATTATTCTCACTGCTACTATTCCCATCCCATCTGCATTTTTTTTCCATAAGGCCAAAACAACCACAAATTAAACAATTAAATCGAACGAACGCGAAATTTAAAAAACCAACCCAACTTTATTACATCTGCAACCACAAACAAAAAAAAAACAAAAAAAAACCATAATCATCAGGACTTTTACTAAAAGGAATTTTACATTACATTTTTTACACAGCTCTACATTCATTAACTACATCCATCCATACCATTAAAGCATTCATCCATTTCCTTCCATATCATAATCTACTCTACACAAATCATCCTAATCCACGATAATAATCTCTACTTCTTCCATTAAACTTTACGAATTTACGATACGTAAATGAGAACAAGCATTTAAGGTTGTCCCAATTACTATATTAATAAATGCTGGTGAGTTGTCAGTTCCTGAGAACCCACACCGAAACCGTTTTCGAACATAAATGCCCAAGTTTCCAGCATCACGCGCTAAAAATAAACTTCCAATTCATTCACTAATCAACCGATGGTAAAGGAGTAACACTCGTTACCAATAAATAGTTCAAACCGATTAATTACCTTTTGAACTACAGCTGATCGTTACAAACCAGATAGTCTTCCTACCCTATTATCTAAAACAAAACATATCCCTACTCCACTACCAGGATAGTTTTCTAATAACACTTTTGCTACCGCATACATACATAACCATTACTAAATCACAAACAGAAAACTATGTCCAACAGTACGTAATATACGTAGACCTATTCCTTATCACAGCTACAAACATAACCAAAATCTGTTCATTACTTATAACATACAATTGATATAATCTTGTTGCCCAATTACATCCATTCATACTCAACACCCAAACCAAAATAAACAAACATTTAATACTTAACCCCTACTTACATAATACAATAATTATTCAAATATTTAACTAAATAATAGGCATTAAATCACAAACCAAAACAAACCATCTATAGTTATATACTATGTCCCTTACATTTAACCATTACTATATACAATAGATACCAAAATACCCAACAAACACATTTTTCCTTTTTAACTACTAGGCAATTACAACTAATAATACCCCTTAAATAATCTGTTCACCCTCAACGATAAAAAAAATAAATTGTCCAATGTCGACGCCAATATATCTGCATCACTTTCATTATATACAGATTCATATGCATTAATCTTTTCTAAAATGTCGTTCGCTTCTACATAAATATCATTTAATAAAGGGTACTCCGTTTGATCTACTTCGACTTGTTCTTCTTGAATTAATAATTCATATAATACGCGACGTAGTTTACGAGCAGATTCCGAGGTGGTAAAACTTTTTCCCCGCACCCTTAATTCATAATGAACCAGGTCAATATCAATCGCATCGGTTAATGACGTTAGAGGGATACTTTCGACTATCGATTCGTCGGACATTTTCAGTCAAATTCTGGTATCTAAATATATAACAAGCAAAACATATATAAAAAAAAATAATAACAACTTTACTTATATTTATTTATAATTATTTTCAATCAATATTATATATGGTTATAATATAATAATATCGATCCAAAATAAATTATATACTTTATTTTTATCCAATCTGTATCCCTTTATTTAAGAGATTTCAACTATGTTTTAATACTTGTCCCACTATTTCAATAAATTACAATAAACAACCTAACAAAAATAACCTAATTTGCGTATTTCCAAAAAACAATTCAATTAAAAAAAAAACAGAACACTTGTAATTTCACTTTACCACTTATTTAATCTATCATTCGTATATATATAACCACATATAACTAAATAAATCAAACTAATTCATTCATATTCTTTTTCTCTTTTATTTCTAAATCATACAACTTTTACTTTTATTTTTAATAAACCTCTATATCATGTACGAATATATGAAGGCATAGATGGACGTTCAACGTTAAGCTGTAATCTGATTTTCCTGTCCTTTTTACTAGCTTTTAGTAACTTGTTGGTATTTATTACATTTGTTATAAGAAACAATTTTTAACAGATAGTTGATAGAAAAAATACTTATATTGGTGTATGTTTCGTTCTGATGGAACAATGCGATGTAAACATTTCATTATGTTTTGTCAAAGAAATTTGCGCCACTTTATCGATCAATTTATCAATAGACACTTTATCAAACAGTTTGAAAGCAACCATACAATCAATGTGACATTTAGATTTTTCATGCTTATTTAGGCCTATCGTTAAATGATTTAAATCAACAAAAGGCATTTTTACCCAAACCGAATTATTCTCACTAGATTTATGAAATAAAATGCAAGGCCAACAGAACAATCCGTTCAATTTTTCACAGCCACAAAGCCATTCAAAACGGTCATAAGTTGCGCGTGAAAATTTTCGTATATGTTCTTTTTTATTGCTTATATATTCTTTTATTGTTGGTTGTATGCAATTTCTCTTTGTTGTTAAAAACAATTTAATAAATATATATTTACCATAAGAAAAATTAATGCAAGTAATGAAAATTAATGAAATATGCGAATTATTATGTATTCACAGTAAAAAATTAAAAATGTCTAAATAATTTATAATTCGTAAACAAATACAAGATGATATGATATTAATTATTCAAAATGAAAATTGAAAATAGAATTAATTTAAACTTGAAACAGGGAAAGATAAAAAAAGCTAATAAAATATGATTTTAGTATAGGACGAGCGACGATAATTAATTATGAAACTAAAAAATAAAATACGTCTAACAATAAATGAATAAATGTAAATAGAATTTTTTATTCAACACTATATTTTTAATTTTGCATAAAAAAATCACATCATCTGTTTGAATGAATAGAATAGAAAGAATGAATTTGGAGGAGAAATGAAATAAATAATAATGTTGTTCAAATAAAATTTGAACAATACCGGCCCATATATCGCGCATTTTATATATATATATATCATTCGCATTTTCTGTGCTATATATGAAAGTATATAATCAGCGACACTACGATAATTGTTCAAACAGTTCATTGAACACAAATTACAGTACATAGTAGATTAGTAGACGAAAGACGACACAGTGAAAGGGGAATTGTTGACGATTTTTTTTTATGCTGAATGCGAGTGTAGTACATAATGAAACCAAATATAAATATAAACAGTCAGGCAGTCACGCACGCATATAGAAGTGTTGTTCAAGCAAATTTATGAACATCGGCACAGTATATATAAGTACATATGATTTGGTATTTTAAATGTATTTAGCCCGTCTTCTATTTTTAATTCTAATGGTTTACAGGAGAATTTTTACATATTATATTGTTCATTGTGTTTCTTGAACATCAGAGTATTCAATTGTATATTCTCAAATATTTGCTATATATCTATACAGTATGCCGAGAAAATGCATGTTCACTTTTAATATTTTTATTGAATGGATGAATTAATGATGTAATTAAAATGTTAGGATATTATTAGGATGTTTTGGACGTTATTCTTGAGATTTCTAGGGCGTTCTAGAACACTTTGAACAATACTAGGATTCGTCCTTGCATATATATATTATATTCACACTATTTATTCATAACGAAAGCAATTATTTTATTTTATATTATTTAATTATTTAATTATATATATAAAAATTTTTTTTTCCATAGGCGTCCTAATAAAAGTTACTTTTATTACTAATAATGTATTTATTGTTTTAACAACCCTTTTTTATTTTATTTTATTTTTTATTTTTCGCGATTGTTCCTTTTCTATATTTTTCCACTATATATAAAAAATTCTATTATTCATAAAATAATTACTTTTGCTTTCAAATGACCTTGCTTTTTATGATCCCATAATAATTAATTTTCATACTTTTCCGTTTTAAATCAATTATTATTTTTTTTTTTTTTTAACCTTTCATACCGTTACCGCATGCACACTATTATAATTAAAACATACATCATACCACTTTCTAGAAATGTAATAAAAATTCCCTTAATTATTTTTTTTTTTTTATCTGGAAATTTTCCAATACCGTTTTTAGTATTTCCGGAAATTTATGAGTTGGCTCTAATCTATATAATAGATGAGACTAACTACACTTATTAAAACTTATAACTAAAAAAAATCACAACACATATAGGTTTCCTTTTTATATATATATATATATATACAGGGTGCCAACCCGAAACAGGCAGGTTCTACACCTCATTTCCAATCAAAAAATGTATAGCGACCCCATGTCTATCTGCCTTGGTTTTCGAGCTAGCCCGAAAAAACGATTTCGTTGAAGTTCAAGGTAGTACGTAGATGTTATTTACTATATCTCAGCAACCACATATCGGAATGCAATAATTATAACCTTGTTGGAAAGGTATTTTAACTATCTATAACTGTTTCTAATAACACAAACATCGGCGACAACCCGTTTTCATGCTATAGCTGGTCAAACACAAGAAATTTCAACGGCCTCAAATATTTTTGTTATTTTGCAAGCCGAGAACTATAGAACTTTTATGTTTATCAGCTGTCGGTTTTTAGAAAAACCGCTTTGATGTTTTAGCTTTAATTTGATGTACAAACTTTTAAAATATGTCAACTCGTCTTAGAGATATGACGAAAATAATATTGAAATATGACGAAAATAATGCAAATTTTTCCAAAATTTAAAACACATTTATTTCATTGCAAAGTTCAATGTTCTGTTGTTATCGCGTTATCTAGGTAACATCACTTCAAGGGATTGCAATTAATTTAATGGTTACTTAGAAATAAAAACAGTTAAATCTATTACCGTCATAAATTCATTCAATTCTTTTGTTTTTTGTGCTACATCTCTTCGGCATTTGTATGTTACATTGTTTTACGTTTAATATTCATTAGAAAATTAAGTTTGTTTTATAAAGAATAATTCGGAAGTTTGAAACGGTAAAAAACAGTAAAAAATAAATTTCAAAAGCAGCCATCCAAATTGGTGTAAGTAAAAACTATGCTTGGCGTGCAATGAAGGCTGCTGGTTTACATGCTTATCATTTGCAAAAAATTTAAGCACTTAAAGAAATGAACTACGTCCCCCGAATAACTTTTTGTGATTGGGTGATTCGTTGTTATGAACAAGATCCCAGGATATTAAATCAAATTTTATATACGGATGAAGCAATGTTCACACGTGAAGGGATATTTAATACTAAAAATAATCATCATTGGTTAAAGGAAAACCGGCATTCAGTTCGGCAACACGCATTTCAGGAACGAATAGCAATCAATGTATGGGCAGGAAAGATTGGAAATCAATTAATTGGTCCATAGTTTCTACCTGGGCGACTGGATTCAGATTCATATTTAGTTTTTTGCGAAATAGGTTATTCGATTTACTCGATGATGTTAATTTAACTGATTTGCGATTCATTTATTTTCAACATGACGGTGCACCCCACATTTTGCACGAAGTGTAAGAGAACACTTAAATGACACATTCGGTCAAAGATGGATTGGAAGAAATGGCCCATTAAATTGCCACCACGGTCGCCAGACCTCACACCATTAGATTTTTATCTATGGGGGGTTTGTAAAGACATGGTTTATAAAACACCAGTTCATACCAGGGAAGATTTAATGAATGGCATTAATAATGCGTTTGAAGTTTTAAAAATAATCCGAATCAAGTTCGATCGGCTACTAGGGTAGTATTAAAACGGTGTCGAATATGTCGATCACATAATGGACCCTATTTTGAACAATTTTTGTAGTAAAAATTTAAATTTAATTTAATAAATATGTTTTAAATTTTGGAAAAATTTGCATTATTTTCGTCATATTTCAATATTATTTTCGTCATATCTCTAAGACGAGTTGACATATTTTAAAAGTTTGTACATCAAATTAAAGCTAAAACATCAAAGAAGTTTTTCTAAAAACCGACAGTTGATAAACATAAAAGTTCTATAGTTCTCGGCTTGCAAAATAACAAAAATATTTGAGGCCGTTGAAATTTCTTGTGTTTGACCAGCTATAGCATGAAAACGGGTTGTCGCCGATGTTTGTGTTATTAGAAACAGTTATAGATAGTTAAAATACCTTTCCAACAAGGTTATAATTATTGCATTCCGATATGTGGTTGCTGAGATATAGTAAATAACATCTACGTACTACCTTGAACTTCAACGAAATCGTTTTTTCGGGCTAGCTCGAAAACCAAGGCAGATAGACATGGGGTCGCCATACATTTTTTGATTGGAAATAAGGTGTAGAACCTGCCTGTTTCGGGTTGGCACCCTGTACTGGGACACCCTGTATATATATATAAATCATAATTTATTTATTATTTTCTTTTTTTAATACCATATATATATATACCACTTTTTATATACACACTTGTAAATTAATATATATATATACATAATTAACTTAAACTAATTTTACAAATTTTTTTTTAAACTAAACTTTCTACTATCACCTATTTTACGTTTCACATTCGCACTATTAATGTTTTATGACCCTATCGGTCGGCTTACTTAATCAGACTTAACCCTTTTTTTCCATTCGTATCTTCTATTTATCCATGTTTCACTTAATTCTAGAAACATATATATGCATTCTAGAAACATATTTATAATTCAAACAATACCCTTAACTCACAATTAATTAACATACTCTCCATATATATTATTAACAATAACAATCAAAACTAATAAATAAATGAATAAACACATATATATATATATATCTATATATATAACACATAAAGCACAATAATATTATCACATAACACCAATATGCACATTCTCATTACCATACAAACATTCATATTTACATATACAGGTAATCCCGACAAAAATCGTTATATTACCTTCCTTCCTAAAATAAAAATTCATATGACAAGGTTGGTAATCCAATCTTTTCATCTGAATTTAATCCTATAAAGAACACATTTAATTTTTACTTTACAAACTTTTTTTTTTTCTCTACTTGTACAATACAAAAAATTTCATTCTTTTTCTTTCTCCACCTTCTACATTTATTCCCATATATCGTTCCTAACTTTTAACCCTTCATTCTTATTATTTTGTTTACTCTTCAACTTTATTTCTTTTACCATACCTATTGATTATGTAAGCAACTAAGGTTACCTAATCAACATGGTTCCTGATATCGGTGTATTGCAGATAACTCCGGACTCACATAAGGACCTTTTAGAGGATCACTCGCATCCTCAATATCACACATATTTTAAACACTTCCAAAATTATCCACTATCAACTGATAAGACGGGAGATCAATCTCGGCCTCACTTTCGCATTTCACCTTAACAATGAAAGCCAGCAAATAGTTGAATAACTTCCTGTTTTTCACCTACCTTATTCATCACATTCTTCATATTCTTAATTTTTATATGTACATTTATATCTATATACTTTTCACACTGCTTCTATATTGCCAGTACATAGCTACTATTCTTCATCTATTTGGCAATGCACCTTAATCGGTCAATCTTAACTTCATAAATTATCACCACACTTTTAACATTACCATTCATACCACTCATAATTACACAAACTTAACTAATACCAATAAACACTACATTACTTTACGCACTAAATAAACTGATCATACTCAATTTATTTTATATTACATTCAATCAACGATAGACCCATAACGACAAGACACACTTACATACTAAATACCTCTTACTTCTAATTCCCAAACTTAATAACTAAAATAATAACTATATCATTATAATTTACGGTTGGTATTGGTAAACCATGACACTGTACTACAGTTGGTCCTACATTAACCATTTCGCCAACTTCATTATTTATTGTACCTGTTGAAACATGCATATGCTGGACATTAACATCATTTTGCAACGTTACTACTCGAGATGCTGTATTTAAATCGATTAACTTAACCGTTGATGTATTTATTTTTTCTACACCCACCACATTTGGATCAGTCGTCGGCAACTTAAAAAATGCAAAACCCGTCGTAACGAACGCCCTTGGATCGACCCTCAGTTTGTTTTTCATTACTTCCACACATCTCGTAATTAAATTACTTACCCTCTCCTTTAATGACGCAAACGGTTCCGACGATGAAACTTCCACCTTTAATTTTCGCCTTATCCGACACATTAATAATAAGCAGTTTGCCAGGCGGTTATACGTTCCGGATCTACCTCACTAAATACTATAGTATACCTATTCAATTTTTGTAGTATTTCTTCAGCCTCTACATACGCATCGCTGATTAATGGATAGGATGTCACATCAACTTCATTACTTTCCTCGTATTTTAATATTTCATATAGTTGTAACCGCACCCTTCTACCAGATTCACCTTCCACGATAATTTTTCCTCTTATTCGTAATTCATATTCCACTATAGATATCTCAATTACATCGATTACTGTTGACAATGGTGTATGCCTTATAAGCCCTTCCATACTATACCTTTCCATTTTCCTAACTTAATTATACTTCATTTAGATATTTATATTTATTTTATTTTTAATTTATTTATATAATATTGTTTGTATTCATATATTTTGTATATTTTCAATAAAAAAAATTTTTTTTTTAAATATTTAAATTATTATCTAATAGTTTTAACGGACTTTTACTTAACACTATTGACTCACTTGTCTATATATATTTTGGTTTTTTTTTTCTTTTAACTATATTTATATATATACACATATATATATATATGATTGTATACACAGGGTGTCACTAATAGTTTAACACGCATTACTATTTTATACAATTTCTATAAATATGCCACAATATTAATATATATATATTTATTTTTTTTTCTCGAAATTGTTTAACGGTTTTTATTTAGCACCTATACTACACTAAAAAAAATTTTTTTTTTCTAGAAACTTTTAACAACTATTCTTAACACTAGACTATTCTTGTATATTTTTTTTCCATTTATATTTTAATTTTTTTTTTTTAACACTTTTACCCACAGTGCTATCAAAACACTGATTTTTCCTGTATATATATGATTTGATTTGCACTTTTACTGAGTATATTACTTAACATTATACTACACTTAAAAAAATTAATTTTTTTTTTTTTTTTTTTTTAGATTATTCTAGAATACTTTTAACGGTTAACTCCGTTAGAATAGTCGACTTTACACTTGTATTATTTTTTTTTTTTAATAATATCCCGGTTGAGCCCCCAAAAATATAACACACGATTTAATAATATTATTTATAACACACCATTTAATAATATTATTTATAACAAAACAAAACAAAAAAAAATATACTTAAATTATAGGCCTTCTGCTTTTGACGACGGCACTCTTCCCTTTTTTCTTAATCTGGATTCAGCACTGGTTCCACTGAAGCTGCTTTTCATATACTATTTCCATATATTTTATTTTTTTATATTAATATAAAATATTATATTATATACGTTGAGTCATCACTATTTTAAATTTTTTCTTTTATATATATATATTTAGATTATTAATATTTTTTTTTTAACTTTTATTCATTATTTTATAAATTGTTTTTTTTTTTAAACTCCACTTTTTTCTTTCAGTGCTTATTCCCGACTGAACCTCATACAAAAAAAAACCATTTTAACCATTTCTTTTACTTTTACATGACTAGAAATTTCTTTTTTACATTAACATTTCTCTTTACATATCTACAATACTCACAATTTTAACATTAACAACTAATTTACAATAATTACCCTGAAACATAAATATTAAATCAACTTATCCTATACACAAACCAACTTAAAACTACTTAATTTTATATATAAATTAAATAATACATAATGCACCCTCTATATATGTATATTTTATATTAATATTAATCCCAACTAGAAAATCGTTACATCCTATAGCTAATGGCCCCCATGCCTATTGCGAGGTCCTTTATATATCCCTCCCAATTGGTATGTTTTGGAACCCTATAGGTTTGCTTTTCTTTTGGGTGCCGGTATTGAACCTCAAACGTTATATAACAGTGGTCTGAAAATGAGTTCTCAGGTGAGACCCTCCAATTTGTAATCAGATCATTTGTTACGTTTGCTGTTAAGGTTAGGTCCAATACTTCTCCCCTTATGGCGTTTATAAATGTTGGGTTTTTCCCCACATTTTCAATATTTAAGTTATTTGTAATTAGGTATTCTAACAATACCTCACCACTTTTGTTTGTATCCTTACTACCCCATATTATGTTGTGAGCGTTAGCATCACAACCTAGGATCAACTTTTTTTTTGTTCTTTTGACAGTAGTGCACCAGTTTACCTGTTATTTCATTAGGAACCTCTATGGTATTCCCTGGTAGGTACACTGAGGCAATTATTACCTCCTTTGCGCCATCATTGGTGTTGAATTGTACTACTACTGTCACCGTGTCCTCGTTTATAAACTCTGGAATAATAAAAGAGTTTAGTTTATTATTTATACGTATGGCGGCTCTTGGCGTGCACGTTCCTCTTGCATATACCAACTTTTAGTTTTTTATATTCAGGCCATATATAATTCCCGCATTTTGCCAGGGCTCTTGGATAAGCCCAATGCTCTAGTTGCCTAGATGCAATCTTCTGCAAAGCTCGGCCGACGCAGCCTTTGCATGGTGCAAGTTTATTTGGACAACTTTAGCCATTTATCGTAGGCCTTAGTGTTAGTGTTGAGACTCTTATAGTCTCCATTGAAGCATCTGCAGCTTCATTAATTTGTTGTGGTTTGTTGTGGTTCACCATTTACGGTCTCCACAATTCTTTTTTTGTATGTGGAAGCCTTTAAGGCAGGCCCCTCCTGCGGTTTTGTTTTTTCTTTATACATATTTTTAGGCTCTCTGACCAGTTGAATCCGAGGATTGGCCTGAAGTCAGAGATATATGTTTGAACTGGGAAAAATATGTCCGCCATGCCAGAGCCAGTTAGCACGGTAGGGCTATATGAAGCCAGGTGTCGCCCGGTGCCTGGAGTTCGCTAATTGCTACTGATCCCCCATCAGTCATTCATCCCTTAGGCTTAGCTGTTCCGCCCTGGGATTAGGGATTTTTTTAAGTAGAAGGTTTACTCCTTCCAGCATAGTGTGTTTTTGCCTGATACCACAAGTCCCTTTAGGCTTATTGAATTTTGGGTATTTGGTGTTAGGGATTCTAAGGTTGTTTGATAATGGGAATGGAACAAGAATGATTTTGTGTTTTGATTTTCCGGATGTTTCCTATGTATCAGTTACCAGTGGTCACCACGAGGAGGTAACACATACAATTGTGTATCGTGGAAGGTTTCCCTTCCATGACCGAGACTGCCACTTTTGAGCTGTCTAAAACATGACTAGAACAGCTCTATAGAGTGGCGCTCGCATACACAGGTTACGGAGGTCTTTCAACCTTGATTCCCCCCCGCGTACGACACCACGACCACCATTTTTTTTCATAATCTCATATTATATCATATCATATTCCATTTTTATATCATAATAAAATATTAAACTTATAATAAAAATATATAAATGGACGAAACATACACATAAATAGCGGCTTATTTGACCCAAACCAAAATTTGTGTACACATAAATTGCATATAAAAAAAAACGATTATCCGTATCAATTTATGTAGGTGATACATGTGGACGTTTTTTTATTTTTGCTTTATTTACAATAGTTGCGTTCCATTCAATTACCAGGAGTAGGTAGGAGTAGATAAGAGTAGAAAGCATCTACTCTTTTCTACGCCGAACTACTCCGAACTATAGGAATCCTTAAATTTTTGAGTAACTTTACTTTTATACTTCATCAATGATACAAAAAATACATTTGAAAAATCATTTAAAAATGTCACGAAATATCTATCGATCTATCGAAATATAAATATTATCCCACGTTAGTGGTTTTATTGGACCACAAACATCGGTATGAACTATTTCTAAGATTCTTTTAGCCCGGATTCTATCATTATTAAATCCCGTTCGCGTTTGCTTCGCCCTTACACATACGTCACATATTTCATTGAGCTCATTCATTCCATCATGCGATATATTCATCCCTGTGACAGTAACGTTTTCCTTAGTAAATAACACTTCAACACCATTGTCTGTCATTGCACTGACAGATAAAAGATTTGTATTAATTTGTGGTACATGCATTACATTATTTAACTTAACGTTGTCAAATTCAAGTGTACTAGTGCCTGTAGAGTTCATACTTTCATTAGTTTTTGCAACCCCAATTTTAGTGTTAATTGATGTTTTATTTATCAAATCTACTTTCGATTTTGACATATGTGCTGTTGCACCTGAATCAATTACCCAGTCATTTTCAATATTTGAAGTATTGACCATAAACGATACATGTGTTTGGTTCAACACCGTTTTGAAAAAAACATTGTGATTCATCATGATTGTCTTTCATACAAATTTTACAACATCACCACGTACATTATTATACTGCCGTTTATTCTTACAAAATTTCATCAAATGTCCCCATACATTTATGACATTTTTTATTTTCATTTTTATTGTTGTTTTTGATCATTCTGCAGTGTCTAGCAATATGCCCAGGCATATTGCAGTTGTAGCAATTTCGATCATTCGTTTTAAGTGCCACCGGTGAACTTTCATTTTCACTAAAGCTGCTATCAGACAAAACCAACAATAGACAAAGCCATGAACTTACTCATACATAAAAAGCTGATATAGGGATATTTTTTTTTCAAAATGGTATTATTTTTAGTCTTTCCCATGTATTTTGTATGAATGCGTTGATTTATTATTGTTTTATTTAGTAAATTTTTAATTATTTTTAATGTTTTTAATATTGTTTATTAATTAAAACATTTATGTGCTATTAAAAATTATTAAAACAATTAATATTATTTCATTTGATAATTAAAATTAATGCAAAATAGTGAAAATCATCGTGAAATAGTGAATAAAAGTAATAAAGAAAAAACCGAATGAAAATAAAGCGTTTGTTTATCTTCTAAAAAAGTGTTTGTGATTAAATTTTCTGTAATTAATTAATTTTTTTATAATATTATTTCTTTTTTACTACGAATAATAACAAAAAAACTAAAACAATATTATATTTCAAGTAAAGGGCAATTTTTATAATGGTGTTATTAAGATATTTGTCATTGTCAGTACAATGTTTACATAAAGTTTCGCTATAGTTTTTTTCAATGCAATCGGTTTAATTTTCCTTTGGATTGCCGGCAAGAACAAACATTTTTTAATATATATTGGAAACTCGTTGGTTCTTTAAATTAATTGGACAGTTCCCACGTTTTCCTTTCAAAAGAATTAAGATCTTATAATAAAGTGGCTAAGTTTAAATTTCATCGTGACATCGGACAAATTTCTACCCATTCAGCGGCTTGTAAAAACCCCTTCACGAATTCAGATTACATAAATCACAATGCAAACATTATTATTATCACCCCAGAATCTGATAAAAATCCACTTTACTTTGAAATAACAAGACGTAGTGAATATTTCAATAATTAATTTTAAATATTTTAATTAATAAACTATCTTTTAAATAATAAAAAACACTCATGACACTGTGGAAAACATTATAACATTGACAAGCTAACAAATGTGACCGGATTCCGAAGCTGATCCGTCCAAATCTGATGACAACATGCCACCAAATTGAATGCTTTTATTATTTTTTTAATGTGTGTAGGATAAACTATGGTTTTTAATATCAAATTTGGGGTGGTAGTGTTAGAATAGTATGGTTGAATTGCTGTGACTTACTGTACTGTTTGTTTTGTGTGGTAAATGTAATGCGTGGTAAGTGTGGTGAGTTGGTTGACAGATAGATACTGGGAGAGTGACATGCGGGGTAGTGGTGATGAATGAATGATGATAATTTGGAGTGGTAAATTTAATTTAATTTAAATTTAATACCATTGTCCAAAAGGAAAATCAGTTGTTTGCTAAATATGTAACAAAGTTAAGAACACAAATGAGATATTGTGGTTATAGTTGCGAAAAATGCAATGAATCATTTGCTAACAGAATGTTAAAAGAACGAATAATTTTGGGTTTACGTGATAAAAAGTTGCAATTGAAATTGCTAGAAAGCTCGAGGGATTCTTTACAGGCGGTTATGGATAAATGCAAAATCGCAGAATCAAATATCAAATAAAAAACTATTAAAAAGTCAGGATGAGTCATTGGCCAATGTTAATGAAGTTACACAACGCGAAAAGAATTCAGTGAATGCCATTTGTGGTCAAATGTTGAATAGAAATACACAAAAATGTATGAGATGTGGTAATATGGCTTTTGGCCTACATCAAAAATATTG
Source organism: Dilophus febrilis (assembly GCA_958336335.1). Classification (NCBI taxonomy): domain Eukaryota; kingdom Metazoa; phylum Arthropoda; class Insecta; order Diptera; family Bibionidae; genus Dilophus; species Dilophus febrilis. Next base: position 15,367,847 of record OY284468.1, on the reverse strand, counting down.
TCCGGCTTTAAGGGATGGCGCCAAATGCAATGCTTGTGGTAGATTTGGTCATTTCAAGTCGGTCTGCCGTAAAAATGTGAATGTTCGTGAGGAAAATAATTCGAGAAATTATCGTCCAAGAGGGGAATTTGTTCAAAAAGAAAAACCAAGGATGGGTATCAACGAAATACAGGAAGGAGTACAATTTTTTGATTCAGGTAATCAACTATTTCAGAGTAATAATTTAGTAAATAATAATAATAATAATAATAATAATAATAAGTATAAACAATTCGTTTTTAGAATAAATAAAAATACAAAAGGTTGGTTTAAGGACTTTGTGATTTTCGATGCAGTAGTTAGTTTTAAATTGGATACTGGTGCTGATATCAGTTGTTTGCCATTGAGATATATTAAGGAAATTAAATGCGAAAATGAAATTAAAGATTCTTTTAATGAATTGTACGATTACAATGGCAACAAAATAAACACTTTTGGAGGAATAAATTTATTGTGTTGTGATTTGATAAATGGGTTCAAAAGCGTTATCAATTTTGAGGTTGTTGGGAATAATTTTCAGCCGATTCTTGGTAGGGAGGCATGTGTGGAAATGAAACTAGTTAATAGACTGGGTCAACAAATGAGGAATTAAATTATGTCATACATTTGGTTAAGAATAGGGTCTGTTTGGCGGAGGACAATTACAAAATGTATGTTGGGGCTACGAAGGAGGATGGCGAATTAGGAGAGGTGATAGGATATATCAGGAATGGGTGGCCGGTGTATAAAATATTATCTGAGAGTGCCAGGCAATACGATAAACTAAAGAATGCATTAAAATTTGAAGAAGGCCTGTGTTTTTATAATGATAAATTGATCGTTCCAAAGGGGTTAAGATCGGGGTTATTGAACGTTTTGCATGGGCCTCATTTGGGTATTGAAAAATCGCTATCTAGGGCACGGCAATTGTTTTATTGGCCTGGCATAACTAATGATATAAAAATATTGGTTAGTGATTGTAAGGTTTGTGAAAAATATACGCGCAATAATTGTACGGAACCATTGGTCCAGGAAGAAAACCCGGAATATCCTTTTCACAAGACGTCAATGGATATTTATGAATGTGGGGGAAAGTATTATATTGCATTTATAGATGCATATTCTGGTTGGATTTGTTCAGAAAAAATTAAAGATAAGTCAATAGACAATGTAATTCAATTTTTAACGAAAATATTTAACAGTTATGGGGTTCCTACTCAAATAAGAACTGATAACAGTCCATTTAATTCAAAAAAAAATTTTTACAAGTCGCTAGTAACAATAGTATCATAATTAAATTTTCAAGTCCAAATTACCCACAAAGTAATGGACTAGCTGAAAGGGCTGTTGGTATTGCGAAATTAATAGTTAAAAGGCAATTGATGAAGATAAGGAAAATGAAATAGGTTATCGGTTATTGGAATACAATACGACGCCGTTGACGGGTATGAAATTTTCGCCTTCGGAATTATTTTTGGGCAGATTAGTTAAAACAAGGTTGCCCATTGATCCGCATAAGCTGGTTAGGGTAAATTTAGATGAGGGAATGATTCAAAGGAAATTTGATTTAAAAAGGGCTATTCAGAAGGAATATCACGATAAGCATGCAAGGCCACTGTCTAAATTAAAGGTGGGTGATAAAGTGATGTTTAAAAAGGAGCGTAATGACTGGTCGTATGGAAGGATAATCGAATTGTTTAATGACAGGTCCTACATTGTGAGGGTTGCATCCGGGAAAATGTATCGTCGTAATAGAAGATTTATTGTAAGAACCAACAACTCGGAAGCGGAAGAAACTGATTCATATGATTATCTTGATGATCATGATAAAAATGCCGCGTGTGAAAATGATGATAATGGCCATAATCGGGGACAGCGTCGGTTATCAGATATTCATGATGAAATTGAACCTCTGCATAGAAATTCTTTGGTCGAAAATCAACCTTTTGTCGCGAATGAACCTAATCGGGTCACAAATAGAACTGGTAGAATTGTTAAAAAGCCAGAAATGTACGGAAATTGGTCATTTTATTGAATTACTCTGGATTAGTTGGTTACATAAAATGTAAATGTAAAATATGTAATTTTATTTTATTTATTATTTATTATGTATGTATTTAGAACATTAGAATTAATTTACACATTTTACGCATTTTACGGTTTTTTATAAATTTCTTAAAAAATTGATAGTAACTGAACGCTGTTTTATTCAATAAAAATATATTTTTTGTGTATATACATATATTACATGTGTATGTGTAAATTTTGTATGGTTTGTTTGGTTATATATTACACATACATCGAAAAAAATATAATTTATGCAATTCAATCGGTTAAATTTTCTGTGTAAAGCCTCGATTTCTATGAAAATATTTTATTTATCACAAATATGATATTTGTGATATAAAAAAAAATGTGCTTTTTCTGAAATTTATTTTGCCTGGATAAAAAAACCGAAATTTAATAATAAATACCAATTGCTGTTAAATAATTCCATTTTTTATTAGTTTGTAAATTAACTGGATATTTTATTATTATGAAATTAAATCATAAAAATTAAATAAAATGTAAATAAAATGAAAAATGAAGTTTGGACGACGGTCAGCCGACGGCAATAGAAGAAAAAATATCAATGTCCGCCGTCAGTCCGCCGTCCAATATTCATAAAAAGCACCGCCATTGAAATGCATGTATTTTCAATTTGACATTTGCCGTCGTCTGCCGTCGGCATTTCATGAAAAGCATTACTTAAATTGTAGAAGAAATATCGGCCATTTTTGTATGAAAAGTATCAATCGAAAAGAGTAAATGAACGCGTTTTGAGGTGAATAGCTTAAATCGTAGAGTTTATGAACAAGCCATAACACTTTACGTTTCCCAAAATGTAATAACGTTTTAAAAAATACCGTTAGACGTATGAATAGCTGTTATTGTGCAGCTCGAGATCATTTTTATGACATAATTTGTTTAATTAATGTGAATCATTTGATTTAACAAAACACTATTTTTGCTGATATTTTATTCACCTTGTATTAATAGTTTTAATTAAATTAATAACAGTAAAGCCTCGATTTCTATGAAAATATTTTATATATCAAAATATGATATATGTGATATATAAAAAAAATGTGCTTTTTCTGAAATTTATTTTGCCTGGATAAAAAAACCGAAATTTAATAATATATACCAATTGCTGTTAAATAATTCCATTTTTTATTAGTTTGTAAATTAACTGGATATTTTATTATTATGAAATTAAATCATAAAAATTAAATAAAATGAAAAATGAAGTTTGGACGACGGTCAGCCGACGGCAATAGAAGAAAAAATATCAATGTCCGCCGTCAGCCGTCGACATGTCCGCCGTCCAATATTCATAAAAAGCACCTACATTGAAATGCATGTATTTTCAATTTGACATTTGCCGTCGTCTGCCGTCGGCATTTCATAAAAAGCATTACTTAAAGCATGGTTTTTTAACAAAATCGGCGACGGAAAATACCACCGGAATGCAATTTATTTTGGGGCGAAAAATTGTCCGGCGCCGAAAAAGTGTATTTTTAAAGCCTTGTTTTTTAACAATATCGGCGACGGAAAATACCACCGGAACGGAATTTATTTTAGGGCGAAAAATTTTCCGGCGCCGAAAAAGTGTTTTTTAAGAAATATTTTCTGAAAATTTTCAGTGACTTTTTTTTATTGAAATATAAAAAATCAATATCAAATATTTGTTATTGTTTTTGTAAGTATCCAAACAATTTATTTTGAATAAATATTTTCTTTTTAATAAATGCAAAGGTCACTTTTGCAATTTTCCGTCACCGAAATCGATCGACGGAACGTAAAATAATGAAAAATTTCAATAAATTTTCTGTTGTTTTTTCCGTCGGACGAAAATAATTTCGGTGGCGAATTAAATTTTTCTTAAATAACATGTGTATTAAAATATATGCGTCCATTTTTGACAGCGACGGAAATTTTTCCGTTCCGGTGGTATTTTCCGTCGCCGATTTTGTTAAAAAACAATGCTTAAACGAATTAATTAATATTTATAAACCAAGATTACTGCTTTTTTCAAGATACGTATAAGTATCGAAACGTTAATGAAAACATTTCACTAATAGCAATCAATAAAATGAGTAATCATTTGTGGTATTTAGCAGATGAAAACATTGGATTATCATTTTTCGATGAAAATATTCCATTAGTATTAATGAAGAAAAGGAAAATGTCTATAACGACAATCACGGTGAGGCCGAAGACGCATCTAGAGATGCAACTAAACGTATTCATTTAAAACCAGAAGCAATTGAACATTTTATAGGAAAACCGTTTGAGGATTTCATAACAATAAGTACATTGAAATTTTTTCAACGGTTTAACATTTCGATGGACTTTTGCATCTTTCACCAAATAAATGGAGTTATAATGATAACTATAATCAAGCATCAAAACGGTTTCATGGATTAAGACCTGTTAATGACACAGCAGAAAGAGGAGTAATACAAGTAGAACGGTCGAAAAAATCATTATTGATAAAATATATATGGAAAAAATGTTGAATTAAATATATAAGTTTTCTACAAATTATTAATTTGATCTATACAATATCCGGTAACGAATGCTCCGGCTGTTCTTAGTGTTCGCCGAACGACTTCAAATTAAGCACTTATATTTTGTATTTTATTTGAAATTTATTTCTAAATTAACTATAAATAAAATTCTTTTCGGTGCAAATAAAATGTGAAATTGTTACATATCTAAAAAACGATAGTCAAACATTCTGATTTTTGGATGAACTCACTCATTCACTGTGTTCTGTATGTTAAACGAACATACGAACAAAATATATGCGAATCTAAATCCATGTATACTTAAAAATAAATCATATATGTGTATATTCATGTATTCATATATTCATATAAAAAAACTTTTCTTCTACATTACACAAACTTAACTCACACTGTTCGCTTTGGGTTCGGTAAATAAATTATTTATGTATACGGCAAGCGTATAAAGTATTACAACAATAAACTATTATATACCACCATAAAATTTAAAGGGAAATTTTGTTTCCATATACGAAATTTTAACTCAACTAGGTTCTGTTTTATCACAGAACACAGTTGAGTCAAATTTCATACCTACTCATCAAATCAAGTATGAATGCTTGTGTATATATGAGATGATTTTGTTTTAATTTAAATGATCATATTGTTCATTTGATTGAAATTCGTCTCAAATATTAATTTATCTTTTTCTTTGCATTCATTATTTTCTTATTGATTTAATTTCGCTTTTATATTAACAATTTTATTATTAATAATTGTTGTACTGATTTTCAAATATTCCAAGTGTTTTTTTCAAAACAATTTGATTTTCAATTTTATTTTCATTTGTTTATTATTATTATTATTCCACCATACAATCCACTGATTTTCAAATATTCCAAGTGTTTTTTTCAAAACAATTTGATTTTCAATTTTATTTTCATTTGTTTATTATTATTATTATTCCATTATTTTCAATTCTGCCCTAAAATCAAACGCATTATAAATATAAATAAAAGAATATCATAAATATTTTCCTCCACTTCTAGACAATTGCGTGATAAGTAGCTTGAAGAAGTAATCTTTTTGTTCACGCAGCATTGAGGACAAGAATGCAATTTTGCGTGAACAATGCCAGAACTTCCTGATTTAAAGACGTTGTGCTCTTCCAAACGACAAACGTTTACTCGAAGTTTTAATACCAGCAATTACAAAACAACTGAATGGCTTACTGGCAGTTCCGTGAAAAATAAGATATTTTGCTGGCCATGTATTTTATTTTTTAAACATGCAGACCGTTGTGTTTGGAACTTTGAAGGATTCGATGATCTTAATCATTTAAGTTCAGGTATATCCAAACACGAGAAGTCAAAAAATCACATTGCAAATGCTTTGGCATTTAAAACATTTGGCTTTATACGATTGGATTTAATGTTGGATCAACACGCTCATATCTCGATGATCAGACACAATGAAATTGTTAAAAAGAACCGACATATTTTAAAAATTTTGATAGATGTTGCTACATTTTTGGGGACACAGGAACCAGCTTTTAGAGGACACGATGAAAGTGAAGAATCTGTAAATCGTGGAAATTATGTAGAGATGTTACATTTTATATCACAGATTCACGAACCCTTGCAAAACCATTTGAAAGACGCAACCATTTTTCGAGGAACTTCATCGGCGATTCAAAACGATTTGATTCATAGTATCGGTAATGTAATGCTGAATGCAATTCATAAAGAGATTAATGAATGCAAATTTGTGTCAATCATGCTAGATGAAACATTGGATATCTCGCGAAGAGCCCAATTATCGGTTGTGTTTCGTTATGTTTTAAATGGTGAAATAGTCGAAAGGTTCTATGAATTCGTTGACGTTAGTGGGGTTGATCGGCTAATGTATTAGCGGAGCATGTAATTCGTTATATAAATAAACTCGACATTTCCCAAAAAATTATTGGCCAAGGTTATGATGGTGCAGCAGTTATGTCTGGAGATCGAGGTGGAGTTCAGGCTTTGGTAAGACCGCATTATCCAGCTGTTAAATTTATACACTGCACTGCACATGTTATGAACCTTGTACTATCAAGATCTCTAGAATTTATTAAAGAGGTCAAAATATTTTTCACAACGTTATCCGGAATTTCAGCATTTTTCGCGCATTCTTCAAAGAGCACTAACGCTCTAGATGCAATTGTAAAACATCGAATTCCAACGATATCATCCACTAGATGGAATTTTACATCTAGACTTGTAAATACTGTTAATCTTTACAAGGATGATCTACAGGTTCTATTCCAATCCATCATAGATTCACCAGAGGCCTGGGAGGTTGACACGACAATACTTGCAAGAGGAATTCTGCAATTCTTGGAGTCTTTCGAAACTGCTTTTCTTTTAAATGCTATAGCAAAAGTATTCAGTTTTACTAATGTATTGTTTTCCATAATACAAAGCCAAAGTTTCAATATAAGCGTTGGTATTCGTGAGGTACAAAGAACGAAAGAAAATATTTTGGAACTAAGAAGCAAATTTGAGGAAATTTATTCGGAGGTTGTATCTGAATGCGGACCGCCAAAAAAGAAGCGGAATATTGGCGATTTCCAATTATATTATAAGCAAATCTATAATGAAATGATTGACACTATAGTTACGCAAATTGATGTGCGATTTGAAAGCTTATCGGAGTTATTATTTGTAGAATTATTAAATTGTTTTAATTTCATTACATATAGTAAATCATTTCCAACTAATGTAATAAATTCTTTATATACTTCATATGGGATGATGAAATTTGATCAATGTAAATTACAAAATGAATTAACCGTGTTGTACAATTCCGAAATTTTCCAAAACAAAAGCGTTGTTGAAATAAATAAAATTTTTATAAACCACAAAATGCAACAAGAATTTTCAGAAGTACATAAATTAGCAGAACTCATTCTTACTCTTTCATCAACTACAGTGCAAGTCGAACGCACATTTTCCGTATTAAAAAGGATTAAGAGTTATAGCAGAAATTCCATGTTACAAGATCGATTGCATGGTTTATCATTAATGGCAATAGAAAAACGTTTAATGAAACAACTTCAATCGAAAGAGACGTTTCATGATGAGGTAACGCAGCAATTTATAACAAAATGTAGAAGAGCCGATTTCATATATAAGGAATAATATAGTATATTATATAGTATCATTCCTGATATATTCAATACATATGGTCAATTTATTTTAATTTTTTTACATTTCGGGAAATACATTTTTTGATTTTGCTATTATTGCTATTACTATTTTTAATTATGATTATGATAATAAATAATTTTATTAATTTGTACTGAAAATTTGCCATATATGGTATCATAAATCATTCTACACCCCCTGATATATAGATTGATGTGTTAATTAAAACTGATTAAACAGAACGACTCAATCTAACCACTAGGATCCGCCACTGACAATATCCTATTTTCATGATAAAATATATGTATTATATACCATTAATATATGTATAATATCATTTATATATGCAGTAATCACTATATTTCCAAATTTAATTAATTAGTTTGGTTTAATTAATAATCAATATCAAACAAATAATATTAAAACGATCAAAACACATACTTTTCGTGTGATTTTAAAATATATTTTATATTTATTTATTATTGTATAGAGGTTTTTACGTTCAAATCTATCTGTAAAAATTTGTATGCTGGAGGGGTAAACCGGTAAAGTAATGCTTTTTATGAAATGCCGACGGCAGACGACGGCAAATGTCAAATTGAAATGCATGTATTTTCAATTTGACATTTGCCGTCGTCTGCCGTCGGCATTTCATAAGGTCCCGAGCAGAATTAAAATACGTAGACGTACGCCTGCGTACGCCGACGTTAAACACTGCAAATTAAATAAGAATGAACACAATAAAAACGTAGACGCACGCCTGCGTACACGTACGCCGAAGTTGACCAAATTTTATCTTCTACGTACGGGCGGCGCATTTTGACAAATATTTTATCTACTGTTCATTGAATTTCAAAATAAATAAAAATAAACAAGAAAAAAAATGAAATAAAATTAATCGTTGAAATAAAAAAAATCGAAATAAAAAAAATAGTTTAAAAATCAATTTATATTTATCTGTTTATATTTATATTTATTTAGTTTGTATTGTCAAAAAACGCAAAACAGACAATCTATTGTGTTCACTATTTTAAATTCTGCGTACGCGTACGCAGGCGTACGTCTACGTATTTTAATTCTGCTCGGGACCTAAAAAGCATTACTTAGCCCGCTTACACAATGAAAACTTTTCTAAAAAACTTTTCAAAAAAAAAAGTTAAAAGCATAGAAATCAATGCAACCTTGCACAACGAAAAACTTTTCATTTTTTTTTTCAAAAAGTTAACTAACTTTTAACTTTTGAGTAAAATTATTTTTATGAAGTTGGTTGCGAAGGAAATATTTACTTGTTGTTGTTGTTTTTTTTTGTTGAATAGATTATTGAAGTTAGTTGCTGAATACATCGAAATACAAAACATTTATGTTCATTGTGCAAGGTATAAAAATGATAAATTAAAAGTTTTTTAGAAAAGTTTTCATTGTGTATGCGGGCTTATGCACTCAAAAACAAATGCTTTGTTCATTTACACATTTTACGCATTATACGGTTTTTTATAAATTTCTTAAAAAATTGATAGTAACTGAACGCTGTTTTATTCAATAAAAATATATTTTTTGTGTATATACATATACTACATGTGTATGTGTAAATTTTGTATGGTTTGTTTGGTTATATATTACACATACATCGAAAAAAATATAATTTATGCAATTCAATCGGTTAAATTTTCTGTGTAAAGTAATGCTTTTCATGAAATGCCAACGGCAGACGACGGCAAATGTCAAATTGAAAATACATGCATTTCAATGGCGGTGCTTTTTATGAATATTGTACGGCGGACTGACGGCGGACATTGATATTTTTTCTTCTATTGCCGTCGGCTGACCCGTCGTCCAAACTTCATTTTTCATTTTATTTACATTTTATTTAATTTTTATGATTTAATTTCATAATAATAAAATATCCAGTTAATTTACAAACTAATAAAAAATGGAATTATTTAACAGCAATTGGTATTTATTATTAAATTTCGGTTTTTTTATCCAGGCAAAATAAATTTCAGAAAAAGCACATTTTTTTTTATATCACAAATATCATATTTGTGATAAATAAAATATTTTCATAGAAATCGAGGCTTTAATTGTAGAAGAAATATCGGCCATTTTTGTATGAAAAGTATCAATCGAAAAGAGTAAAGTAATGCTTTTCATGAAATGCCGACGGCAGACGACGGCAAATGTCAAATTGAAAATACATGCATTTCAATGGCGGTGCTTTTTATGAATATTGGACGGCGGACTGACGGCGGACATTGATATTTTTTCTTCTATTGCCGTCGGCTGACCGTCGTCCAAACTTCATTTTTCATTTTATTTACATTTTATTTAATTTTTATGATTTAATTTCATAATAATAAAATATCCAGTTAATTTACAAACTAATAAAAAATGGAATTATTTAACAGCAATTGGTATTTATTATTAAATTTCGGTTTTTTTATCCAGGCAAAATAAATTTCAGAAAAAGCACATTTTTTTTATATCACAAATATCATATTTGTGATAAATAAAATATTTTCATAGAAATCGAGGCTTAAATGAACGCGTTTTGAGGTGAATAGCTTAAATCGTAGAGTTTATGAACGAGCCATATGAACAAGCCAAAAATATGCAAAAAAAAGAAAAAATAAAAAATTTGACAGTTCACTTCAGAGCTCTATTGCGTCAAAGGGCGAAATGAAAGCATATTGGAGCGAAAATCAAATAAATTTTTTTGGAAATTGATAAATAAAAAAATGTGTTTTGGTTTTGTGTTTGGTTTATGTTGTATTATTTTTTTTTAATTGTTTTGGAAAATGAAAAATAGTTTTTAAATTGAAAGGAAAAAAATAAGATCAATTCAATTAATAATTTATTAATTATATATTATAAATTAATATATAGAAAAACAAAAATGGAAGAAGTTCAAAGGCATTCCGTGCATACACTTGTATTTCGTTCCTTAAAACGTACCCATGATATGTTTGTTTCGAATCAACCATATTTACCAGAAATTGATGAAGCCTTGTAAGTATAAATCTTCCTTAGATGTATAAGAAATTAAACATTGATTCGTTCTTAACGAGTAGTCATTAAAAATTAATCTTTTATTTAATTAAATATTTCTCTAGAGAAAAAACAAACCGAACACTAAAAGCAAAAGATGGTTATGGTTTAATATATGATAAAGTAAATGCTGCCACAATTTTAAAACAAAAAAATCAACAAATTGAAAATATTATAGAATCTAATAATAATAATAATAATAATAATAATAGTAATAGTAGTAATAATGTTGATTCTTCTACATCTACATCAAAAACGGAATTAAATCAACTCGAGTTGAATGAATCACAAATAAATGATGCTGTTGTTCCATATCAACATCCAAATCTAATTAATTCTAATAATCAACAAAGTAATCAGTTATCGATAACATCGTCAAATCATCAATCCGCAAGTGGATTACAATTGATACCAAAAAAAGCACCAACAATACCGAAACCAAAATGGCATGCACCATGGAAATTATACCGGGTTATATCCGGTCACTTGGGTTGGGTACGCTGTGTTGCCGTTGAACCCGGTAATGAATGGTTTGTTACGGGTGCGGCAGATCGTGTTATTAAAATTTGGGATTTAGCCAGTGGTAAATTAAAATTATCATTAACTGGTATGCGTATCCCTTATTAGACAATTTTTTTACTTCGTGTATTGTAATTCTAATGATTGTAAATTTTTTCAGGTCATGTTAGTACGGTAAGGGGGGTGGCTGTTAGCTCTAAACATCCATATTTATTTAGTTGTGGTGAAGATCGTCAAGTTAAATGTTGGGATCTTGAATATAATAAAGTAAGCACTCACAATATTACAGCTATCAATAAACAAAATTAATTCATATATGTTAAGGTTATTAGACATTATCATGGTCATTTGTCGGCCGTTTATTCATTGGCATTACATCCAACGATTGATGTCCTGTTGTCGGCTGGCCGTGATGCAACCGCTCGTGTTTGGGATATGCGAACCAAAGCGAATATACATACATTAACTGGGCATACAAATACAGTGGCTAGTGTTGTATCACAAGCATCAAATCCACAAATAATTACCGGTAGTCATGATTCAACAATACGTCTATGGGATTTGGCAGCCGGCAAAAGTGTATGCACCTTAACAAATCATAAAAAAAGTGTACGCAGTTTGGTATTACATCCAACATTGTAAGCCATTTCAAATTACCGAATCATTTTGCAAGGCTTTTATTTAGCATAATATATTCATTACTTTCATATTTTTTAAAGGTATATGTTTGCTTCAGCATCACCAGACAATATAAAACAATGGCGATGTCCGGAAGGAAATTTTGTTCAAAATATATCCGGTCATAATTCAATTGTTAATTGTATGGCCGTTAATCCCGATGGTGTACTTGTATCTGGTGGTGATAATGGTACATTATTTTTTTGGGATTGGCGTACCGGTTACAATTTCCAACGTTTTCAAGCACCTGTACAACCGGGTTCAATGGACAGTGAAGCGGGAATCTTTTCGATGACCTATGATCAATCGGGTACTCGTTTAATAACAACCGAAGCAGATAAAACAATAAAAATATATAAACAAGATGATGAGGCTTCCGAAGAAACACATCCGATAAATTGGCGACCAGAAATTCTTAAACGTCGAAAATTTTAATGATAATATTAGATTTTTGAAAATGTTTCTTTTATTTTATTTTTTACTGTATAATGACTTTTCTCCTTTTTTTTATTAAATAAATAGAATTTGACAAATCAAATTTTACATATATACTTTCATATTTCAATGTAAAATACACAAACCCATAAACAAACGATAAAATTGATTATCTAAACCAAAAAAATAACAATTGAATTTCTTAGCGGTATTTTTCTTTTATCTATAAGAAACTAACGAAAATCTAGAATGAGGTGGGCAAAAATTTATATTTAAAAAATCACATTTTAATAAACACAAAGTTGTTATTTTTACAAAATAAAAAAAAATAAATTAAATTTCATATAATTAAAATTAAAAAATTAACAAAATAGTGACAAATTAATTCAAATTAAAGTAAATTTCGAAGTGATAATTAAAAAAAAACGATATCTCAAAAAAAACACTCAATTTAATATTTAATAAATTTTAATTTTATCAGCAACTTCTTGTTGATCCGACACATAACAATCGACAATTGTAACAAATAATTGGGCACGATTTGCTGATTTTGGTTTACATATTAATTTAACGGTGCATCGTTCTAATAAATATTTCCATTTTAATGCACATCGTTCAGTATTGTCCATTTGTTGAAATTGTACAACTGAGCGTCCGAGAATTTGTTCAGCAAAACGATTAACCAAACGACAATTTAATAATGTTCCTGTGTGATCGGTTAAATTCATTTTTATATCAAACAAATCAATGTAACAACGTTCATTATTGTTGATGTTAAACATCGTTGACTTATCATTAGCACTCGATGATCCCATTTGTAATAACACACAATCCTCATTTGTACATTGTTCAATATTCGTTGGCATCGATTGTTTACAACGAATACAACGTCTAGAATATAATTTTGATTGAATACCATCCAAATCATACTTTGTTATTAATGCATAAACAATAGCGGTAAATTGATCGTCGTCTAATGAATTAAAACCATTATTTGAACGATTTAGAATTTGTAATACGGTCATCACTTTTGTTATGCGATCGATATCCGTTGTGTTCGCCGATAGAACATACAGAGCAACATCCATATCGTTAGTAATCGGTGACATTATTGACCATTCCAATAAACGTTTACATTCGAATGTGTCGGGATTCTCTTGTATCATTGTACGACCCGTTAACTCCAATATAACACCATTATAGAAATGTGAAAATGCTGGACGTGCATCAACTATATGTAAAATGGTCGTCATGGGTATCCATCCATTAGACTTTTCAATAATTTCCAAATTCCATACTTTCAGGCACATACCACCCGAAAATGATCGATCCATTAAAATGACTTCACGAAATTTACGATCCGTACCACCACCATCACTTTTTATTTGAATTGTACGTATTGGTTTTATATTTCTAACAATTACCAACAAATCAACATAATCATTTTTTAAACTATTAACATTTGCATTGACATCGGCCAATGTATAAATCGAACATGTTGATTTCAATGGTTGTTTCATTAGGGCCAAATATTCATGGGTATCCTCACCGGAATATTTCATAATATAACCTTTACCCTCGTTTATACTCAATAGATACGGTGATGTTGTTAATGGATTATAAATTTCGGATTTATCACCGGATTTTATTTGAATTTTAGGCTGTATAACATGAACAATCATACCAATATGAAAGTCTAAATTATATGATTCAATAAAGGTATCCGAGCCCCAAACAATACAATTGATAAAAAAACGTTTTGAATCGCGTATCGTTAATGTTAAAACTCCACGTTTTAATCCATTTTGTTTGGATTCAAATATTTTAATGTCAGATTTATTGATTATAATGCCAATGACAAAGGCATTTTTGACCGATACATTTAAATTTTGTATTTTATATCTTTCGATTCCTTCAGACATATTTTCCCAAAAAATTGTTTGATTTTTTATTTTTTTATTAATATAAAACTAAGGACTTGTCTGCGTAAAACAATGCCGAATAGCGGTACCTTTTGCTTTATTGAATTGCGACACACACAACAATAAGTTAGAATATGCGCGTTAGTGCACCCAGAAATTTCCAACATTTCCTTTTTTTTTATTTTTGGTTTTTGAATATCGAAGAATGGCTACCTAATATAAATTAAAATTTTAAATACCTTAGTTTTTTTTATTTGCAGTTTATTTTATTTTTTATAAACGTAACTGATGAATATTTATTATTTGAAGTTCCTTAAAACTGTATAAATTTTATAATATAGATATTGTCCAAAAATATGATATTTTTTTAAAAATATCGGAATATTAGTTGCTTATTTGTTCTCATAGATTTGACAAGACGTATTCAGTCTATATGGGCAATATTTTTATCATTAAAATAATAATCTGTAATTATAAATACCAACGAAAATCATTTACCGTTTTGAACCACATATTAAATGGTTTAAAAATCCAATTGCCAATGAATGACATACTGGAAACCGGTGATATTCCATGCAAATGTAAATGTTTCACGCTTATAAACGGTGGCCAATGGAAACCAAAAACAACATCATTTAAATCACTTCCAATCGTTTGCATATACATTTTTAGTTCTCGTTGCATTTCTTCAACTGTAAAATAGTGGGAATAAATTCATTGATTTTTTACAATGGATATAATAAAAAATAAGCGATATTCATTAATTCTTATATGCGTATTTACCCAAATTTCTATCGTCTTTTGTTAAACATCTGCCATCGGTTATATGCCGTTTAGTTATTGCTAAATAATGATTTTTTGCAGCCGGTTTTATATCTTTTATTATAATTATATTATCATTTTCAAATTCAATAGCATTTGCATTATTATTTGTACTTAAATTTTTTTTATTAACAATATCACAAAATATACAATTATTTGTTTGGAAATTGGCATTAACTTTATTAATATTGCTTTTGTTTGTAGGTTCCATTGACATTTTATTTTAACTATTTATATTTATTGTGTGTATATAATAACAATATATATATATATATATATATATATATATGAATTTAAATCATTCAAATAATTAAATTTTGTACTTGAATTATTAATAAACTACAAAATAAATTCACGGTGCAAATAAAAAACAATTTGGAAAAAAAATATACAAAAATTGATAAGAAAACTGTGAAGTAGATAACAAAAAGTTTTTTTTTATAGAAGATCATCAATCAACATCAACATACGCCAACAAACGAAAATTTTCATTTGCCAATTTTACTATTGCTGAATTTGATTTAAGGTACTCTGTGTACACAGGCACTGGACAAAATAAACTATAAATACACTGTGTACACTACAAATACACTGTGTAAAGAAATCCTAGTGTGGTGCATTGGTAAAACAAACACAAAATACAACAAGTGAGAGCAAAATAATGTGTGTTTGGTTTTATTTACAGTTTTAATTAAGATTAATCCATTTTATACATCGCAATTATTTTTTTTACGTTTGGCTTTTTTTTGTTTAACAAAAATTTGTGTTATACAAGTTTTGATTGATTTTTTTAAATTTATTAATTTAAATTATTTACTAATTGGGTTTCAAAATATCGTAGTATTAAATCAAAATTCTTTAAATTAAATAACAACAATTACTGACACAAATGCATACAAAATAGTGAAGGGCCGGATCTTTAGTAACGAGGATCAATACTCGTTATAATAATAAATCACGAGTATCGCGGATCTGATTTTTAAGGATCCGGATCTTACGAATCTTATTAATCTTATTTTTTTACACATTTTTTTAGATAGTGCACGAGTGTTTGTTTAATAATGAATGAAAATGAATGAATGTATGAGAATTGAGAAAATACCAAATTTGAGCTTGAGGTGAATTTTTTGTGTATATGTATATCGTTTCTTTTTTTGGATGGGCTTTCGTTTGTTTTGTTTTTTGTTTTTGTTACCTCTATCTCTTTCATATAATATATACATAGGATCCGTAGATCCGTAGTACCGAGTATGAGATCCGGATCTTTTTAGAATCCGATTCTTCGGATCGAATCCAAATCTACAAGAAATTCGGATTCGATGTAACGAATATACGAAAAAATTGGATTCGCCCATCACTAATACAAAATATAAAAAAAAGGTTCGTCGCTTAAGTCTTTACACCGTCTATTTTGGCTGTGTAAAATAAATGCACAGAATCTCTACACGGGATATTGGTGTATGTAAATCAAACATATACGCTATCTATACCCGTGGAAGTGTGTATAAATCAAACACATTTTCTCACTACTCGATGCGAGAGTTTTCACAGAGTAGGTAAATCAAATTCAACATATGTCTAGACGGTGTAATAATTTTACCCTGTAACCTTGCGTTCACAATCAAGGGGAAATTCCCTTTTCAAGACAAGAATATCAACTTTTCAAAATCAAAAAAAAGCTTTCCGTAATTTAAGGCTTGAGCACAATGGATAAAACGCAGACGCACGCGGAACATAGAAATACGCAGAAATACGCAGAAATAAAAAATGTGAGCATAATGCCAGCAAGTTGTTGACGTAACATCCTTGTTGAAAAATATAATTTGAACTATGAAAAATTCTTCATTTTCAAAAAACATATTCATTTTATGATTATTTTATTATTTGTTTATTTATTTTAATTTATTTTATTATATATAATAGTTTAAACACGAAAATAATAAAAAAAAAACAAAAATGTCAAAAAAACGTAAGAAATACGAAAAAGGTTAAACATTGGTCAACTTCAGCGTGCGCTCACGGCAACGTGCGTCTGCGTTTTTTATTGTGCTAAAGCCTCGATTTCTATATTCTATGGCTGAATTCCATTTCAAAATTTAGAGTGCTAATGACTAAATATTAGACATTAAAAAAGGGGAAGTAAGCATTTAGTATTAAGTAATGCTTTTCATGACATGCCGACGGCAGACGACGGCAAATGTCAAATTGAAAATACATGCATTTCAATGGCGGTGCTTTTTATGAATATTGGACGGCGGACTGACGGCGGACTTTGATATTTTTTCTTCTATTGCCGACGGCTGACCGTCGTCCATACTTGATTTTTCATTTTATTTACATTTTATTTAATTTTTATGATTTAATTTCATAATAATAAAATAGCCAGTTAATTTACAAACTAATAAAAAATGGAATTATTTAGCAGCAATTATTAAATTTCGGTTTTTTTATCCAGGCAAAATGAATTTCAGAAAAAGCACATTTTTTTTATATATCACATATATCATAATTTGATATATAAAATATTTTCATAGAAATCGAGGCTTTAGTATTTTGCATAGTAGACTACATTAATCAGAGTTTACATTGTATTGCCCATGCATGAAACTTGCATGCAACTTTAATAATGAATAGGCAAGGGGAATGAAAAGAGAAACGGGATCAGTTTCACATAATATTCTACTTTTTACGTGCAACTCGTTCCCTTATTGGTTGTTGTTTTTTTTTTTTTTATTTAGCGTCTATACAAGTATGTACACATTCAGAAAATTGCACGAGTGGGCAATACAATGTAAATTCATCGTGCATTTCAACGCGCATTCCAACTCGAGTTGAAATGATAATGTAAACTCGGTCTTAGTATTTAGTCATTAGCATTCTAAATTTTGAAATGGAATTCAGCCTTATGACTAAATACTAATGTAGTCTACTATGCAAAATACTAATACTAAATGCTTAATTCCCCTACTTTAATGTCAAAAATTTAGTCATTAGCACTCTAAATTTCGAAATGGAATCCGGCCTATGAATATATTTCAATGAATACATGTGATATATGTGATATTTAAAAAAAAATGTGCTTTTTCTGAAATTTATTTTGCCTGGATAAAAAAACCGAAATTTAATAATACATACCAATTGCTGTCAAATAATTCCATTTTTTATTAGTTTGTAAATTAACTGGATATTTAATTATTATGAAATTAAATCATAAAAATTAAATAAAATGTAAATAAAATGAAAAATGAAGTTTGAACGACGTCAGTCGACGGCAATAGAAGAAAAAATATCAATGTCCGCCGTCAGCCGTCGACATGTCCGCCGTCCAATATTCATAAAAAGCATCTACATTGAAATGCATGTATTTTCAATTTGACATTTGTCGGCATTTCATAAAAAGCATTACTTTAGCATCCCAAATTTTCGTTTGGAAAACGGCCGTAATGTGCCCTTCAGATCCGAAATAAATTCATTTACATTTATCCTCCCATTCTCAATACCATGCACATAAAAAATACAAAAAAAAACTTAATTTATTTAAATTAAATAAATTTATTTTTTATATTTTAAGAGAAATTTTTTTGTATTTTTTTTTCTTATTATTTATTAACTATAAAATTAATTTGCCGTAACACTTGTCATTGATGAAGAAGGAGATACTGTTGATGACGAGGATGTAGATTGCTGCTGCTGTTGTGATGTTGATAATGAAACGCCTGTGGATGCCAACGATGATGTTAATGTATCTGTTGTTGATCCGGTTATGCCCGTATTCACATTTGTTGATGCGGATAGCGCTTGATCGTTAATGAATTTTTCAACCTGAGGATTAGAGGATTAGATAGATATCTTACGTGGTAGATATAATCGCTTGATTTTTGAATGTTTATAAACGATTATTGTGTATGTTATTTTCAAACACCAAATGAAGGATTTAAGTATAATTTTTCAATATTGGTTAATGGTTATCAATGATATAGATGTGCAAAGTACAATTATAATTGATTTAAAAAGCTTATTAAGATATAATCATTAAGAAATGGCATTATCACAACTCTAAGCAATTTCTCTGACTATATATAAATAGTAGAAAAGAATTGTATTTATTATAAGTGTATGTCTGCCACCTGTCTAGGGGTAAAGACAAAGTAAAATTTTTACATTTTCGTATTTGGATATCGTGTAGAGACATAAAAACACATTTAGACATTATTCAGCTATTTGTTCAAATCCTGGCTTTACGTTTTCACCAACCCCCACAATTTTTAACAAAAACAAAAAGCACTTACAATTTTTTTAGTATATTCGTATTGTCGAGATTCTGGATCTCCACATACATTTTCTACTTTATAGGGGGGTGCTATGGTAACATCATTAAAAACCTTTATGTTTGGACCAGACCACGTAACCTACCAAATGGAAATTAACAATTTAAATATCAGTTTTTTTTCCTAAAATTTAATAATCTACAATTAATTTCACCTCATGGATCGTTTTGGATATGACCATATACAATTTTTGACCTTCGGGACTAACTCCAGCAGCTAATGCCGATACTAATCTTTTTTTTTGTTCGACTGCATTCCGGACCCGTGTAGTTAACTATAAAAAAACATAAAATAATCTAAAACAAAACCAACAAAGCAGAATAAAAAATATAACATTTTGATTTTGGACTTAAAAAATAAAACTTACTCGTTGTAAATTCAACGATTTTGGAATTTCGGGTATGGAAATTACTTCCTTTTTTACTTGTACATCACTGCACAGAGATAAATTTGTGATAAAGATATCACTTAGTCCGTGGTCTTGTGAAGACCGCCCTATGAATAAATAAAAAAAACATTTCGTAATAGATTAATTAAAAAATTAGTTCACATTAAAAATTAAAATGTTTCTTTTGTTCCATATACAAAATTAAACGTATATGAAAACTCGTTTTTTTATTGCTTTGTAAGCAATTGGGCTGGAAAAATTAATTAACGGGGAAATACAAATAAAATTAAAATACAAATGTTTTACGTATGATGCGCGTCTGTAATTTAAAATAAAATAAAATGCAAACAATATTCGAGTAAGAACATTTTTTTTTCTTAAACATGATACATACTTATGATTATCATTTTTGTGTTTTGGTCGAAGGCAAGTACTTCACCTTCAATAATTTGCTGGAAGCAGGTTGTGCACGATACAGTGCTTCCTATTGTGAAGCAATCCCTAAATGTTGCCATTTACTTCTAGATTTTTCTTTTTTTTAATAATTAACTTTTTGCCTTTGTGCGATTTAATTTGGGCTTCCGCGTATTCCGCAATTCTTTTTTTTTTTAAATGTATTAATGATTCCTTTTGCTTTTAACAAATTAATCGCTTTCGGATTTTTTTTTAATTTTTACAAAATACATACAAAATATGTTATATCTATAATATATTGCTAAACTGTAATAATATACTGAAAAACAAAAGTTGAGTTTATGTGCCTAAAAAAATGTTATGTCGGACCCAAAAAATCGACTGAAATTGTCCGACATAACCATGGAAGTATAATATATGGAAAAGTAAATCCCGTATACATATACGAAAATCAATGGGATAAGGATTTTTGTAAAAAATTTGACATTCTGGGTGTTTTCCATTGTTTTCTCCGCATATTTTCCAATTTTTTTCCATTGCGACACCCAGAATGTCAAATTCATTTTTTTTTTTTAGATTTTTGTTTGGTTTTGGGGGGGGGGATAATCATAATAAAAAAGTGAATTAATTTTTGATAAAAAAAAAAAATTATTTTAATAAATAAAGGTGAAAAAAATCAGTTTTAATTAAAACTAAATATATTTTTGCATTTTAATTACAAAAATTAAATTATTAAATGCGTTGTGCAATTATTTACTGTGATATTTTTTACAATAATTAGAATTAAAATTTTTCCATACATTGGTGATCTTATTTTTCTTTTAGTGAATTTATTACGAAATGTTTTGTATTGTGATTTACCTAATTAAATGTAAAAATTAATAAAGATTACGATTATGTAGTGATTTTTAATTATGTGTTTTGGAAAGTTTATTAAAAAGTAAATAAAAATATTTTTTTTATACAAAAAAAAAATTTGTTTTTGATTGTAAAATTTTTTTTGTGATATTTTTTTTTATAAAAATACAGGAGGTCGTTCGTAAATAACCACGGTAAAGTTTATACATTTTTCGTGGATAAATACAAATTTTCAAAGTGAATAATAAAAAGTAAATGTAATAAAGAAATAAATAAAATAAAATTGAGTCTTTGAAGTATTGTAATTAAAAAAACCTATTAATTGGTGGTGTTTTTTCAATATTATGACGTCATAATGCTTAACATGAAATAATGATTTACATTGCTGTAGCAATTAACGAACACCTTCCTGTGTTAAATATAAACCAACACATTTGAAACAATTTCACAAGGCCACAAACACTATTTAAAGAATTCTACCGTGTTTCCCCTCCCATTGCTCTTCCATACATTATACTTCCATGGTTTTTTTACACACATAAATGCAAACAACCACTTTTGTGACTAAAACATAACCTCATTCACATTCTGATATAGAATTTATATTATTAAATCCAAAATTAATAAATTAAATTATTAAATTAAAAATTTTATCTTGACATTAAATGAATAAATGTATTTAAAAAATAATGATAAACGACCAACACTAAAAAAAACGCGATAAACACAAAACAACAATAAAAATGAAGGTTATGCTTTCGTCGAAAAAAATTTAGCACATAAATAACATACAATTTAGTCCATAAAATAATTTTGGGCACATAAATTACATACAAAAAAAATCGGCATATATTGTCCGGACACAATAAGTCCGCACATAAACTCAACTAATATGTCACTAAAGTAATGCTTTTTATGAAATGCCGACGGCAGACGACGGCAAATGTCAAATTGAAAATACATGCATTTCAATGTAGGTGCTTTTTATGAATATTGGACGGCGGACTGACGGCGGACTTTGATATTTTTTCTTCTATTGCCGTCGGCTGACCGTTGTCCAATATTCATTTTTCATTTTATTTACATTTTATTTAATTTTTATGATTTAATTTCATAATAATAAAATATCCAGTTAATTTACAAACTAATAAAAAATGGAATTATTTAACAGCAATTATTAAATTTCGGTTTTTTTATCCAGGCAAAATAAATTTCAGAAAAAGCACATTTTTTTATATATCACAAATATCATATTTGTGATAAATAAAATATTTTCATAGAAATCGAGGCTTTAGAAGAAAAAAAAATCATACATAAGAAAAAAAAGGTGCCAAAAATAATAGCCAAAAACAAAGTGAAAAACAAAATATTTTCGATTTCTTTTTTCTAATTAAACAACGGACCGGTTAATTAAATTTAAATTATTTACAAAATCAAAACAAAACAAATAAATTAAGTCAACAAACAAAAATATAAAAAACATTTTCGGCTTGTTCATAAACTCTACGATTTAAGCTATTCACCTCAAAACGCGTTCATTTACTCTTTTCGATTGATACTTTTCATACAAAAATGGCCGATATTTCTTCTACAATTTAAGTAATGCTTTTCATGAAATGCCGACGGCAGACGACGGCAAATGTCAAATTGAAAATACATGCATTTCAATGGCGGTGCTTTTTATGAATATTGGACGGCGGACTGACGGCGGACATTGATATTTTTTCTTCTATTGCCGTCGGCATTTCATGAAAAGCATTACTTTACTATGAATTTTTTAAGAAATTTATAAAAAACCGTATAATGCGTAAAATGTGTAATTGAACAAAGCAGACGAAACGAAAACGAAAGCATCGAAAGCATGAAAACATACTGTCGAAAACGACGGAATGTTTTTTTGATTTAACCTCATTTTTTTTTAAATAGTTTTTTTGATTTAATCTCATTTTTTTTTAAATAGTTAAGATAATAAGATTTTCTTGAATTGATTTGTTAGTAAATATATTTCATATGGGTTATGTGTTAATGAAGAAATAAACAAATAAAAACAAAATAATTAAAACAAGATTCAGATAAATAATTCAGTGCGCAAATTTTATATATAAACATTAATTTCACATATCATCGTATCAAATCAAGGTAGTGGATAATATTGAATAATAATAATTGAATAGTGAATAGTGAATATAAATTAAAAAATAAATAGTAATAATAAATAATTTACAAAATAATTTTACAAAAAAAAACTGTCGGCAATTTTATATTTTTATTTAATTTGTTTATTTTTCTATTTAATTTTACACACTCGCATAAAAAAATACAGAAATTATACTAAATGCATCAACACAAATGTAAAAAAACGAATGAAAAATAGAATCATTTCTATTTACCTTCGAAACCGAAAAGAAATAGAAAAACATCGCACGCTCGTTTCGGTAGTATATTCGTTTAGGTCCCGAGCAGAATTAAAATACGTAGACGTACGCCTGCGTACGCGTACGCAGAATTTAAAATAGTGAACACAATAGATTGTCTGTTTTGCGTTTTTTGACAATACAAACTAAATAAATATAAATATAAACAGATAAATATAAATTGATTTTTAAACTATTTTTTTTATTTCGATTTTTTTTATTTCAACGATTAATTTTATTTCATTTTTTTTCTTGTTTATTTTTATTTATTTTGAAATTCAATGAACAGTAGATAAAATATTTGTCAAAATGCGCCGCCCGTACGTAGAAGATAAAATTTGGTCAACTTCGGCGTACGTGTACGCAGGCGTGCGTCTACGTTTTTATTGTGTTCATTCTTATTTAATTTGCAGTGTTTAACTTCGGCGTACGCAGGCGTACGTCTACGTATTTTAATTCTGCTCGGGACCTTACATCAGTATCGAACATGCTGTCGAAAACGACGAAACGAATTCAAATAGAATGCATGCATTCTGATGTAAACGAATATACTACCGAAACGAGCGTGCGATGTTTTTCTATTTCTTTTCGGTTTCGAAGGTAAATAGAAATGATTCTATTTTTCATTCGTTTTTTTACATTTGTGTTGATGCATTTAGTATAATTTCTGTATTTTTTTTATGTGAGTGTGTAAAATTAAATAGAAAAATAAACAAATTAAATAAAAATATAAAATTGCCGACAGTTTTTTTTGTAAAATTATTTTGTAAATTATTTATTATTACTATTTATTTTTTAATTTATATGTTATCGTGATCATTGTATTAATTTTTTAGGAACCTTATAAACAAAAAAAGTTACCTTGATATGATGATATGTGAAATTAATGTTTATATATAAAATTTGCGCACTGAATTATTTATCTGAATCTTGGTTTAATTATTTTGTTTTTATTTGTTTATTTCTTCATTAACACATAACCCATATGAAATATATTTACTGACAAATCAATTCAAGAAAATCTTATTATCTTAACTATTTAAAAAAAAATGAGGTTAAATCAAAAAAACTGTTTAAAAAAATGAGGTTAAATCAAAAAAACATTCCGTCGTTTTCGACAGTATGTTTTCATGCTTTCGATGCTTTCGTTTTCGTTTCGTCGTTTTCGACAGTATGTTCGATACTATCAGAATGCATGCATTCTATTTGAATTCGTTTCGTCGTTTTCGACAGTATGTTCGATACTATAATCAAGTTAAAATCAAAATAAGGTTTTTGCATGAGTGTATTCAAATTTATAAAAATAAAATAAAAATTATTTTAATATAATTAATAATAAAAACGAAACAATAAACTATGAGTAGATTTACAAATAATTTACGACAATTTCGTTTAATCACATTTGATGTTACCGATACTGTGTTAAAATTTACCAATCCACCGCTTATTGAATACTCAAAGGTTATACATAATTATGGTTATAAAAAAGTGACTGTGGATTATGTGGGCCAGGCATTTCGTGAATCATTTAAATATATGACCAAAAATTATCCCAATTTTGGTAAAACCAGTTCTATTGAATGGCAAGATTGGTGGCGTATGTTAATTTATCGTATATTAAATGGTACTCAATTGAATATAACAACGGCCGATGCTACATCCATTGCAAATACACTGATAAACCGATATTCAACAACAGAATGTTGGTTAAAGGTGCCAGCAACTGATGAATTAATAGGAAAAATTAAAAGTGATAAGAAAATCATTGGTATTATATCCAATTTTGATCCTAGTCTAAAAAATCTATTGGATAATGTAAATTTTCCAAAAACTGATTTTGTTTTAACATCATACGATGCGGGTTTTGCAAAACCAGATACGAGAATTTTTGAAAAAGCCCAAACTTATTGTACCGATTGTTTGCCGGAACAAGCGTTACATATCGGTAATACACCCATATTAGATTATATTGGAGCAAGAAATGCCGGTTGGAAAAGTGCACTGATAACCAACGATTCCGACGAATGGAAAACTTATTCCAAAGAAATAAATAAAAACCATATATTTAAAAATTTATATGAATTATTGCATAAACTCGATAACGATTCCATTGAATGGGAATAATCAAATATAAATAAAGATTAAAATGAATAATAATTCTGATATTACCATAGTATAAATAACAATAAAAAAATTAACACAAACCGTGAAATTTGTTTTAAAGATATATTTATAGTTATTTTATATAATTGTTTTTGTTTTCGTATATTGTTTATTTTATGTTAATATTATTGTAAAAACAAACAATAATCTATATATAATATGATCTAAAAATTTTTTAACTTATGTAAAACATTGTTTCGTTATAATAATTATTATATGTTAAATATAAAGAATAAAAAAAGGCTATATTATATATACCAAATATACATATATAAGATATAGTTTTTTTTTCGTTATCGTTATTTATCTTCAAGTCATTTATAATCCAGCAATTAAAAAAAATCATTCATATGCAACACAACTACGATTTTACGGCATAAAAAATAACAACACACACACACTTATCACTAAAAACTCGTCAATTATGAATATGAAAAATCTAACATAGACATCTAAAATCATCTCTGTGGGGAACTAAATGATGTTTATTGTAAAATAAAGTTATAATTTAGAATGTTTGTGCATTACGACATATTCCACAACCAAGTGCAAATTCTTCACCAGTGGCTGGGTGTATTACATGCAATGGGCAATCGTCACCCAGCAATTGTTTGGCCTTTGGTCCAGCCGGACATTTTGGTAATTTATTTTTCGGTATGTTTGTTAAACGTTGAAAATCATCATGACATGTATCACAAAAATGTGTAGAACCAAAACAGAAGAACACGGCAACCGAACAACAATAACGACATTTATATTCCAAAAAATCCGTACCATGTTTTGGACACATTTGTGCACGTGCCACATCACTACATCCGCCACACACCAACTCCTGTGGATTATAACTATCACCCATTTCAGCATCACATCTTGCCTCACCACCATAGTAAGCCTACGCAACAAAAACACAATCAAAACAAACAAAATAAATCTATTTCGATTCTTATTTTTCAATTTAATAATTTATAAAGACCATTGTTGTTACCTTTTGACATTTAAAGCAAACATAATATGCATATCGGTCCATTGCATATATTGTCAAATCTTTATGTTCAATTTTCGTTTGTCCATCGTATTCCAAACTAAACCAAATTTACAAAATAAACCGTAAAGTAATAATGAGTATATTTTGTCAACTCTTCATAACATTCTAATATAAAATGATGCGACACACTATAATATTTTTAAATTCATTCTCAAACACACACTTGGATTGGTATGGGAGCTGCTGGATGGGATGGTATCAGAATTTCCGGGAATGCAAATTTTTGTATTTTGTACCACACCGCTATATTCAAAATTACAAGCAAATATCTTCAAAACTCTTCGAGATATGCGAGAAACAAAATGGGGAAATTTGGACAATTTGCAGGGACTGGGGTTAGAATCTGGACATACCCCCCCTTTGAATTCAACCAGCTCTACATAGTAAAAAGCTTATATTGAAAATTGTAACCAAATCGGTCGATAGTTTCTGAGAAAAAACGGAAAAATGTTTATTAAATTTTTCACGATAAAAAGTTCCAATTCGCGAAAACGGTACCTTACCATTTTTTTCCAAATCGATAACTATGAGCTTTATGATAGTATGTGCTTAAAATGACATATTCATAAAAAAACATTAAGGTGTCGGATGGACAGAAAGAACACTTCAGGCAATTTTTTTACCTTATGACACTGAACAAATAAAGGTATAATTATAAAAAAATTCCCTCCTACTTACCGCATTAATGCCTTTCGTTTAACGTCATTTTTTAATATTATAATTGGTTCTAGTACTTCTTTGAGTGAAGGATGTGATATATCAACCTAAAATAAAATATAAAATATACTTAAAATGTCGCCCTTAAAAATTTAATTTTTTTTATTACTGTTTTGTACACCTACTTTACAAATGGGACATTGAGAAAATCCAAAACTTATTCGTGGACCTAACCAACGTTTCCCCAATACCTGCTTACAACAATGATAATGAAATACATGTCCACAGTCCAACTATAAATTTTCAAAAGGAAATTATTTCAATATATATTTTTTGATATAACTCTTATTTTTTTTAATTACCTGTATAGCCGGTGCACAAGATAATGCTTCAACAAAACAAATCATGCACATATCATCAGCATCTTGAGTTAATTTTGGTTCTTTATTTACGCCATTATCTTGGGTATGTGAGCCAATGTCAATGGGAGCCACAACAATATCACTGCCGCCACTAGTAATTCCCCCACCACTTGCACCAACAATTTCACCACTTCCATCACCACCTATCTCTTGACACAAAAGTTGCAAACATGGTAAGCATTTTGTTTCGTTTACTACACCACCACATGGATGACCACATGATTTTGTTTTAGCACATGCATTATTTGCATGATCTTGACATTGGCCATCGGCACAAACATTACCGAGAGCCAATAGACCCGAATTACCCGTAACGCCACAAAATCGACAACGCCCAATTGAATTTAATGGTCCCGCAATAATAGCATTATTTCCTAGACATAACAAAAAAATAAATATAGATTTATATTTAATCACAAATGGAGCGGAAAACACTATTCAATAAGAGATGTAGAGTTCCCAATAAATTCTCAATTTCAATTTATAAAATGAAACCAATTTACCATCTCTAAATTCAACCATTGCCTTTAATGTACGTGAATCGGCTAATGCTAATAACCAAAATAATTTTGTACGACCACAACTTTCGTGTAATTCAACACGTATTGCTTCTTCTTCCTCTTTGCATACTGTACGATTATGATTACGTGTTTTACGATTTAAATGCAGGAAACGATCACAATCACCGCATAACGTACCGCAAGCTAAACATTGAACTACAGCCGGTGTCAATCCATCGTCATGATTTGTGCATATCGGTCGTTTGTCAGACGTTTTTGACCATCGACCTGACGATAACCTTTTACAAAATGAATAAAAAAAATGAATACTATTATATAAAAATGATTATAATTAAAAAAATAATAAATTACTTTTCAACATGATCCTTATCCAAAACACATAAACTAGCTAATGCCAGCCATAATGTTGGTGTTTTTATACAATTTTCATGATTACGAAAAACCTCCTCTAAGCGTGTTAAATTTAATATTGATTCAGCAATTGCCGCTTTTGTTATAACCGCCCATTTATCAGTCAGTTTACCCTTTATATATAAATATATTTATTAACACGATAAAAATATAAAAACATTCGAAATATATTAATAATAACAACAAATAAACATACACTTGTCATATCACGTATTAAACCAATTATATTTTCAGCTTGTTTCATTGATATGACACCCTTTAAAAACCATTGTTGATTGATTGATGATAATGATTTGGCACCGTCAGTTGTGGGCTTTCTACGTATCACATCAAAGCCATCATCGTCATCATCATAATCATCAACAACAACGCCGTGATCAATATTTAAAGTCGGATTATTACCACTGGTATTTTTAACATTAAATCCATATAGACGATTTTTGGTTGGTTTTTTCCCTATTATTTTCGTGTTTAATAGTTTAGCATTCCTTTCATCGTCCTCTTCAGCATCACCATCTTCTTCATAATCCACCTCATTTAGTTTTAATGTATGTTTTATATTAACTATATTTAAATCTATAGAATTACATAATTTTATTGTACATGGTGTTTTATTTGATCCGGCTGCTGTTGTTGTTATAGTGGCTGTTGTATTTGGCCCACTAGAAGTAGTAGCTGTTGTAGTGCCATTCGTAGCTTTAACCTTAATTTGAAGTTGTAATGATTTTGCGATAACCGCTAAAAATATATCAATTATACCCAATCGACACATATCAAATGGATAATTATTTTGATTAACAATACTGATGTTATGAGATGGTATTTTGGTAACACCCAATAATTCGGCTAAATGTTCTGGAGTAATTTCGGGCAGCATACGTCTTAATAATGCGGTTACTTGCCGTTGAACACGATCACTACCGGTATGCAATAAACTCAATAGATCCTTTAGTAATCCATGTTGATGCGATAGATATGATCGACCAACAGCACTGCCCGATAACGCCAATACCATACTTAACATTTCAAAGCAGTAGGTATCGGGCGCCCGTGAATGTTCACTACTCGAATCACTTTTTTGATCACAATTGACATTATGTTCATTCAAGAATGCTGTTGCATTTAATATTTCCCATTCTTCTTTGGCACGATATGATTCTTTTTTTATCGCATGTACAATATGAACAATTACTAGTTTTTGTAAATGACTTAATTTACTACGGCTGAATAATATTCCAACCATATGCTCACGTAAATCTAAAGATTCAGCCAATAACGATGTAGAACTTGCATCCATTCCATTTGCATTGCGATGTTGCAATTGCAAGGCATCAGTTCTGGCGGAGCCAGAAGCGAAGCCGGCATTACTATTACCAACACGATCACCACCAACGTGATCTGATATATCGGCACCAAGTATTAATTTTCCAAATACCTATAATGAATAACAGAAATGTAAATGTATTACCAATCAACGCCTCATCAAATTTTAATATAAATTGATGTTGCAATAATATATTCAAATTAATTGCCAAGTATATCATTGGATTTGGTTTAAGACCTCCTAAATGGGATGGGATCAGAAAAAAATCCACGATATATTAGTTTTTCCATTTTTTATGAAACCATTAAATCCAGTGTCTATTCAACAAAACGAGACATCTTTTATAATCCCTTGGCTTTGTATATGAGCTCCTGAATAGGATAAGATAAAATTCTTCAATATAAAAGTTTAACATTTTTCATCCAACCTTCAGATCCAAAGTTTCTAGCAAATATCTTCAAAACACGTTGAGATATACGAGAAGCACAAAATTCGTAAAAAATTTAATCTAAAAAAGGAAAGGGTAGAAGGGATGGTCCCGACATACCCAATTTTCGAACTTAACCAGCTATACCAGAAAAAAGCTGAAAAAAAACTAATTTCAACCAAATCGGTTCAATAGTTTTCGAGAAATGGAGACAACCGCTTGTGCGAGGAAAGAAATCGGTAAATGTTTTATGCGGTTCTTCTCGTTAAAGATGTTCAATTCGTGAAAATGTGATAAAAAAGGTACCTTAATATTTTTTTTTCCAAAACGATAACAATAATGTAATTTACTGAAGGTATATGCTGAAAACAATTACCTGTGCTGTAATTAATCGAAATACGCGTAAAGTTTCTGTTTCACAATTTCTCTGTTGTATTTGATATGCATTTGTCAATTTTAAATTCGATGATTTGGATGATGGAATTTCATCCAAGACAATTATTGGCGTACCCAGCAATTTAATTTGTCGTACACGTAATGTATTTTCGGGTCCTTTTAATTCAATACGAAAATGTGTACTATTTTCATCTGTTTGTTTATTAAAATGAAATTCATATTTTTTTGATTAACCGAAAAAGGAATACAAAAAAAAAAACAAACCTTTAATATTTGCCGATAGCCAAATTCCACATTTTGCTTCAACTTGTATTGATTTTATAAGATTTGTATCACCTAAGGATTGTCCAGCATAAAACATAATATTTGTTACTCTATACTATAAGAATCAAGAAGAAAATAAAAAAAAAAATATATCTCCAATAATTTCATTTGGTTATTGAGAAATCAATATAATTACTAGAATATCACGACTATTATCAATGTGCACATAAATCATTTTACATAAATAATTTGCTTTATTTAATGATATTTCAATTATTTTTGCTTTATTTTTATCTTCTTCATCACTTTCCCAAAATGTTTCCGTTGAATTGTCAATCAATGAACCGGCTAGTGCCGGTCTCGATGATACACTTATATGAAATCCACCATGTAAATCAATATAATTTGATACTTTTGTTGTCATACGCCGTTGATGATGATGATGGTGATGGATTTGCTGTTGGTGTTGAGAATGTTGTATATTATAACAACCAAACGAATTAACATTTGATTCTGGGGCCGCCGGGGCCGATGATGATATTATTAATACTTCATCATTACTTTGTTCATCCGATTTTGATAAAATTTTTGATATATTTCCAAATACATGAGATCTAATAATTCAAAATATAAAATAAAGAAATTAAACAAATACAAAAAAACCAAACAAAGGTAAAAATGATATCAGGCGACCACCTGATACTAGCCCGTAATTGTCTCCAGGGAGTAACGTCGGGTTAAATTTATCACTAATCAGCTCCTTATAAATATTTAGTAAAAAAATGGTATGCCACACTAAAATATTCAAATGCATTCGCAAGCATACCGTTGGATTTGTATGGGAGCTTCTATGGATCAGAAAAAATTTCCCAATATAAAAGTTTTTCCATTTTTCATCAAATCTTCTGATCCCAAATTTCAAGCAAAGCTCATTGAACAAAAATTTCACTTTACAAACGACAATCGGTTTTAACGTCCGGCAACAACCATCTGTTGTTGGTTTCTTAATTTGTTGCCTTTACGGTCTTATGTCTTCAGTAGAATTCGAACCCACAACCCCAACATTTTTGTTTATATTTTAAGTTGCCATGTTTATCAAATACACCTCAGTCATACCAATGATATATATGTAAACCAAAAAGTCGGTATATTTGTAAAAGAGGGGGAAGAAGCAGGGATGAGTTAACATATCCCATTTCGAACTTAACCAGCTCTACAAAAAAAAGCTTATGTTAAAAATTTCCGCCAAATCAATCGACCGATTTGGTTTCAACATAAAAAAAAGTGGAGACCGAAATATTTTTTATTTGATTTTTCACGATAAAAAGTTCCAATTCGTGTAGAAAAGTGATAAAATAAAATACCTTGAATTGTTTTCCAAAACAACTAATAAACTGCAATTTACTGAAAGTACGTGCTTAAAAAACTATGATAATATATTATTTGTAATCTTATTATAATTACCGATGCAAAAATTGATGATCAGCTTGACGAAATTTTATTCCAAAGCATTGTATAGCTACTTGTTGTAGAGCCGTACCAGCTGGTAAAAGTAAAGTTAAATCGGCTACCGCTTGTAAATACAAATGAAAACTCTCATTTAATAGTATCGATATTTTACCACACAATTGGGTTGCCGTAATTGGATGTTCTAATGCCTGTTCCTTTTTTGAATTCAAAAACAAAAACAATAAAAAACAAGAAAAATATAAGTAAACCTTAAATGTTTTCTTCAAAATTCAATAAATTATATTTACCATATCATAGGAATCAGCACCTCTGTAGTGATGATCATCAATTGGTTTCAGTGATGATACAAACCACCACATTAAATCATGTAAGCATGTTGTTTGTGTAACCGATTTCAATAACCAATTTAATGCTTGTAATGCATAAATACGACATGTGGCAATACGTACATTTCTTTTCAATGCCGATGTTAATTTTTCCAAATTATGATTTTGTACAATAAAAGCCATTGTAGGACGTGCTAATAAATTAATACTTTGATCATGGAATAATGAACTCGATGGCAGTGGCAGTGACGGTTGAGGTGGTTGTTGTTGTTGATGTTGAGATGAACTTTGTTTTCGTTGTGGACTTTTTTGCCGCGATTTTTCTGGTTTTGATGGTTTATTACCCCGAATAACATTATTATGGTAATCATCAAGTTCTTTTCTTTGTTGAGATATTGATAGTTGCTCAAGCCTTTCACCATATTCCTTATTCTCTGATGGTTTATCATCATCTTCTTCATCGTCATTGTCATCTTCCTCCTCCTCATCCTCCTCATCCTCCTCATCCTCCACATCCTCCTCATCATCATCGTCATCATCAACATCTTCCTCATCATCTTCATCGTTATTATCACCATCGTTATTTGCATCATCACGTTCACTATTGACCCTCTCATTACTATCACGTTCAATATTATCATGATCAATAGCATTGTTGTTATTATAGGGCTTCGAATTATCTAAGACCGGTTCAGCTAATTTAGGGTCATTTTTACGATATGAAAAATTTGGAAATAATAAATCTTCAAATTTATTATTTGAATTGGCGGACGTTGGAATTGTTGAAGGCGATTTGTATAATAATGATGAATTAGCTTTTGTTTCATCATTTAATAATTTCATTGTTTTCAATGGTAGTTTATTACCACTATTCCCAATTATATTGCTATCTGATGTAGGTGTTTTTGTCGTTGAAGCAGTCGAATTGAATATTGTTTCTGGTACTAATTTACGTAAATTTTCTGATGGATGACAAAGTAACAGTGAACCACCGTCTAAATAATGCAGAAAAATAAACGTATGTATTAAACTGGATAATTACATATCTTAATAGATTTAAAATTTCTAGATTTACCTTCACACGTGGAATTATTTCGTCGTCTTAAAATAACCTTTGAGGCCGCTTGATCGTGTAATGCATCAATATTTTGTTGGAAAATATATCGATTTTGCGTGGAGTTCGTATTTTGACTTTGACTTCCCGCCCATCCTTGTCCCATAGATAAACTTCGATGGAATCGTGAATTTGAATGGGTCATCATATTGTTATTATTATTATTGTGATCGTCATTGTTGTTATTATTATTATTGTTATTATTACTAATAATATTATTATTTAAAATACAGGGATCCGTTGAATCGACAGATATTTCGGATAATGGCCGTTCAAATGTGTTTTCCGTGGAATGTATACCAAATATTTCATAGGGTGATTCATTTGTCATTGATGCACCCAAAGATTCTAGACAAGAAAATATTTCTGGTGCTTGCCATAATAATTCAGATGACGACGGCACATCTTTGGAACCGCTGCCTACTCCTACGGCTGCTGATGTTACTCCTCCACCACCACCAATGCCAATTCTACTATTTCGATTTGAATAAAAAATATTACCATCACGACTTGTTCCCGGACGATTTACCAAGTCCGATGCAATTTGATTAAGTTGCGTTTCAGAAACCGTTGGCATTTGTTGTGGTGGTGAACGTTTTTGTTGGTTTTGACCTACTAAACCTTAAAATTCAAATTAAGTTCACCATTAGTAGAAGTTAATATTAATAAATGCAAATTTTGTGACATAATGAATCAAAATAATTTTTTTGTTATATTGCGATGTACAGAAGGTTAAAGTAATTGCGAGATGTTTATTGTAAGCATTTCAATTACAATAAACATCTCGCAATTACTGATTTCGGAATATACAATTACAATAAATAGTGAACAGATTTTTTCATTCATTCAATTCAGAGCAATAATACAAATCCGTAGATATTCTACGAAATCTACTAAAAAATATAATTAATTAATTTCATGATATAATTATTTTTCGAATTATAATATCGTCCAAAGATGTATTTTATAAGATTTCCCATACCGTTTATTCCAGTTGAAGATAATTCTAATAAAAATAATGCATTATCTTTCATCATTTTGTAGGCTTCCGCATTAATGAAAAGATTAGTTTTTAAATCAAATAAACTACCGCTACTGCCCTCATATTGAAATTTATTATTTGTAGAATTTACATTATTTAAATTTTTATCACCATGTTTGTAACTAAAAAAAAGGAGAAATATTTACATATTTTAATTTTTGTATTTTTCAATAAATCATGAATACGTATTGCAATATCCTTACAACCGTCTACATTGATCACAAATTAAATACCAGCTAGATGCACCTTTACCACCTTCACCACAATTACCAGCCCACCCTTCACATAGTAATCCAACAGAATTGTAACCTTTACCTTGAATGACAACGACAGATGAAATAATTAAATATAATTTAATATAGATGAATTATGGGGAGGAAACAAAATTTAGAAAAATTAAAATTACCTTTTGCTGGTTTTCCACAACCCGGATGCGATACCCGCATATGATGAGTTACCGGAACTTGTATATAAATTTCACATAATTCGCAATAAGGAGTATCTTCTTTACGTTTTTTACGATATTTTCTCGGTTCTAAATCTTCATTTTGTTGTTGTTGCAAAAATTGTTGGAATTGTTGACGGCATTCATGCTGTTGTGCTGGATTTTGATAGGATTTTTGATACTGATATGGATGTAAATACTGTTGTTGATAATAGAGTTGTTGTTGTTGAAATTGTTGCTGTTGTTGTTGATGTCGCTCCTTAGATGTTCTGGGTGGCCTTACCGGTGGACCACTTTAATATTCACATAGTGACATTAATGAATTTTTTTATAAACACCTTATTTGTTTCTAAAATATTTTACTCACTTCTCTTTTGATGCAACCGGTAACCTTCTATTTGATTGAACAACTTGCACACAATTTGAACATAATTGATCCCATAAATAGACAAGACAACGTAATGCTGGTGGACACACGGTAATTGCTTCCGGTAGTGATTCTAATTTCGGTTGATCTATTGAGTTGCTATTGGAATTCTATGCGAGTTAATAGAAAAAAAATGAAATAAAATGAATTAAAATTCAGTAAATCAAATGGATTGATTAATTAATTTTGATATTTACATCGATTAAAGGTTTTCTATGTCTTCGATTCAACACAGAATTACCGGATTTAGTTAACGTTTCTAATGTCGATGGACGTATATTTAAATAATTACCAGCATTCGCTACTTCAACGGAATATCGTTGTTGTGCACGCTGTTCTCTATATGTATACCAAAAACATTTATATAGATTTAAATAAAACAATTAATTATAATAAAAATAAATCTTTTACCTGGACAAATAAATTTTCTTATGTGATTCTTCTGTATCGTTAACAGTCAAAGCGCATTGCTTTGGTAACGATGGATGAAATTTTAAAAATGAAGCACAAGCCATTGCATCATGAACGACACCTTATAAAAAATAAATAATAAATAATCAAAGAATATAATTTACAAATTTGCAGTAATTAATTAAAAAAATTCTTTTAATATTCCAAAATGATTACCTTCATGCCATAAAAATGCAGCAAAAACAGCACGTAAACTTTCCGCTAATGATGATGGTAGCGCTCTTTTGGATGTCTGTATTGGGGGTGGAGGTGATGATGATGATGGTGGTGGTAGAGGCGGTGACAATGATGGTACCGTTGTTGATCCCACCTTTGGAGGTATCGGAGGTGGTGGTGGTGGTGGCGGTGGCGGTGGCGGCGGCGGCGGTGGTGGTGGCGGGGGTAGAGGAACATCTTTGGACGATTGTGATGATAAATCCTCAATTTGTGATTTTTGTGGCAAAATGTTATTGGGATTTTCTACTTGTAATGATGATTCTTCATTTGAAAATGTATCGCAGGTCATTACCGTATTCGATTGTAAACAGTCACTGTTGTCCGGTTCTTGTTGCACGTTTATGTTACGATTGTAATTAGAATTTGGTTGATCTACTCTTACTAACGTTAGGTTTGCATCAGCTACGGTAAATAGTGAAATATTAACAATTATCAATAAATACAAAAAAAAATAAATAAAATAATAGCACATATACAATTTGATGACGATTTAGTTTTATTAAAGCGTATTGAACGTTTTAAATGTGACGATGATGTTAATCCAGTACTAACATTGGAAGAATTACTAGATATCATGGCGGCTGTTGTAATATCATTTGATGTATTACATAATTCACTGGCAATCGGTAATTCAAGCATTCCCTGATTTCACAAAATATAAAAGAGTTCGATTAAAAACGAAAATATAAAAATATTTACTGTATCATAATATATTCGTTATGGTTATTATGTGTATAGCGGTATAACGTACTGTTGTATCGGAAATATCATTTGATTTTGAATTACTTCCATGAACTGATTCACAATTTTGACGACCCACTGTATGATTCATTGAAAAATTTTATTATATGTATTTTAAAAAACTAATTTTAATGGAAAAAAATTTAAAAAAAAACCTTTTGGGATTGCTATTGGACTACTGCAGCGATTTTGTTGTTGCCTAAGAATTGTACCATCATTGCCATTTGGTCGTGAATCTTGACCACCCATTGCTTTAACAATATCGCGTACGGTACCGGTAGCTAAATCCGATAGTTCATTTTTTCTTTTCGTCGACGATAAATCTTTCGCCTCCAAACTATCACCTTTAAACCATTTATGTAATGCTTGTAATTTACTTGCACCACCGCCAACAACACCAGCCAAAGCCGTACTAATATTTTGTTGATTTGGACTTTGTGATAGATTACTAACAGCCGACGATGTTGATGAAGATAATGAATTTGTTGGGTTTGTTGTTACGGCTGCCGGTGGTGCTGTACCATTTAAATTACATTTAGTTATTCTAGTCATCGCCGATCGTGGTGAGTGTGTAATATCTTTTGATATTGGTTGCGATATTGGCATTGCCATAATTTCAGAAATTTCTTTATTATAATCTTTAATTTTAACGGCTTCTACCAAAGGTACTGTATTTCCCTCAACATCACTTCTTGATAAGTCATTACAATCATTATTCAAATCACAAGATTTAACGAAATCATCATGATTTTTACCTATATCATTATTATTATCAAAAGGATTATTTGAATGGCGTACCTTTTTAATGGTCGACGTAGACGAACACGGCGAAGAAGATATTACAATTCGTTCGGATACCAAAGGATTATCAGCGATTTTCGTTGTAGTTAAATTAGATGTGTATATAAAAGGGTTTGTACTAGATGATGCTGTACTTGTTGTTAATGGCGGTGTAAATTTCGCAATTGTAAAATTAAATATAGATGAATTATTTGATGATGATAATGATGGTGGTTGTGTTATTGGTCGTAATGGTGAACTTGTTACTGATGGTGGTTGTGTTAATTGTCGTGGTGGTGATCGTTCAGTGTCATTTTCAGTTTCCGTTTCCGTTTCGCTAAAATGCATCCTGTTGATGAATTCACAAACAAACAAAAAATCAAATTTAACGAACTACAATTTAACTTAAGTGTTCAATTTTTCAAACTAAATTAACTATATTTTTTATTATACTTTGTATTCAGGAAAGGATACATTGTTAGAAACGATATTGGCCTATTAACCGGTATTGATGGATGATTACTCAGTTTGTCTTCCACTTCATGTAAAAGTTTACGATTTGTATGTTGATTATATTGAATACACCATGCCTCCGATGGGTACCATGTTGAAAAACAATGCTGACGTATTGATTCGGTTGATAGTTTTACCCAAATTCCATCATCATTTTCAACCTGTATTTTTTTGTTTTTTAAATATTAAAATTTTCTCAATTAATCATCATTAACAAACATTAATATATATTGACAATAAATTTTGCATTTAGTATATTACCTCGTCAACAAATGAAATGAGACCATTTAATTTGATTATACCAACTTGTTCGGATTGTAGCGTTGGATGTGAACGAATTCTAAGGCCGGCTGTATATGTTGAGATAAATTTACGGAATTTATTTGGTTGTACCTTTTTGACACATGGTTTTTGTGGTGGCGGTGGATAGACAGCCTCCTTCACTTCAACACGATACGTTTCCTCTAATGCAATGCCATCAACCGTTATGGTTAGACAAAAATTACCCAGTGAATTTGGTGTCCAAGTGGCATTAAATGTACAATCGCCCATGTTTCGTGCATTTATCGTTTCGGATATTTTCATTTGTAATGGGCTGCATAAACGTAATTCCTCGAATGAAAAATGTTGATAGGATTTCATAAATGTAATTGCCGTAAAACACATTTTATCCTTTATTGTCGGCTCATATGGCACTTTTAAATTCAATGGTAATCCTCTTGGACCCGTGCTATTCGGTTCAATAAATGATATACGCTTAGTACCGCCTTTTTTCGCACCATTTGCAGTACAATTTTCGGGTGTTGCTTTTATTTTTACCTTATAAAGGATAATGATTAATGACATTTTAACAAATATTAGCATTTTCACCACATCGAGTCAGTTTCGTAAAAAAACACAAACCTTTAAATCCGGTATATAAACATTTTCACCGTATTGATCACGGGTAATTATTGTCAATTGACATGGCCAGCCAAATTTTACGGGTTCTTGAATAGGTTTCAATTCACATTTGTTCGGATCTAAACGGGGCTCAGGTTGTAACCATGCGGCTAAACGTGCGCCCGACGAACCCGGCGCTCCACTTACAAAATCCTTCAGAAATTGTCTTTCATTTGATTGTCCGCTATATATATTTATAAAACGAAAAAGAAATTATTTATTTTTACGAATGAAAAATTATTATAAATTATGATAATCAAATACTATAAATGTAATATTTTATTTACAAATAACAATCATAAGTAAGTTATTTTGGTTGCGGTATGTCTGATATAATCATTAATGTTGTATGTTAACTTTATTTTTGTAAAAATTTGTATCTTTAGGTAATTTAAATTCATTACAATGGAATAACAATTTTAAGAAGGTTGACAAAAACAAAATACTTTATTTGGAAAATTATCTATTTTTGATAATTAATTGTGCTCATCGTCTGGTGGATTTAACTTTGGGTGGAAGTGTTAATATTTAAAGAACTACCAAAAAGATATATACAAATGTCTTGAAATTGAAAATAAAAAACAAAAATGGTTTTGATAATTATATTTTAATAGACTTATAAATTCAATAACATTCAAAAATTAATTTGGAAATTCATTTCGTTGGCAAAATATAAATATGATATATGAATAACCCCAAGTCATTTGGAATGAACAATTAATGTTATAATGTTCCGAATTTTTTTTATCACTTGTTATTAATTTGTTATCCTTGTTATTAATTTGTTATTGTTATTAATATAACTGGTTATATATTAATTTTTATTGAAATTACCATTGGAATCGCATCAATATTCAAATGAAATAGTTAAAGCAATATCGGCAACAAACACAGATATAGATAATTGCCGGAGCATCATCGGAAGATTTGAAAAGAAGCACGTATATACTTCTGGTCAGGGGGTTAAAGTTATCACCAATCAATTTATCATAAAAAGTTATGATAAAAAGTGATTTGTCACACTAATATCAATCAAAACACCAAAAATTTAACTTGAGAACATGCTGCTTCACCAAAAAAATGTAAACGAAAGTTTTTTAAAATAGAAATAGTGCACTTACAATCAGTAAAGTGCCCCTTGTTGAGCGTTGTACTAGCTCCCAAAACTTGTGAACGCTATTCTACTTGTGAATCAAAAGGTTCCGAGGAACGGAACCTGAGAACATTCTGCTTTATCCAAAAACATTCTGCTATTTTTTCTGTATACCCGAAATACAGAAAAAAAATTTCGGTACAATTTAGTACAAACCTAGGACAAATAATTTGACCCGTACAACTTTCAAAATAGAAAAATTCGAAAAATGGGGGCTAAATTCCTGTAGGTGAAAAAATAACAATAAAAGTTTCCCATTTTCAACAAACCTCCAGATACAAAATTTCATAAAATACATAAAAATGGAACCAGAGTAAAAATAACAGCGATTGGAGAAAGGTTGGCAAAGAAGTGTGACAATAATAATTTTTCTAATATGTATGTGGTGATAAATAGGAATGGCAAGGAACTCCAACGCTGGGATTAGTCAGTGACTACGCTATTGATCCCAATTCAACCAACGTATGTCAAAAAGTTAAAGCTATTTGTATCACAACCTTTTCTATATTATTCTGTTTCGCAAATAAATTATTTTCTGCATGATTTTCTAAAGTGAATTTTCGATTTAAATGCAATCTTCTTGGTGTATGTGTTATTTTGAGAGTATCCCATTAATATCATTATTTACATATTTTTTTCAAAAGTTTTCAATATTAATATTAATTCATTTATCGCTCTCACTCAGATTTGAATTTATATAATCCTTAATTTACGTAATATGTAGCAACCCTGCATCATTAATTAATAACGCAATAATACTATTCATTTTTATATATCATTTATTATATATATAATGTTATTATATTTTATTGATAACATTATATAATATATAAACGTACGGTTATTCCAATATTGATGTTTTAAAAATTCATAAATTAGTATTAACTGCGACATATGGTGCTCTGGATGTTCTCCAGTTTTAGAATACTTTTTATATATATATGTATTAGAATTAATTTTATTTTGATAAAGTAGAAAGTGATTGTATAGTGGAATTAATAAACTGAATTGTGTATTATGGTATTATTAAACTGAAACTGATTTGTAACTGAATTAAAGATAAATAGATGTAATTTATAAATTAAACTTATGAAGTAACGAAAATAAAAGAGTTATAAGTTTAATATATACATATTTATATTTAATTAAATTATATATTTAAATTAAATTTAATAATATAAACATTTTATTAGTGATTCGCACTTAATTATTGATTTGCAATAACGTCCATTAGGGATTAGTGTGCATTTCGTAATAATATCAATTTCGGGGTAATGAATTTCTATGAGAGTGACGGTGGAGAACGTTTTTCCGCATTTTAAATCAAATCTTCGATTCACAAATTGAAAAACGAGAAATTTTAATAATCCCTTGGATCTCTGTGGGAGTGGGTGTGAGCAGTCGGATCAGAAAAAATTCCCCAATAAACATTGACAGTTGCCATAGATCTAAAATTTCAACCGCATCGAATATAAACATAATAAAATATCTCCAATAATCTCTTGGATTTGCACGGGGAGTGGTGAATCTGATGGTATAAAAAAACGTGAGTGCATATAATTTCTTCTTTTTGATACCAAAACTCTATATCCAAAATTTGCAGCATATATCTTTAAAACTAATTTAGGTTTATGAAAACCAAAAAAATTGGAAAATATACAAAAGGTGTAGAAGAAATGGTCTCACATCTTCGATTTTTTTACAGCTCACACATAAAAATCTTAATATCGGTCGGCTGAGTATTTTCCAAAAAAAAGTGGAGACAACTTGCATTCAGCAAAATGTTTGTAGACATTTTATGTATTTTTGTAGATAACCGTATGCGTTTTTTCCCAAACGATCCTAATAAGTCACATACCAAACGTAGGTACTTACAATTGGGTTCAATAATACTTGTTATATACACATTGAATAGAATTAAAATTAAAAAAAGAAATATTTTAAATACAGATTGTTATTATAAATTATTCATTTAGTTTTCAAAGACTAAATCTATATAGGAAAAAAATAAATAATTAATGAAAAACAAATAATCTCACATTTTCATACACCAAACAAAAAAAGGAAACATCTTCTATATATTTATGATATTATTATATATTTATTTTTATTAATTTTTTGCCTGTTAATTTTCAAAATATATTAGGTGTAGGAATTAAAAATGGGGATTTAGATAACAGATGGCGCAACTAGCGTTGAGTGTATCGCAACACACCGCGGCCATTTTCTTTTTTTTTGTCTGTCATTAGGCTATAAATTTCAGTATATGTCATTTCATTGAAGTGTAAACAACAAAGCTTTTTTTTGCTTCGAATATGTCGAAACACATGCCCGAAAAAGTTGTTTTGGGGGGAAGTTTAATAACTTTCTTTAATTTGAAGAAAACCGCTGCTGAAATTAATCGTTTGTTGGTTGAAGCTCCATCTCAAGCAACTTGTGAACGATGGTTTGTACGCTTCCGAAATGGTGATTTTGAGTTGGAAGACAAAGAACGGCCAGGTCAGCCAAAAAAATTTGAAGACGAAGAACTGCAAGCGTTATTGGATGAAAATTCGTGTGAAAATTCGTGAATGTCGACCAAACAACCATTGGCAAACGTTTACATTTTGTTATACAAATAAATGCCATTTTCAAGCCAAAAAATCCGCATTATTAATTCCTACACCTAATACTTTTTTAAATATAACATTTAAATATATAATATGGTCAAATATTCCTCCATCCATAAAATACATACATAATACAAAAATTATCATTTCCCCTATATACATATATTATTTATGATCAAAATTTTATATTTACAAGACTGTGTATCAATAATTAAAAAGTAAAAGAATTATGCGATAGGTATACACTATACATACATTATATTGATCGACATCCAAAAATAAAACGCAGATAAAATATGCAAAAGATTTTACAAAGTATTCAAGTACATATCCAGGGTTGCGGAGTTTGAGTCGGATTCGAGGAGTCGATGATATATTGGTATTTGAGTGGAGTCGGCGTCAACATTTAAATCGAATCCTCGGCTTCTACATATTATTATCAATTACATTTTTTCATTTGTTTGTAAATTTCATTCATTCGTTAATTTTTTGTTTTTAAGGATAATAATTTAAAAGGATAATAATTCCTTTCCTTTATCCAGAAAGTGCACACTTTCCTCAGTCTTTTATTAAGAAATTTGTCTTTACCACGGACACATACAAACACTGTATTGAGGAACCCGTGTCCTGAACCATGTCATACCCCGTAACGATAAGAGTAAACAAATGTTTTTCAATTGGTCCCCTAACCCCTACATCGAAGGGTCAATTATTGATTTCGGTATGGTAAAAAAAATATCTTATACCTATTTTTATCTCCTTTTTCGACGTTTCCAATTTCCCCGAACAAAAAAAAATCCGTCCGGCGGGTGTATGGATGGTTGTCATCACGATAACTCTCAAATGTCACAAACTATCGAGTTCATTGAGTTCTAAAGGGGGCCAAGGGTGACTAATTAGACGAAAACTAATTTAGTTTTTTAATGTAAATGTAGAACATGTTAAGTTATAAACAGTTTGCCACAAATGGAAATTAAATC
Source organism: Dilophus febrilis (assembly GCA_958336335.1). Taxonomy (NCBI): domain Eukaryota; kingdom Metazoa; phylum Arthropoda; class Insecta; order Diptera; family Bibionidae; genus Dilophus; species Dilophus febrilis. The sequence continues at coordinate 15,323,412 of OY284468.1, read as the reverse complement.
ACATTTACAATTCATATATCTAAAATTATAATCTATAATTTAATTCATATGAAATATTATTTAACGACGGGTTTTAATTATAATATTAATTATAATAATAAAACATTAGTTATTTTTTTTATTAAAACAACAAATATTGTTTTTGAAACAATTTGATCGTTGTATAACATGGTATAAAGACTAAGACTATGTTTATTATGGTTTATTACTCATTGAAAAAAATTTTTTTTCACTCAGAGTGACGTCATACAAAATTGTATATCAGCTGTCAAGCATACCTATAGTCTTTATACCATGGTTGTATAAGATTTCATATAAGAAACTTTAGCCTTGATAGTATAGTAATGCTTTTTATGAAATGCCGACGGGAGACGACGGCAAATGTCAAATTGAAAATACATGCATTTCAATGTAGGTGCTTTTTATGAATATTGGACGGCGGACATGTCGACGGCTGACGGCGGACATTGATATTTTTTCTTCTATTGCCGTCGGCTGACGGTCGTCCAATATTCATTTTTCATTTTATTTACATTTTATTTAATTTTTATGATTTAATTTCATAATAATAAAATATCCAGTTAATTTACAAACTAATAAAAAATGGAATTATTTAACAGCAATTGGTATATATTATTAAATTTCGGTTTTTTTATCCAGGCAAAATAAATTTCAGAAAAAGCACGTTTTTTTTATATATCACAAATATCATAATTGTGATAAATAAAATATTTTCATAGAAATCGAGGCTTATTAATGGCTGCGTATATGTGCGCACATAGCTCGAGCATGAAGCAAAAACTGAATTATTTATGGCGACTGGTTTTAGCTTGAGCTAAAATTTTTCAAAGATATTTTTATGATAAAAAAATAAAACGATGTATTTTAGAACGTGAATTTTTCGAAATTTGTTTTTATTTTTATGATAGCATCTTAAATACAAAAATAAATAAAAAATATGTGTCGTTAGCTCGAAACGGTTTAGCTTGGGCTATCTATCTGAGTTGTTTATATGCGAATTTCAGCTCGATCTAGAGAAAGATAGCTCGAGCTTTGTGCGAGCACATACGAAGCCATGTGATATCGAAATATTGGTGAGAGAAAGGAAGCAACATATAATACCAAATTGAACAGATAAATAAATATAATAATAAATCAAAATCTAACAATGCAAGCTCATCAAAGGCCGTTACATCTAAGCTAATTCCGCAATGTAAAAATTGTCAGGCATTTGAACACACTCAGAAATATTACCCTAAAGCCTCGATTTCTATGAAAATATTTTATTTATCACAAATATGATATTTGTGATATAAAAAAAAATGTGCTTTTTCTGAAATTTATTTTGCCTGGATAAAAAAACCGAAATTTAATAATAAATACCAATTGCTGTTAAATAATTCCATTTTTTATTAGTTTGTAAATTAACTGGATATTTTATTATTATGAAATTAAATCATAAAAATTAAATAAAATGTAAATAAAATGAAAAATGAAGTTTGGACGACGGTCAGCCGACGGCAATAGAAGAAAAAATATCAATGTCCGCCGTCAGTCCGCCGTCCAATATTCATAAAAAGCACCGCCATTGAAATGCATGTATTTTCAATTTGACATTTGCCGTCGTCTGCCGTCGGCATTTCATGAAAAGCATTACTTAAGGAATCCAGATGTGTGAAACGTATTGAAAAACAGTTAACTGAAGAATGCACCAAAGATAAAAATCTACAAGTTAAATGTGTAAATTGTGGTGAAGGACATCCAGCTAATTATAGAGGATATTTTGTTGCTAAGTAAATACAAAAAATTAAAAAAATGACACAAACTACTCAAAATAAAAAACCTACAAATTGTATGTCTGTACAAAAACATGCTACAAGTGAAAATGTAAATATAAAAAATAAATAGCTATGCGTTGCAGCATCAGAAAATGGTCTACAAAGCGCAACTGACATTATTAATAATAATAATTATAATAATATTAAAAATGGTAATAATAATAATCATGATAATTATACAAAACAAAATAATAAGGATAGTGACATAAATCAAAATCTCCAATTTATTCTTAAGGAATTAACTATCTTAACTGAAAACATAAAACAAAATAATGACTAATACGATATAAATAATGTGTTGGAATGCAAATGGCTTTGCTCAACCACCAACAAGAGCGTGAAGCAGTTCTTTGCATGAATAAAATTGATATGTGTTTTTAATATCAGAAACCCACTTTACCAAATAGCCCTTTATTAAGTTCCGGTGATATAAAGTTTGCCATACAATTCATCCCGAAAATGCGGCAAGGGATGGGAGTGCGGTAATAATTAAAGAAAGTATTCATCATTATGAAGAAAATAAATTTTATTCAGAAGATATATACATTTAGCTTATGCTAGCTATAGTCCTCCAAAACATAGTATCAATTCAGATTTAGTTTTATGTTTTCAGTTAAATTAGTTAATTCCTTATAAGAATAAATTGGAGATTATTATTATCATTATTAATATTATTATAATTATTATTGTTATTAATATCAGTTGCCCTTTGTATACCATTTTATATCGGAAAACGATTCGTCGTTGGTGATGATTTTAACGCTAATCATACTCACTGGGGATCGATATTAATTACCACTAAGGGCAGGGAACTACTTAGAGTGGTTCACGCTTAGGGATGTGAGGCCATATCAACCTACATATTGGCCTCCAGATCAAAACAAAATTCCGAATTTGATAGAATTTTATGTCATCAAAAATATATCAAGCAATTATATGCAGATTGAAGACAGCGTGGAAGTGGAACTAAATTCGGATCATTTACCGATTATATTAACACTAATTTTAAGTGAATATATCATCTCAAAGCCAACTAATCACAGACTGACTAACAAAAGGACTGATTGGGAATGCTTCAAGAAAACATTGGAAGAAAAAATTGACTTGAATGTACCACTACAAACTGAAGATCAATTGGACTTCAAGGTGGAAAAATGAATTAATGATAGACGAATATCGTGGTAAAATACGCACCAACGACTATAAATAAAGTGAGGGGCAATAACTATCCCGAAGAAATTTTAAATCTGATTTCGGGTAAAAGAAAAGCGAAAAAGAAATGGCAACAGACCAGAGCTCCACGAGATATAACAAAATTAAACATCCGCACGGGTCAATTACGATTTGCTATAAAACAACTAAAAACCGATACAATAAGTGAATTTTTACGGAATATAACTAACGATTCTAGTACTGAATATTCACTGTGGCGAACTGCTAAAAACATTTGAATCATGCAAACTCCTCTTATATTTGATGATCCTGTAGAAAAAAATCTTTCAACCAAATTTATCGAGCAACACTGAATATTTGCCAGATGTTGTAGATCAAGAAAGCAGTAGCATTTCGTTAATTACCCCGGCTGAGATTAAGAATGAAATTAAAACAAACGTAAACCCTAAAAAAAGCTCCTGGATTTGGCCTCATTACACGACTTGAAACAACTGCCTAAGAGAACATTAATCTAATTAACTATACCCTGATCAATGCATCGTTCTGTCTACAATATGTGCCACAGCTATGGGAAATAGCTGAAATAATAATGATACCTAAACTGGTAAACCACTGCAAGAAACAACATCATATCGACCGATTTCTTTGCTGCCGATAATATCTAACAATAAGTTATATGAAAAGCTCTTATTCAAAAGACTAAAACCAGTTATTGAATACTGATTCCAGATCATCAATTTGGTTTCCGAAATCAACACTTTACAATTGATCAGATTCATCAGATTACAAATGTCATATAGAAAAAGCATTAGAAGAAAAGAAATTGTTAGGAAATATTTCTGGACGCTGCTTATGGTATCGATAAAGTTTGGCATGAAGGTCAAAGACATAAACTTAAATTACTCCTTCATGCTCAATACTCAGGGATACTGAACTCGTATCTATCTGACTGATATTTCATCATTAAGCAGGAAGATGCCTACTCTGAATTAAAACAAATACAGGCTGGTATACCACAAGATGTATTGGGACCTATACATTCGAACTAAATATTGTTGCGACATTTGCAGTTTATATTAACGAGCAAACAGTTCAGTATGAAAATACAGCCAAATATCTTGGTATAACCCTTGATGCAAGACTCAAGTGGAAACCACATGTCAAGATAAAACAAACAGAATTTAAGTACAGAAAAATGTCCTGGCTATTAGGCTGACACTCTGTGCTGACAAAAAATAACAAGTTGGTACTGTATCAAGAAGTCCTGAAACCAGTATGGACATAAGGTATTCAACTTTGGGGTTGTGCCAGTCAAAGCAATAAAAACATAATCCAACGATTTCAAAATAAAGTACTACGGGGTAATGTGAATGCTCCTTGGTTTATTCGAAACGTCAACCTGCATAAGGGTTTGTATGTACAAATCATAGATAACGTTATCAAAATGTATGCACAAAGTTACCAAAAACGACTCAAACAACACATAAATGTCGAGGCTCTTCAACTACTGAGTTTTGAACGTATAGTTAGAAGATTACAACGAACAAAACCGTTTGAATTATCGTAAATTTTATATTGAAATAAATTAGTAAGATTAAGTTAAATAACCTATTAGTATTAAGTTACTAGATTGTTATATAATAAATACATCATATAGGTGTTTTATGTATAAAAAAAATATAAATGTTTTTTTATATAAACATAAACTAACCCATAAGAAATAATAGAAAATTAGAAAAATAGAGCCGTTTACAATCAAGCACAGAATCACATAGAAGCACATCCATGCTAAAATACATGTAGTATTCCTTATACTAGAGGTTTCTTTTGTTTTTTCAATTTCGAACGTCCCTAGATTAAATTTCATGTATATAACTTTTCTTATTTTCTATTTTTTTGTTTCTAAATTCCCTTGCGATATAAAATAGAGCCGACTCTACATCCCTGACAACTTCTATATATATATATTATATATCAATGTGTATTAAAAACCAAAAAAATAAATAGAAAAATTATTAAAGAAATTGCGATAGACAAAAAAAAATTATTCTTTAAAAAAAAATAACTTGTAAAACATCCGGTGTATATTTTTATTTTTACAATTTAATTTAATAATTTGTATTTCATATTTTATATATTCGATGATATACATACGTTAAATTTCAAACAGAATTCATGAAGAGTCCAGTATTCTATGAGAGGCCACCAATTTTAATTATATGTATATAAATTCTATATGTACATATATTCGAAATCGTATATATAATAAAAATTTATACAAAACATCTAGAGAATAATAATTTTCCATATAATAATATATTAATAATATTTTCAATAAATAAATTAATTTGTATATAGATGAAATAACCACATGCACATGATTTTTATTAACAATTTTTAATATGTGATATAAAAAGATAAATTTAAACGTTTTTTTTTAAATTATTATTATTTTATTCAAATGTTGAAGAGGAGAAATAGAAGAATCATAAAATAAAATTAAAAAGACGACGAAGAATAATAATAATATTATTTTTTAATTATAATATACATTTTTAATTTTCAATCAAATAATTTTTTTATTAATTGAATTTTTGTATAATACACAATGCATTCATCATCATCGTAATTGGTAAGTGTGTTGATATATATATATATATTAAATGTATAATATGATTATATAAATTCAATTGAATGAAAAAAAAACGCACGACAGAATTGAAACTTATATAACATATAATAATAATATGATTCAAATTCTACAATTTCAAACAAATATAACATCATTTTATTGCTTCTTTTTTTTAAACATTGTAATTATATTTTTTAATATGTGTGGTTTTGTATTATTTGTTAAATATCATATTTGTACGATACTTGGTGAATAGGGTTTAAAGTTTTATATCGTTTTAGAGTATATAAATGTTAATATTTGCGGTCGTTTTCATTTAATGATTTTCTTATTGTTAAGTATGTAATTCAACATTTATTTAATATTAATTAAACATTAAATATTATATGAATTACATTTCATAATTCATAATAGAAAACAAATGGTAATGTATCTAATAAAGCATGAAACAAAACATAAATGATGATGTTAACATATCAACGGAAATCTTTGTCTTTACTCCCTCTTGCAAAAATGTTTGCGATGAATCAAGATTTATTAGGGCAATATCACACGGGAGTCATTTGATGCGAGTCAATCAAAATTGTTGTTGTTTTTACAGGCAAATTTGAAAATGAACTTTTTCTGTAAGAGAAAATGAACCTTCTATCCATCGATCAAATTTTGACCATTTTTGATTGAAGTTCATTATAATTGTTCATTTTTGATTTCGATTCTACTCATGCATCAAATGATTCAAATAATAATATTGATACTACTACTATGATACTACTGATGCGCATCAAAAATCACATGTGTAACCATACACGCTTCAAAATGTGAAGATGAGAGTAAAAATCACAAATAAGTTTTGATTGACTCGCATCAAATGACTCTCGTGTAATACGAGTCTTAATAGACAAGGGTGGGAATTTCGCGGTATATATGTTACATATTAAATTTTGTGTCTGTTAGTAAATTGAAACGTCACCAATGAGTTTTTTTTTTTTTTTTTTCGTTTTTATTCCATATAAAATTACATTTATTTTCGTTGATGTGCATTAAATTTTAATTTGAATTAAATAATAATAATTAATAAATTTATTCTTTCTAAAAAAAAACTGATTTATGCAACATTATAAAAGTGTGAATTAATAAATAAAGCAATAAAACTATGAGTGAATTCGAATTCAGTTTCTCGTTATGTTTATATTTTATTTATAAAATTTATAAAACGATGATGTTGACACACGTAGCATTCGTAAAAGTAATGTTAAATGAAATTTCAGAATTTTTCAAATAGCATCTACGTAGTTTCTACGTAGTATTAGAAAAGAAATAAAAGATATAGAAGAATATTGAGAGGATAAAAACCGAGTGCAGCATAAAAAAAATATAAAAAAAAGTCCACTAATTGGCAAAAAGTCCACTCTCACGCAACTGTGAGTTTTAAAGTGTACACGAATTTTGGTGTACACTTTAAAATTCACAGTTGCGTAATCGCCAAATATAAATGTACACCAATTTCGGTGTACACTTTTATGAATTTTTATCACCGAAAAAACGTTAGTGAATTTTAAAATTACAAACAAACATTTGACTATAAAAACTCACCGAAAAAAATTCATGGTTGCTTGCGAAATCGCAATTTGTTTTGTGTACACTTTTCAGTGAATATGAATTTATAAAAAAGTGAACACCAGAAAAACTCACAGTTGCGTAATCTAGGCCCTGTTCTAGTCTCTTTTATTTCTATTAGTATTAGCATCTATTGAAATTTTCAATTCGAATTTACTCTATGAACAAAAAACGAATTCTGTCATTTCTTTAAAACCTTAGAATTATTCATCGAAAATGCATGGTAAGAAATGTTTTGACCATTTTCAAACTCTATCACATTTTCTTCTTGCAAAGGGATGCAGCACAATAAACACTCTAAATTCGTTTTTTGTCCATGGTTTTATTGTTTTATTTATTAATTCAGGCTTTTTTAATGTTGCCTAAATACGTTTTTTTAGAAATTTTTAATTAAAAATACGCGGCCAGCTAAACACCTGAAACGTGTTGCTGAACGGGGGAAAGAGGGGTTAGATTTATCGTCAATCAATTCCTCATAAATTTTTTATACAAAATGGTGCACAAAACTGACGTATACAAATTCATCTACAAAGACCCATATTTCCCTGGTAGCGGGTGAAAGCACTGGGATCAGAAAATATATAAACAATATGCCGATATAAATTTTTTTCATTTTACTTAAAACCTCCAGATATAAATAATTTCAAATTGATGAGCGAGCGAAAAAAAACGGAAAAGTTTCATTTTTCACTTCATTTTTATCGATAAAGACTTTACTAAACGTGCGTGCTTAAAAGTATAATTCATTTGTTTTCTTTTTTTTTTTATTTTCATTCACAGTATTTTATTTTGTTATTTAATTATTATATAAAGTGTTGCTTAAATTGTGTACTTAGATTAAATTGGTGTTTGGAGTTTTTAGAATTATTATCACAAACAAAATCAAGATTGATAAACAAAAACCAACAAAATTGATAAATAAAAAAATTCCTTCAGGCAAAATTTTTCTTATTAACACTTTTTCTTCCAGTTAATAACAAATTATTTCTTAAAAACACTTAAAATTATTTTAATAAAAAAAACAATAATTTAAATTATATTATTTAAGAAATATTTAATTAATAACATAATTTAAATAATAAATTTTTTACTAATCTCCCGAATCACACAAAAATAACAAAAAAAACAAAAAATTAAAAAAAAAGGATAAACAAAGGCTAAATTGTACTTTACGGGCGAAGACACGAAATTTAATTTTAGGGCGGGGAAATAAAGGGGAATACCCCCCCCCCCCCGCCAAACTTTTGTTCTAGCGTTTTTGGGGGAGGCGCCCCGTTTGCCTAGGGAAATTTTTATAAAACTTTATAAAGTTTTTACACAAAAGTGTTTTTTTAATTTTTTCTGGTAAAAAAATTACATTTCCCCTGCATAAAGTTTTTACCCAAAATAGACCGAAAAATTTTTTGTGTTCAAAAACTTTATTATGAGAAATATATGTTCTTTTCTTTTTTTTATAATTTTGTTTTGTTTTTGTAGTGTAAATAAAGTTTTTACCCAAAAAGTGTTTTTTTACTTTCTTAATTTTTGGGAGTGGGGGTAATAAAGTTTTTTCAAGTTTTTACCAATAAATTTTTTACCAGAAAAGTACACAAACAAACCCAAGCTGTGTTTGTTTACGCAAAAACTTTATAAAACTTTATAATGTGTTCAAAAACTTTATTATGAGAAATATATATTTTTTTTATTTGTTTATAATTTTGTTTTGTTTTTGTAGTGTAAATAAAGGTTTTACCCAAAAAGTGTTTTTTTACTTTTTTAATTTTTGGGAGTGGGGTAATAAAGTTTTTTCAAGTTTTACCAATAAATTTTTTACCAGAAAAGTACACAAACAAACCTTTAGACTGAGAAATTGAGAAGAAACAAAATTAAAAAATGTTTAATAACAATTTTTGAAATAATGAATACAGTGAGTCCCAGCTAACGCTATCCAGCCAATATCCTCGAAACCATTGGAATTATCACTAATTTGATGTTAGTGGACCCCCACTGGATTCCATTTGGCTACATTTTTATGTTAACCCCTTCCTCCCCACGTAACCGTTATGTGCCCAATTGATATCAACTTTGGAAAATCTTTGGAGAAATATATGTTCTTTTCTTTTTTTTATAATTTATAATTATATAAATAATATATAATTTATAATTATATAAATTATAAATAAATTATAATTTATAATTATAACATTTGATTTTCCAAAGTTGATATCAATTGGGCACATAAGGGTTAACGTGGGCAGGAAGGGTTTAACATAAAAATGTAGCCAAATGGAATCCAGTGGGGTCCACTAACATCAAATTAGTGATAACTCCAATGGTTTCGAAGATATTGGCTGCATAGCGTTAGCTGGGACACCCTGTATATAACTGGTTTGATTAACTTTAATTAATAGTTATTGTATTATATATCCACTAAAGGTATCCCTTGGAAACAAATAGCATAAACGAAATGCAGTATACCATTATTAAATTTTTGCCATTTTGGCTACATTTTTCATATGAAAAACCAAACAAAAAAACAATTGAACTATTGGAACCTTGCATTAATAATGTCCATTTTTTGGCTTGAAAATGGCATTTGTTATACAAAATGATTGAGTCCATTAACCAATATATTGCCCATCGTTAGCTATGACTTTCTCCCATCCTTTAGGAAGTTTGGTGATTCCTCGTTTGAAGAACCCCTCATCTTCTGTCCCAATCCATTCATCGACCCATTTTCGCACTTCTTCAGCATTTCGAAAGCGTACATCGGTCAGGCTGACCTGCATTGATCTGACCAAATGGTAATCAGAAGCAGCAAGTTCTGGAGAGTACGGAGGTGATCAAGATGATCCCAACCGAGCCTTTTTATTTTATAGATGTTTGCACGATGTCGTCTGGCATTGTCATCGTGCATTTAAAATTTGAGGTGTTTTCGAGGTTTCAGTGGTCGTGTTTCGTTCAATTTATTTTCCAATTCGCCCAGTTGTCGTCGGTAGCGATCAGATGTAACGGTTTCTTTCGGTTTTAACAGCTCATAATACATGTCACCCTTCTGATACCACCAAATGCACAGCAGAAGCTTCTGGCAATGAATATCGTGGTTTGATTGTGAAGTTCATGGTTGGCCGGGATCAACATACGATGCTTTACGTTTAGGATTGTCGTAATACACCCACTTTTCATCGCCTGTGACAATTCGACTCAAAAAACTATGTTTTTTGTGCTCGACAAGATGTTTATGGCATGCCCAAAATTTATCGTGCTTTGAGTTGATTTTCATTCAGTTGATGTGGGACCTATTTTCCTAGCTTTCTGATCTTTCCCATTGAATGCAAACGTCTAGAAATGGTAGAGGCATGTACATTCAACTCTAATGCAAACTCTTGTTACGTTCGACTCAAGGAAACAAGTTTTTTGAGTTGGAGCATGTTTACCGTAAACTTCTACCAACAGTCGATAACTATCAGTAGCGGTTTTCTTCAAATTAAAGAAAGTTATTAAATTTCCCCCAAAAACAACTTTTTCAGGCACGTGTTTCGACATATTCGAAGCAAAAAAAACTTTTTTGTTTACACTTCAACGAAATGACATATACTGAAATTTATAGAGTAATGACAGACAAAAAAAAAGAATATGGCCGCAGTGTGCACACATCCGATGCACACAACGCTAGTTACGCCATCTGTTATCTAAATCGACATTATTAATGCAATGTCGCGGCATATATGGCAATGCGTTCATAATTCTATAGATTTGTCTGTGGATATGCGTGAGAATCCGCGAAAGTAAGCTCCCTTTTACCCTTTATTTTTTTATTAATGGCAGATGTATATTTTTGTTCACTATCCTGAACTATTCTTTATAAGATTTCAGTCAAAATGTTATAAGGATTATGTTTGTATTTCCATTTTTACAGGTGGTTGACATAAACACCTGTTGACTTCCTTTTAATGGAACAAAAATAATTTCGTGAAGCTTTGATGAAACTATCGAAGCAATGGTTATTGTGGTTATCAAAGCAAAACAATGGTTATTGAAGTTATTGTGGAAGTGCTCCAAGGAAGACAAAAACTGTTAAGAAAGCAGGAAATTACCACTGTTTTTTCGGATGCACGTGTTATAATAATATTCATAGATTATCTTCAAAAACCAAAAACAATAAACATTGAATATTATTGCTCATTATTGACTGATTGAGCGATCACATCTAGCGAAGAACGACCGCTTTTAACAAGAAAAAAGTACTTTGGCATCAAGATAACGCATCATCACACATCGCCGTTTTAGCAGAACGCAAATGGGCAGAATTACTATTCGAAATTTCTCCACATCCACCATTTAGCTCCCAGTGACTATTTCTTATAGCCGAATCTATAAAAAATTTATTTTCAAAGTGATCAGGTTGGAAGAACAATATGTAATAAAATTAACAATAAAAACTAACGGGGAGCTTACTTTCGCGCTTGCCCAGGTACTTACAAAATAAAAGGAAGAAGAATCAGATAGCACATAAAGAAAAAATTAAAATATAATATATGTATACTTGATATTTTAACTAAACATTTCAATATGTATTTTACGTAGTTTCGTTCACAAGGAACAAAATAATCATTGTTTTGAATGCGTGTATAGATCAATAGATAAGGTTAACCACATTGTAATTGTTAGTTTTTTTTCTTTGGTTTGTTTATGTTTCAGGTTTTTTAATTTTGTTTTGTTACATTTTTGTTGATCATCGCCGTCGTCGTCGTCGTAGTTGTTGGATGATGATCATTGCTATCATTAATGCTTATCGACCAACAACAGAAATCCCCCGTTCCCGCAGGAACCCATATGTGTTATGATAATAGTATATGTATATTGTATATGATTATGATCATCCCATTTACAAGAATAAAGAGAATATACACATGATAATTTAATATTCGTATATACATATGGAAAATGATCTTTGCATTTGAGACATAAGCGAGATAAAATCAAACAGTTTCGATCAAAACATTATAAACATGTGATGATTAAGGGAAGGAAGAATAGATCGAAATAATCGAATATTAATTTCTTTCTTTGGGTTTTTTCGTTTAATGAAATTCAGCTGAAAATCTACTATTATAAATATCCCCAAAAAGAATGTACATTTAAAGTTTTTACATTTTACAAAGGCAACATTTGATCTAATATCGCGAAAATTGTGAAGAGGTGAAATCCTTAAAGAGGGATACCCTTTAAGCATTTATTTAGATTTTTAATGTTGGATGATAATCAATCGATAGGAAAGGATATCCATATATACTGTCTATTTGTGATATTGAGTACTTATGTTAGGATATGACTTATTAGTTTAGTATTGGAAAATTTTAATTTTTTTTTGCGAGCCGGTTAGGTTTAAAGATGGATATGTCAAAGAATTTTAAAGACGGGTACCTGAATTTAAATAAGTTATTGCGTCACACCATTTTAAAGTTCTATGCACAGTTAATTGGTGATAAATTTAATCATTCTTTCCACTTCTCATTCGTTGTTCGTGCTTTCTACTCCGGGTGTTAATGTAGCCGTGATTTTTAATGTTGAACAAAAATAAACCCATCTGAAGAGAAAAAAATATACTCCGTATTTATTGTATTGCAACAACTGTGTTTTCATTTTGTATGCAGTTAAATAATTATTATTTTAATAACTATTACTATCTTTTTTTGTGCTCTATATGGAGTACTCCATAATAAAAATATATAAAAAGGTGTACGATATTTTATGATGTGTTCTGTTGTAGTTTGCTTATGAAAAAAAAAAATTTGGTGTATAAATTTTATTTTAATATCAATACATATCAAAATACCGCATGAGAATATTATACAATAGGAACAGATACATACGCGAAACGAAACGAACGCGAACGACATAAAATAATAATACGCAAAATATGAAAGAAGAACGAAAAAAAATTAATTTATTATCTATACTCACACACACATACCCAAACAAAAAAAAAATCAACGACACCAACAAGTATTCATGGTGTCGAAAACAATAGAATATTGTATACTCAACACCACCCCGATTTGTTTTGTTGTAGAAAAAAACATAACAAACATACAACACTGTTGTAGAACACGATGAAAAAACAGAAAATTGACGATTTTGGTGTGGAGTACTCCATATAGAGCACAAAAAAAGACAGTATATATATTTATCAACTTGCTTGCATATTGTATTATTTCTTTTATTTCCTATACATACAAAAGTTGTTTCATATGTAATTTTTCTACAAAAATAAATTTATATAAAGGGGCTCTTATACACAGTTCAACGTGTTTATCAATTGGGTTGAGATTGATGGTGAAATCGAATAGTGTGTTGATAAACTTATTCTCAAATTGTTCAACAAGTTGAATAAAATTCAAAATATTTTGTTATTTTGAATAGATATAAGAGTTACTAGATTATTACTCTCTTTAAATTGATAGTATGAACATCTGAAAATTTATTTCACTCATTTTCTTAAAATAAATCAGCTGGTGGTGATCGGACCGATTTGTTTATATATAATTCTTGGAAATATTATTCATTGTTTACATTTTATAAATTTTGGTTTGTGAAAAAGTGTGTTTCTTTTTTGTTTTTTTTTTAATATATTAAAATAATTATTGTTTCCATTTATTAAAATAAATCTTATAAATAATAATATATATAACATATATATATATATAATATATTACACCATTTTTGTTTTTTATTATTGTTATATATTTTTTTGATTTATATTTATTTTTTATATATTATTGAAAAATAAAATTAAAATGTTTAGAATTTCACTTTCAAAGTTCATTACGTAATTTATCAAATTAATCATATTTATTTTATTATATATTTTATAATTTTGAAAAATACAAAATACATAATTTAAATTTAAAAAATTACAAAACTTGGCGCTTCAAAATCACCACCAGCTGTTTTATTTTATTGTTTTAAATATATATCAATAATGTAATGTTCGTATTTTATTTTTCAAATTTTCAATGAAAAGAAAATGAGACTGGCGATCTAGTAACTATTATATCTATTTTATTTTGTAGACGGAGGGTTATATGTTGATGAACGTGTTGAACTGTGTGAGCGGTTAAATGACCGTCAAAATCAATCACGCAATAATTTTATGTTCCATTTCTTTTAACTTTAGTTTATGTTCACAGCTAATGTTTTTATATTTCATTTATGTTGTTTTTCTAAATTGTTGTTGTTTTTCTAATAAAAATTAATTCACTTACACTGTAAAAGACCATTCTCTTCTTTTAGAAAATCAACCGAATTATATAATTTTTTAATATTTTTGTTTGTTTTTATAATTTTTTCTCTAAATCTTTTTTTTAAACACTCACTTGATTTTTGTTGTTGTATTTATATGTTATTTTCAAATTTTTTTAAAATTGAGTGTCACAAATACAATCACATGTACGCCATTTGACGCAAACTTATGCAAATGTAATAAATAGAATAACATTAGGTGTGAACCTAAACTTACTAAGTAAACTTGAAAATTATAATCGATATATAAGATTGATAACAGAAATTATTTAACGTGTTCCTGTTCATCACCATTTATTTAAAATAGAGAAAAGTGGGGTTTTATTTACATTTTTCAATTTGTTTATTTTTTATGTTTATTTTAGTTGTTTTTTTATTGTTTATTTTTAGTTGTTTTTTTATTGTTATTTAATTAATTATTATTTTATTATATTTTATCATATTAAGTTAATTTTTAACGATTGATAATATAAAAAACACCTAAAATAAACAAACTTAAAAAATAAACAAATTGCAAAATCTACACATTACACCACTTTTCTCTCATTTTCCTGCTTTTAATACTGTTGTAGATGGGTGCGTTGGTTTTAGTTGAAATATAAATAAATTAAAAAAAAACTACTAACCTATTCTCTTATATATCTATTAAAATTATCTTGCAAAAATGTTAATTATTTATAATAATGTTTACTACGAGTGAATTCGAAATGAAATTTTGGAGTGCTAAATGCTTGATTTTTGCCATTAAATGGAGGAGAATCGAGCATTTAGTGCTAGCAATGTATGCCTATTTCTCGTCGAGTAACTTGCTATTTGTATATTTTTTACATCACCATGAATATCATCATTTTTATTTATTTAGATTTATAAAATGATGATAATGACACACTATTGACTATAGCATTTCTAAAAGTAGCATTAAATTAAATTTCAGAATTTTTCAAATACTATCTACATAGCATCTAATAGTATTTTCAACTGCTATGTATATTTTATATACCAGTATAATTTCCGACGAAATTTTCAAATATCTTGTTCATAACATCTTGTTCTTGGTAAATTATACAGAGAAATTTAGGGGAAACTCTACCAAAATATTTTGGTTTTGCCACCTAAACCACTAAATAGATGGTTTTGGTCACGTTTTGGTATACACAAGGGTATACATATGTTATTATATACACAAATGCAATTATAAATAATTTGACAGCCTATAGAAAATATCTGAATTTAAATATAATAAATATACTCAATTTATCACATATGCATGCACACATATGGTAGAGGTAAATAATTTTTATTTTTTGTTCAATTGAAATGCTATATGATCTTGGTAATTTTTTTATACTGGTATATAAAATATACATAGCAGTTGAAAATACTATAAATAATGTAGTATCTACCGAAAATTTCGTTTGGAATTCACACTAGATCCGTGCAAATAAAGTTGATCAACTTGACGACTAACGAAGTGCGTGACAAAGTATCAAACAAGTTGATAAACATATTGAAGTGTGTGTGGACCCCTTATTGTATAGTAATAATATATAGTACTGGTTTAAGTCTGCTGTATGTTGATCATTGATCGGCACAAAGCAGTTCAGTCAGTTTCTGTTTATATCGTTTCGATGATCGGTACAAGTGGTGTGCCTTTTTTTTTTTTTTGTTTTTTAAGTTATGTTTAGTTATATATCGACAAGAATATGCGGAATGCGTTTATCATATAATATAACAAATATCATTGGAAAAAAATGTGTGTTTTTACTTCGTATATATACCCATTAGATATAAATTTAAAACATAATTTATAGAATTCTTATTGTTTTTAAAGAATACCCATATTGCTGGGTATAAAAATTTTGAATACTACATGTATATGATAAATAAGCAAAAAGTGTACAATCAACAAAAATTAAATTAAATTAAGAATACAGAATGAAATCAAACAAAATTCTATACGCACGTATGTAAATATGAAAAATTAATTTGATGATATATAAGTTTATTCCACACAATTTGTGCATTAAATATTAAAAAAAAAATACTTTACGATCAAGATCATTTCATAAATATACAGATAAACAAGTGTATTTTTAATGCATTTTATTGTATCATTGGTATATATTGGAATAGATTACAACAGTAAATTACAAAAAAAAATCTGTAAATAGAAAACTGATAGAATATTCTATAAAATAAATAATGTATAACTTCATAGTTTAAAAAAAAACTATTGAAGAAATTGAAAAAAAATGTAATTGTTGAATCAACGAAGTGCAGATTTACAAAACATTTGTATATATTCACAATTGAATTCACAGCATTAAAGGTAATTTATATAAAATTCTATTTTGTATACTTTACTTGAATTATAATTTTTTATAATTTCATCAAGAATAATGATTTTCAACAGAATATTTTTATCTTTATTATATTCTTTGTTTGAATTTGCTTATATTAATTGCAAAACTGAAACAAGTTTTAAAATGCTTTGGAAAAAAAGTATCGTTAAATATATACAAAGAATTCCTTGAATTAATACATGTTCACGTACGATAGATCCCTTTTAATATGATGTTTAATAATAAGAATTTTGTACATCAGATTTCAAATAAGGTTTTATTTTTTTTGTTCCAGTAAAAGTTAAAAAAAAACCATAAATTTATGAAATAAAAAAATCCATACGCTGTTTTTTTGTTTTTTGACATAAATACTTTAAAGACGGATTACGAAAGTATCCGGATTGTAGAAGGTAATTTTAACTTATTGTTCTTTATATTTTATAACAATAGTATCTAAAGATTCGGTATGGCTTGTGAATAATGGGGGATTAATTCATTTATTAATCCATTTTGGACTACGATGAAAAAAATTCAGTGACAAGCTATATGAGGGCAGGAGCAATTTTTCTTTATAGATTGAACATTAGGAAACAACAAAAATACAGAATATATTGCCCTTTTCCATTTTTTAAATGAACTCAGATTTTAAAAAAACGATTGGTTGTAGAAATGACATTACTTACACCCTCCTAGAGCCTCTGGTATATGTGAGAGATATTCGATGTCTATAAGAAATTTAAATCTCAAGGCATAAAAATTATCGGATACTCAATTAAGTTTTATGAATTTCAGTACGATATTTTAAAATTGCGAATTGTTCACAGGTCGGAAAACCGAAATGGAAAACGTAACATATTGTTACAGTGAAGCAGTGGTTATTGGAGGTAACGCAATGATAAGTTGATAAATTTTGACATGGCCAATATAATTTTATAAATAATGGGCACTTTAAAATAAAAACAAATAAATACAATTTGCAAGGTTTAAAAAAGTATGTAAACAAATCAGCAAGCAAATTTAATAGAGCAAGGCGTTTGTACTTTTCTTTGGGAACCGTTAGTTATTGAACACAACGCATCACCTTGCGAAAGCATGTTTGTTTAAGATAACATGATTCAGAGATAATATTTAATATTATTACATTCATTCTTTGTAATCTTTGTAATTCTTTGTAATTCTTTGTAATTATAAGTTTTAAATTATGTAAAATTCCTATACGTATTATTAACTAACTAATTTAAATAATTGATTATTAAAAATTATTGTATAACTAATTTATCGAATTTATGGGTTGCGCGGATGAATCGCTAATAAATCTAAATTATTTTCGCATGTAATACACCTGAAGAGAGTGCATAAAAAGTGCAATCTTGAAACCGCAAGAAGTTACCGAATATCGATAAGTTTAACAAAACAAGTATCAGAAGTGAACAAGTAATGCTGCAATGCAAAAACCGTCCAACTTCCAGTGCCGCGATCTTTATTATAAAAACCAAAACCTTGTGGAATCCGTGGATGTGGTGACCCGTGGATGTAATGAACCGACTCGCATCCACGGGATTCCAAAAGGTTTTGGGTTTTGTTCGTGATAAATACTAATTTGTTAATAAAACACGGTGGAACGTTTTTTCCTTGATGGATAATGGAAAAGAAGTATAATCCTTTTAATAAGCATATTAAAAAAATTAATTAATTAAATATTTTAAGCTTAAAATCGAAAAAATGCAATGAAATTATTTAAAAAATAGTATAAATTTTGGCGTTTATCATATAAAAGTGTGGAAAATGTCGATAAAAATATGGAATCCGTGGATGTGGTGAACCGTACTCCCGTGGATGTAATGAACCGTATCGAAATTATAGATCAAAACGATTCGAATGAAATAAAAAAAAAATAATAATAAAGATCGTGGCACTGAAAATTGGAAGGTTTTTGCATTGGAGCATTACTTGTTCACTTCTGATACTTGTTTTGTTAAACTTATCGATATTCGGTTACTTCTTGTGAGGTTTCAAGATTGCACTTTATGCATTTTCGGAGGTCATTCGTATTTCTTTATATCCTTTTCAGTTATGCACTCTTTTCAGGTGTATTACATGCGAAAAATAAACTCACACTTTTTATTTACTTTCAGAAAAAGGCATATTCTTTAAACGCAAGATATTGGAGTTATTTAAGTAGATACCAATAATTTTAAGCTTGTGATCATATGCCCCCTCATCGTATAAATTTTGAAAAAATGAAATGAAATTCAATAACAAATGGGTGATTAAAAAAAATAACATTAACACATTCGCATTAATAACAAATCGACGAATCGCATGTCAATACATATTACGCGTAGGAATTAAAAATGCGGATTTAGATAATAGATGGCGCAACTAGCGTTGAGTGTATCGCAACACACCGCGGCCATTTTCTTTTTTTTGTCTGTCATTAGGCTATAAATTTCAGTATATGTCATTTCATTGAAGTGTAAACAACAAAGCTTTTTTTTGCTTCGAATATGTCGAAACACATGCCTGAAAAAGTTGTTTTGGGGGGAAGTTTAATAACTTTCTTTAATTTGAAGAAAACCGCTGCTGAAAGTTATCGTTTGTTGGTTGAAGCTTATGGTGGACATGCTCCAGCTCAAGCAACTTGTGAACGATGATTTGTACTTCCGAAATGGTGATTTTGACTTGGAAGACAAAGAAATTTGAAGACGAAGAATTGCAAGCGTTATTGGATGAAAATTCGTGTAGAACGCAACATGAACTTGCAATGGCGTTGAATGTCGGCCAAACAACCATTGGCAAACGTTTACATTTTGTTGTACAAATAAATGCCATTTTCAACCCAAAAATCCGCCTACACCTCAATCCTTCAATACATCTAACATGAGCAAAAATAATAAATTCTACATATTCCATATACGTAAAATGAATTAATGAATGAAAGCAAAATCATTTTATTTTATTGCAATAATCTTATACTACAAATTTCTTATATTATATGAAGAACATGAATACAGAAACAACAATTTCAATTGTTATTTAATTGAATTTAAATGCGTCTGTCTATTAAAATAAATTAAGTCGTACGCGAGTTGTACATTAAAATACTTGAAACGATCAAAACGATCACTTAAAAGTTTTAACACAAACACTAAACTATATATATGTAGATCATAAATGTATGCCGATTAATTGATTATTGATAACTTTTGTGGCCTTTTGATATTTAAAGAGCATTTTGAAAAATTAAATATTTTATAGTATACATGTATTTGATACGTTCTGTCATCATCGAATGAGATGCTTATGCATCATTTAGGGTATATATAGATATTTCTATATAGTTTAAATCACCATATGCGAATTTATGATTCTATACAACTTAAATATAATACAACTTAAATACACTCTGTGGTGTAAATGATAAAAATACCAACCAACCTAAAGTTCGAATCCCACTGAAGACATAAAATATGTTTTGTGTTTTCGGTTATTTTTCGAATCTGAATTTTAATACAGAGTTGTATTTTCCTCTGGGGGTTGGTCGTAAGGCTAATTACCGACACCGTAAAAGCCACAAATTAAGAAACTAACATCATAAGGCTGTTGTTGGACGCAAAGGTCGAATTGTTGGTTGTAAAGCGAAAAATTAATTTTATTTATTTTATATACAACTTAAATATATCTATACCTACTAAATAAATATATAACTTTGTCTGGAGTGTTTTTATAATGTATATGTGATGTTAAGACAATTATAAATGGTTTACTTTATGCGAATATTAAACACCTATACAAATTTCAAGACGATTGATTAGCGCCCGCAGCGTCAAAATTGCGCAATTTGAAATTGGTAAATAATAAAAAAATATTTCAAGTCGATTGGTTACAGAAACCGAACGACATAAGTATTCCTTGGATTTGTATGGGAGCAGGTGAAAGAAGTGAGATCAGAAAATTTCCCCGATATAAACACTTTTCCATTTCCCCAATCAAGCATTCAGATTCAAGATTTCAGGTGAATTGGTTGAAACCTGCATGAATAATCCCTCAGATTCCCATAAGAGGTGATGGAAGGAGTGGGATTAGAAAAAAATTCCTCTTCACAAAATATTTTCCATTTTTCATGAAATCACCGAATTTCCCAATTCATGTCGATTCGTTACCTGAAATCAAAAGTGATATTTTAATAATACCAAGAATAGAAAGTAAGGAGTGGAAAACATTTCCGGGAAGAAAGCTAATTTTTTTCTCATTTTTCATACCCCAAGGCTCTAACCAAAACATATACTCAGAGAATATTATATATTTTCATTAAACACTACTTAATTAGCATTAGAAACTACCAGACGGGTAGTTTGTTACAATTGTGACAAGCGCGCGGACTTGCAAAGAAAGTGA
Organism: Dilophus febrilis; assembly: GCA_958336335.1. NCBI lineage: Eukaryota > Metazoa > Arthropoda > Insecta > Diptera > Bibionidae > Dilophus > Dilophus febrilis. The sequence continues at coordinate 15,302,128 of OY284468.1, read as the reverse complement.
CATATTTCACTACACAAAAATAACCTCAAAAGATTGTATGTAAAATGTAAATATTATAAACTTTATAATACTAAAATTTCTTTGACTGAAATACTTTTCATCTCTGTACTAACATACCAATTATAGGTTTTCTTTTTGAATAATTTAATTAATTTTTAAATTAACAAAATAATTTTAATTTTATTTAAATTAAAATTTTTTCTTTTACAGTGTATCATTATATAGAGATGATACAAAATACGAAGAAGATATTCAAAGTTTGCTATAATGTCGAAATCAACAACAAAAAATACGACTCCAAAGTCGCTTCTTAAAATATATATAGATGTACAGCAAATAAACATATAATAAAATAGTGAGTTGATTTCATATCATTTTTATTATATTATTTTAAGAGAATATAAGTAAATAAATAAAAGCAATTGCAATATCATTACGATCATCATTTTCATCTTCATCATCTCATTTCACTTATACTATTGTAAAAAGTGATTAATAATTTTCGCGCTGTACATACAATTTGAAAATTTAAAAACAATTTTGATGATCATAAGCACACACATTTTACAAAATATGTATATTGCATATCGAAAACACACGCGGTGAAGATCATTATAATAAAAAGAATAAATAAACGAAAATAAGAAAATTATTTTGAATTTTCCTATATCTTACTAAAGACAAAAAAAAAGAAAAATCAGCGAAATAGTCATAAGAAGAAAAAGAAGAAGAGTGTTTTTTTAAATAAATTTTCTTTGTTTTTTTTAAATTATTTTATATATTTTTAAACATCATATGCAATATTTTATTCACACACTATTTATAAATTTTTATAAAACAAAAAATAAATAAAAAAAAATTAATAATAGAATATTTGAAACAAAATGATGTTTTTAATGGAAATACATTATAAAAATAATTTAATTAAGACAAAAAATAATAATCATTATATTTAAATTAAAGAAATAATATAATAAAGTGCGATTAAAATTGTTTCAATAAATATCGGTTGTAAAGTGAATTGATAAATTAATAATAAGAAAAATAGGAATTTAATTGATTTTGGAAAATTTGTATATTAAAGTGTATATGATAATAATTAATGTGTTATAAATATAAATATATAGATATATATATATTTATATAAAAAGAACATTTTTTTCAAAGTTGACAACTGTCAAACAACCAAACAGCAATAGAAAAATATATAAATTTTCATATATGAAAATATTTTATGAATCATTTACTTATAATATGTGAGAAAATATAATATCATAATAAAAATAGAAATGAATTTAAAAGAAAAAAAATCAAATAATTTACAAATCATTAAAAATATTTGATTTTTCTAAAAGTGCAAATTGTTATATTGTATGAAATAAATTAAAGTGTTGGTTTAAAAATTTTTTTTTCTAAAACCAAAAAAAATCTATCATAATTAATTAACAAAATTAAGAGAGTAGATCAGGTTTTAATGTTTCGCTCAATATGTACAAATAATTTTTATGCCTGCGATTCTGCTATACATAAAATTGTTTTTTTACTTGTGCTTGAATAATATACGAATTTTTATATTCATTGTGTTTAAAAAAAAAGTGTTTTTGCAATCTTGATTAAAATATTAAATTCTATTTACACACTCTCCTCGCATATATATATAAATAAAAAAAATACACACACACTTTAAATATCTATGCTACCTCTTCATCGGCAAGTGTAAATATAAAAATAAATAAATAAATTAAAAAATGAAATAGTTTATTTTTAATTTCAATGTTTTGCTGAAACATTGAATGACTTATACACAATATTCTTTATTATTCAGACTCACAAATTGTTTTGTTACATTTGAGCTACTTGTGCCTTAACATACATTGCATATAAACATATTTTTTTTAACATACAGCATCCATCATACAATATATGGTAGATACACGCATCAACTAAATCAAATATATTTTATAGAAAAGAAAAACACATAACAGATCGTGTAAAATAAAAATAAAACAGGATACGACAAAATAAAAATTAAAAAAAAAAAGAAAAGAAAAAAAGAAGTTGAAAAAATAAGAAATTACTCTATATATTTGAATGTCGGAAAATATTACATATACAAAATATGCATTGTTTTTGTTTGGTTTAGAAAATTCTGATAAAAAAAAATTCCAATGCAATTTGCCTATAAAATGGTATTGGTACAATTCATAATAAATCATTAAAAAAATCACAGCAAAACCTACAATAAAAACTAAGCAATAAGAAAACATTTCAACAAAAATGTTTCAATTGATATTAAAAATTCTATTTTATTTAATTATAATTGGATTTAATAAAAATTGTTTATCAATTACTATAAAAAATGGAATTTCTTCTTCATCATCACCATCATCATCGACATTATCAGATATAATAAAGAATAATAATAATAATAATAATTTAATCAATTCTAAAACAGATAGATCGAATAACAAATTAATTTATAGCGATATTAAATACGATAATAATTCATTATTTAATAATAATAATAAAAATAATATAAATGTTAACAATGTGATAGAAAATTTTATAAAACCAAATATAAATAAAAAATATATTTTACTACAAAAACCATCAGCAACAGCTTCAACTTTAACAACTACATCAAAAACAACAAATATTAATTTCTTTAAGAACGGAAATTACATAAGCAATAGAAAAATTAATTTTGATTCTAAAGTGCTATCATTAAATAAAAATAACATAGTTGAAAAAAATACAACAACAACCACGAATAAAAAATTGTTAGATAGATTTATTAATAAGTCGTCAATAAGTAACCACATAAAGTTAAGTCATCATTCAACGTCGTTCAATAGTAAATTATTTCAGCTGAATAAAAAATTTAAAAGATCCACAACATCAATATTGAATCGTAAAAAACAACGACATGTACGACGTGATATAAATAGAGAAAATCTATGCATAAATGAATGTAAATGTACGGTTGTTAATAATTTTTTAACTGTCAATTGTGAATTTTACGAAAGTCGAGTAAGTAAATAATATACTTTTTTATTATTCTTAAATTTTTGTTTATGATTCTGGGATAACTTTGGGATTTATTATTCAATTTTAATTTAGGAAAAATAATCTTCTGTTTTGTTTCATTGTCTATAAAAATATATATGTAATGTTACTGCACTCTGTGGTGTAAATGATAAAAATGCCAACCTAAAATTCTTACAAAAATTTTGGGGTCGTGGGTTCGAATTACTATTGAAGACATAAAATATGTTTTGTGTATTCAGTTATTTTTCGAATCTGAATTTTAACACAGAGTTGCATTTTCCGCTTGCGGTTGGTCGTACGGCGGTGTCGGTCACCCTAAAAACCACAAATTAAGAAACTAACAACAGAAAGCTGTTGTTGGACTCGAAAACCAAATTGTTGGTTGTAATGCGAAACATTAATTTATTTTTTTAATGTTTCGAAAAAGAAGAATGCTAGGTGATAGTGCAAAACGCACTCAAAACACTTTGAAATTCATTGTATAATTATGGATTTATTTATCAATATGAATAGAACCCATAATAGAGCCATAAAAGTTTATATCAGTTAGATATTTTGCTTACCAAAATTACCAGTTACCAGCGAAGAAAAAAATTTAAAAAATACGGAGGGAGGAATGAAAGGATGCTCATTACCCAAAGCCAATTGTTGTTTGGGACTTACGGATGCATATTCCCTATTCCTCCTATTCCAGATATTCTAAAAAAAGTGGAAATTCCCGACTAATTGTAAGTAGATCTTTAATTTAATCTCACAAAACAAATAAGCCAAACTTTGTTCTGGAACTAGGCACCGTCTCACTTCAGAATAAGATTGGATATAGGTGATTTTCCATAGCAAAGTATAATAATCAAACTGAAAATGGATTCATTGGCAAATCTTTATGTTCGGGCTAATTTATACAGTCTCAAACAATCAAATAACAAATTAATTTTACTAAACAGAATAACTAAAAATCAAATACATTTCTATAATTTTACCATTATTCAACAGTGAACAACGTTCTTTCCATATAAAAGAGTTTAGATGTCTTAATTTATCAAGACAATTCTTTTATCGATGGTTTTCTATAATTCGCATAAGATTGCCCGAACATCTTTGTTGTTTAATTTAATTATACAATTATATTAGGGTGTATTATAAACGATCGTTTTTCAATTGTAAAAAAGTTTAACGTTGTAAAATCTCATTATAGAAATGTTGTAAATTTTTGAAAATACAAAATTTTAATGAAGTTCATTTCAACCATACTGGGTAACCAGTAAACATATTTTGTCACATATTTTGTACAGACAATCTAATATCAATGCAATAACAAGGTCTTCATTCTCAAATGACTCAGATTGTTGCTGAGTTTTTTTATCGTGCAACCATTGGGCAGCAATTTTTTGTAAATGAATAAAGGTGAATGGACCACGCTATAGGCAACAATTTTTAACGAATTATTTTATTTCTATTTTTGATGATGGAAACGAACCAAGGCGGTAAAACGTCATACACAGATTGTGATTCCATTGGATTATTGCGAAGCAAAAGACGCGTTTTGAAGACATTGATTGTATATTAAGATCATGTGATTTGGGATATTTGGATTATATGTTAGTTTGTGTGTTACATATACGGTTTATGGCGATGATTCAGTATTATTGAAGTTTATACAGCCACAATTGTGCAATGGTTTCAAAAGAGGGATCATATGTAAAAAAAAGTGAAGAGATGATTCAAAAAATATATACGTACGTACCGTATACGTAAAATATATAATTTAAAAAGTTATTGTTAATTAATTAATTTTATTTTTTCAAATTTAAAATAAAACCACTTAATGACCTTGACTTTATTAATTTATTAATAATAATAAATATGTTTTCTTAAAATCGTAATTCAATTTTAATGACGTCATTACATTTATTGGATATTCTGTTAAATTTCACAATACAAAGTAACAAAAATCGAAATCATTTTTGTAATCAATTACATAATGAATAGATTATATAATTGGCACCATTTATACATTTTGCTGATGTAATACAACAAATATTTTAATGAAAATTATTATAGCGATAAATGTTCTTTGTTCCTTTTGGATATTAATTTAATGTAATATTCAGATCGTAGAATTACAAATATGGATTTTTTTTAAAGAAATGCAATTTCTATCATCGGGTTTATTAAATGTTGTTATTCTTATTTTATTATTTAACTCTATATGGATTTTTTTACAACATATTCAATTGAAAAAAAAAAGAATATTTACACTTTTTGTATAAAATGATCTTAAAATGGCTATAAAAAACTATGAATTTTGTATTAAAAAACTATGAATTTTGTATTAAATTTCCATAAAAAGGTTTCGAATAACGAACTTTTAATACAGAGTTCATATAAAAAACTAAAGAACTATAAATATAGCAATAATGAATCATATACCGTATATCAAGAATATATGCAATTTCTGTTTCACAAAACATTTTTACAATTATCATCTGGTATATTAACTTGGAAAAAATTCATTAAATTTTAAATACAAATATAGTTTACAAATAAAGGTTTATAATTTATTAAATATAAAAACGGTCAATTATCATAAATTAAATAAAAATAAAAAGTGTACAATTACCATATTTTCGAATCATTGCTTTAAACTTCTTGAAATACATATTTATAATAATGACAATAATAATATTATTATTATTATTAATAATAATATTATTATTATTATTAATAATAATATACAATATAATAATATTGTAAATATGGCAATAACAACAACAACAACAAAAAAGATAATAAAAATATAAAAAATAATATTATTTAACATTACATTTAATAAAATGTTATTATAAGTACATGTAAATATATTAAACAAGTCTATATTTATGTATGAATAGAAATACAGATGCATATCATATGTATGTATATATATATTTCTTTAAAACACGCACAAACACGAATATCTTGCCTTTTGATCATCAAATGCACATTTTATATAATTATATAAAAAATAAAATATGTGAATGTATAAAAAAAGTTTCAGTTTGAACGGTTTAATTATTTATGGTCATATCAACTTTAAAAAAAAAATATTTTTCTTTTATTTATTTATGGAATATAAATAAATTCAAAAAAAAATTCAACAATTTAATCATTTATATTTTTTTTAAAATATGAAAAACTGGAATTGGAAATTAATTCTTTATTTTTTATTTTATTTTATGTATTATTTGTAAATTTTTGGAATAAAAAAACACCATCTTTTTTTCGTAATTCATCTTTGTATTTTGTATTTGTTATAAAAATAAATATCGCAAATGTATTATTGAATGCATGAAAAAATTTCTATATTCATTGGCAGTCAGATTACTGTATCTAATGTCATCAAATAAAGGTTCATATTTTTAAAATTTCTAATTAAGCAGTAAAAACTCAAACGGTAGATATAAGATACGAATATTTTCAATCACATTTTTTTTTATTATACAGGTCTATCTATTCATTGCGTTTTCATTTAACCCTTTGATCCGAAATTATTTTGTAGCGAAGATATAACAATTTTTTTCTCATATTCTAATATTTCTCATATTTAAAATAAAACTAAATGTATATTTACGTTTCTTACAAAAAAAGAACTAGTTTTAAAAAAAAAATCTTTTGAGCTTTTGAGCAGGTTTTTAACACCGAATAATGTTTGTTTTAAAATAATTTAAGGTTTGCAGCAGGGGTCACGTTAGTCCAAATATAAGATTTTACGAATAATGAGCTTCATCGTCTAAGATGATTTTTGCATGAAATGATAACATTTTATTGTTTTCGAGATTTGAAATCACGGCCTTAAAATGGTACATCTACACAACAAAAACACATATTTGAGTTATATGCACTGTTTTGAATTTCGCCATTTTTAACCACTGGACCACTGAGCGATATTCGTATCTTATGTCCTTTTATTCGCCTATAATTTAAAGTCTAACTGAAGAAATTTCCATGTAGTGCGATAAAAAAGTTCAAGTTCTTGAGGACAACCGGTAATTGGTAGATTGTGGTTTTTTCTTTACATTTTTTGGTTTTACGTAATGCACGTAACTTAACTCCATAAGATTGATTAGTTTTGAAATTATCTATTATCAAATATCTATATGACGTGCAAATTGTGTATCTTTCCATGGTGATTTGTCAAGCAATACTTAAAATCAATATCAATTTTGCTCAAGATTAGAAATAAAAAAACAGGGGGATAAGATTTTTAAAAAAATATGAAGCGCTAAATTTGAAAACCCTTTATAGAAATATATAAGATGCATTTATATTTGTAATGATATTTAATTCAAATTAAATAAAGGTTTATAATCAAATATTTGAAGTAATAAAACGTTCCGGAGGGCCAATCAAGTATTAAATAAATATAATTATTTATTTTATCTTAATTTTTGTGCAAAGCTTGTAACTGCCTATAATTGAATTTCGTTCTTTATAGACATTAAAATATTGTTTTTTTTTGTTTTTTAAATCATCTAAGATCTTATATTAAAATAATTGAATTATTTGTATTGTAAAAGCATTATATTATAAAATATAACTAATATAAAGCGGTAATATACATTTAATTCCATATATTTTGTAAAAAAATGTGGTGCTTTTAATTAATTTTCGCTTACTGTATATAGAAATAGATGATACATTCCATAATTATTCATACATAAATCGTTGTGGGCATTAATAGAACAAAGTAAAAACATTATATGAAAGTTACAATTGAAGGAGTGAAGAATTCCTTTTCCTTGGATCATTAAAATGAGGAATACAAAAACACTGGATGAATGTAAAAATTTAGTAAATACCACTTATAAGATAATGGATGCTGTCATATAGGCCAAAGGAGGTTCGTAGCGTATAATATAAGTGTCCGATATTATTTTGGTCAAATTTTTTTTTTGTTAAATAGAATCATTTTGAAATAAATTCCATAACTAATTGAATTTAAAAGTTTTTTAACTTCTGTCTGCGCAATTATTTAACTAAAACCATCATTTTATGAAATAAAATTAGAAGCATTAAAAAATTGTTGTTTAAAGTCCTTTTTTGGCATCTCATAATCGAGCATTCGAATAAAATAGCAGGTGTCCGATATAATAGTGGTTAGAGTAGTAAATTTCATCTTATTCAAGTATAGGGCCAAAGAAATCAAATAAAATATCCCATGTTTTTCCGCAACGGAAGCGGTGAGAATTATGCGCGGAATCTAATAACACAGCGGTTTATGGAAATGACCACACTGACGAATTTTTCTCACCGTTTCAAAGCGAAGTTTCCGCTAGATTTTTAATTATTGATAGTGAGTTATTCGCGTTTCGCGGTTTCCCTATAAATTCGTTGTAAAGCTCATAGAATGTGTGCAAGTTTTATTTGAATTATTGATTCCACAAACCGACGCCTTTTTTTCGCAGCGGTAGCAAACCATTTAACTGATGACAGGGTTATTTGTGTGAATTCCTTTTAGTTTTTATTTAAATCAACCGAGAAATTGACAATAGCGCGCAAAATAGAATGAATTGATTTACTTCTACAAATATGTAAATCACATTAAACGCTTTATACTTTATCTAATTAAAATTTAAGAGCGATTCAATTAATTAATTTAATGTGTAACATATATATAAAACATATAATAAATTCGTTTCATTCTGAAGCAAATATATACTAGATTATATATGAATCATACTAATTATTTATATTTCTTTTATTTTATTTTCAATGCCTTTTTCTTTCATATGTGCATCATAAATATTAATAGAATGATATATTTTTAACAACATACATTTAAAATTCATTGTATAATAATAATGTATAATCTTTTGCATACAACTGTCCAATATGAGTATATTCGAATAAATTAATTTATGTATGGTGTGTTATATTTTTTTTATATAAAATCTATTGTGTATAGAATGAATAATTATATTATAATTTAAAAATCTTATTAATAAAAAAATAATGTTTATGGGAGAGACATCAATAAATAAATGTTTAAGACTTGAATATAATATTTATATATGAATGACGTGACGTGTCCAGTAGTTCAAGTTCACAACATTTTTTTTAATCTTTGTTTTAATAATACAAAAATAAAAAAATTAATATTGTCTATTGTGTAAATTATGATGAAAATCGAAATTTTTTGATTATTAATCTGGAATCACATAATAACGGAATCGACCACATGCATTGCGATTTTTATACCGCCACCTTTTAATCATAATATGATATACTCTTCTTGAAATTTTGAAAACTTGTTTTCCGTTTTTTAACAACGTCTCCCGAATTGAAAATTAAGATTAAGAATTTAAGTTAATAAGATATAAACAAAATATTATCATCAACATGCCAAGTTGTTATAAAAGTACGTATGTCCACCAATGAGGATCCGAAACGTACTTGGTTCGATTCCACCTACGAACCATCAAATTCTTACCTGTTCAATTATAATTTGAAATTCACAATTAAAATAAAAAACCATGACAATCACTCACTTAATTAATAAGATGTAGAGTTACCTTAACTTTGATTATATGCGATATGCTAATTAATGGTATACTCATATATAAATTCATTAAATCTTTCAATCAATTCTTTAAGAGTGATTTGTTCAATTATTTATTTTCTTTCATTTGTTGAATGGTAATTTCACTTTTAGATTGCATTATATCGATAATCTGCACATTAGTATATTCCAAATTATCGCTAAAACGGTTCTATCTTCATGTTCGAGAAATTATGGATACTCCAGCACCAGACCAAGAGTCCACAAATCTATTTGTGGATGAATTGATGTTTGACTGTTTTTTATGAATGTGTGGAAAAGCTTTTCTTTCACAGAGGTTCTACTTTTCTGCTTGCCTTTCTCAGAGGTGCTATAAACTTTTCTCTTCAAAAATTCCATAAATAGACACTCCTCTAAAAGGAAACCTGACTCAGCAAATAATTCGAATTGAATCACAATTCTTTACATAGGTGATGTTTATGTGAAATTTAGCACCAAACAAACTCCGATTTTGATTGATTGAAATTTTTTTCTTTCGTATACTAAATTTATTATATAAATAGGTACTTGTTTGTACTGTAATTTATTACTTAACATATTTAAATATACTTTAATATTTATACCGTATAGTTTATTATTATTTAAAGTACCGTAAAATATTTATATTAATCGATCGATCGAAAATTAAAATTTGACATATTTCTTAGTTGTGACTATTAATGATTCCGGAAAATTTCAGGAAAAACAATTTATGTTCTTGTGTCCTTCTTTATTGTAAATTTGAAGAAAAAAAATCTTAAGTTTTATGAAACTGGCAATAAGGGCCCTGAAACACCGTTCCACTTCACCCCACGATGGGGTGAAGTGGATTTGGTTTTATAACCATTTATTGCTGGAGGATTGAATACTAATTTTTTAGATTGCATTATATCGATAAACATTACGAACTTAATAAAATGCGCTAGATGAAATGTGTTAGTTTACATTTCTAGAACGTACAATTAGCTATAATAATAAATCGTTTTTAACAAATATATGACAATAATTGTTATTAATTTCGTTAGGTTTTTGAAATGCGATTGAAATCATTTTAGAGAAACAACATATAATTATATCAATTTTATAATGTTTTTAAAGTTCATATGATTCTTAATAAAATAAACAAAATTTATCGCATCGTAGTTAAGCTTCCCAGGTGCCTATTTCTTTTTTATATATACACGCGACATTATCCACTTCACCCCACAATATTTTACGTTACACAATTGTATTGTTTTAAATCACCTAACAAACTAATTTTTGTATATATTCTACTTTGATGCACACATTTGCTCTTATCATAATACATAATTAATCAAATTGTAGCACTTTTAAGAGTAGCTAAGCCACAGTTTCTTTCATGATTTTTTGTAGATAGAGTGCTTTAGGAAAATATTGTTGTATTTTTTTTTAATTGGATAAAGGAATTAATGTATATTTAGAATATAAATCATTGTGAGAAATTAACTGTAAATTTCAATTATGATTTATAAAACAGGAATTGTTTTTAGAAATTACAGATATTTGCAAAATTATACAAAAAAGATTGAGGGATCAACTTCACCCCACTGTATCCACTTCACCCCAGTTTACGGTACATTTGGATACATAATAATCTGGGTTTAATTACTTTATTCTATATGTATAAGGCAGTATTATTTCAACACCACAAGTAATACGAATATACACTTTCATGAGGCAAAAGAAATGTATCTATATAAAACAATTTTATGCACATACTTTATAAGTATTAAATTTATTATTTATACCAGTGAATGCATCTCAATGATATTATTATTAAATGTGGTACATGATGCAAATTAAACAATTTTTAATAATATAGTAATAGTTATTCTCTATTATTTTCTATGAAATAATATTGTATCTTTACTCTTATTGTTAGTATCATCTTATCGTATTTTGTTGACGTTTGCCGATAGAGTAAATTCTAATTCGTAAAATAATAAATAATCAGTAAATTCTAATTCGTAAAATAATCAGTAAAAAAGTATTAGAAATTAACTGTTATCGTTAATACATTAATATTGGACATTTATATTGGATTGGACATTTATTATTATTATTATAATGATAACAAATATGTTAGAAGTTTATAAAATAAAGCGTATAAACAAAAGAAAGTAAGAAGGTAAAGTAAACAAAAAAAAAGATTTATTTCAATTTTATATGACGACAGTCAATGATTTTTTTTTATATTTCTGTGTGAAAATTAAAATAAATCGTTGGGATATTATAAGCCTCGATTTCTATGAAAATATTTTATTATCACAAATATGATATATGTGATATATAAAAAAAATGTGCTTTTTCTGAAATTTATTTTGCCTGGATAAAAAAACCGAAATTTAATAATACATACCAATTGCTGTTAAATAATTCAACTTTTTATTAGTTTGTAAATTAACTGGATATTTTATTATTATGAAATTAAATCATAAAAATTAAATAAAATGTAAATAAAATGAAAAATGAAGTTTGGACGACGGTCAGCCGACGGCAATAGAAGAAAAAATATCAATGTCCGCCGTCAGCCGTCGACATGTCCGCCGTCCAATATTCATAAAAAGCACCTACATTGAAATGCATGTATTTTCAATTTGACATTTGCCGTCGTCTGCCGTCGGCATTTCATAAAAAGCATTACTATAACCACAACATTTATTTTGAATATCTCATATAATGTAAACTTCTTGTATAGACAAAAAATGTATACCTACTAAATGTGATATATATGAAAAATATATAAAAAATCAATATCAAATATTTGTTATTGTTTTTGTAAGTATCCAAACAATTTATTTTGAATAAATATTTTCTTTTTAATATATGCAAAGCTCACTTTTGCTATTTTCCGTCACCGAAATCGATCGACGGAACGTAAAATAATGAAAAATTTCAATAAATTTTCTGTTGTTTTTTCCGTCGGACGAAAATAATTTCGGTGGCGAATTAAATTTTTCTTAAATAACATGTGTATTAAAATATATGCGTTCATTTTTGACAGCGACGGAAATTTTTCCGTTCCGGTGGTATTTTTCCGTCGCCGATTTTGAAAAAACAATGCTTAAACGAATATAATTTTAATGGAAATGTATTTTTTTCAATTACCTAAAGTAA